>JAEIGF010000124.1:5240000-5742500 GCA_018903485.1 Drosophila littoralis | reverse complement strand
AAAAAGGCACTTCAAACAAGAAAATAATAGTAATCAAAGCGATAAGCGAAATCATGATTTTATAATTGATTTTTCGAGCAGATTAAATGCGTTAAGAACTGTTCATTCAAAGTTTTCAATTGATTCTAGCACTAATTATTTAACTAATGAGCAAAAGTTATTTTTTGATCAGAAACCTAGACAAACAACTTTTACAGGGCACAAAATTAGACGAAATTTGTGCAAACTTGAAGCGAATAAAAATAAAGACCGGTAATTATTTATATATTATATTGTATAGTAAGCTTTCCAAAAACGATAATTCAATATACATAGGAATGTTTTAGAAAATGTGTCGAGAACTGTTTTCCCAGGCGCAAACATGAACTACTGTTGTTACAGTAATCCAAAACCCAGAGCTAAGGCCATACCCGAAATCCAGTCGAATTCGAAACGTGGCCAAAGTTTAGTATAAACAAGCAATTAAATAAATACTTGGAACTGTTTGAAAATTGAGTTGACGCGCAGGGAGGGGGGGCACAAATAACTGAAGCGCCAGCAGTTTGTAGCCAAAAATAAAGAATGCATCCACTTGAGTTACAGATATTATAAATATTTGCTGACGCTACGCCTTTGCTGGCCTTTATTGATTAGCAGGTGCAGCGCGTACGCCCCCAACCAGACAAAATGGGGGGTGTCAACCCAGCTGCAGATCGCCTATTAAGTGCTTCAATCGCGCAGACAACAGATTACGAATACTCGATTGGAGTATGCGTATGGAGAGATACAAGGCTGGGTCGCAGACAGATACAGATACAAATACACACAGATACAGATACACATACTTTGCACACAATACATGCCGACGTGCACTGATAATAGGCATGTGCGTGTGTCTGTGTGTGTGTGTGTGTGTGTGTGTGTGTGTGTGTCGTGCTGTAAGCCATTTGATTATGGGGTATTTGTGGAGAGGCGAGCTTATTAAAAAATTCAATTATAGAAATTGCCAACAATAATAATCAACGCAAAGTGACGACTGCGCAATGTGGGAAATGTTTTCATATTCATTATATAGTATATATATATATATATATATATATTTCTTTTCAGTTTTTCTCTCCGCAGAGTTTTCCTTTATGGAATATGTCGCGTCACTCGGCTGATTGCATAACAATTGAATTACGTTTAGACATTTATCGGCGGCACTTCACTTGATTTATTTCACTTGATTTTATGCAATGCAATGCAATTGTCCAGCAGCCACGACAACGGACATTTCAATAGCTCAGAGAAATTGAAATCAACAGCTAGATATTCTGCGAGGTTCAAGTGCCGCGCTATGAACTCTGCGCGTATTCATCTAAAGCTCTTGAGAGTTTAGCTTGTATTCATTATCAACGCCTTTGTGTGCTGTGCTATAAGGCACACAAGTTTATATCAAATTGAGCGCTGAAAAGTATCCACAAAATAACAAAAAAGGAAAAACAAAAAACAATAACAAATATAATAAGCAGTCCAAGTGAGCAGCCACATTTGAAGTGTTTGGCAAGGTCAATTACGGTTCGCAGTGCTCCACAGGTCGTATACGTAATTTTGTGTTGTTAACTTTTTATTAGCTGCGCTCTCACGAATACAACGACAACGGCCAGAAAAACAATGCAAAATCAACGTAGAACTTAACTAACTGCAATTAAGATGATCGTGTGATCGAATCGCTGTTAACTCAAATTATATATATGTATATATATATATATATGCGATTAGCCTTGACTGATGTTCAGTTTTGACAGCCATTTTGCATTGGCTAAAACATTTTGGCAACATCTTGATATACTATATTCTAGTTTTTAGCATGTGTGTCCATCATTTTTGAAATGTTTCATCAAATATTTCTGCACCCTATAATTTGCAATATGCCAGAATCAATGAACTGGCGCCAAATTGTTTATTGTATCAGGGAAATTTATGACAAATGCATTAATTATACTTATCTATAGTCAAGAAATGCTAAAAGCACCAAATATTCCGAGAATTTTCGATTGAAAGCCTCGTATACGTACTTTCTATGGCATATGCTATTGCCTTAGTTTGCAATTACTTACTTAATTGTATTATATATATGTATATCAATGTATAATGAAATTCGGTTAATGATGTAAATAACATTTTTTTAAATAGAAAACTACTCGGTTATTTCATGAAATTCTAGTTAGGCGCTTACTCACTCCACTTCTGACGAACGTGTTGCTCTTTTTTATGGAGGTAATTTAAAAAGTTTTGGCATGCAAAGAAAAATTATCAGTATTATCAGCGCCTACACTAAGTGTTTTTATGTTTATTTATGTGCGTATACTATGTTCTTTAGTTATACCCTGAACCCATTAAAAATGGGTAAAAAGGGTATAATGTGTTTGTGCAACATGCAAATGTATGTAACAGGCAGAAGGAAGCATCTGCGACCCCATAAAGTATATATATTCTTGATCAGCATCTATAGCCGAGTCGATCTAGCCATGTCCGTCTGTCTGTCCGTCCGACCGTCCGTATGTATGAACGCAAGGATCTCAGAACCTATAAGAGCTAGAGAGCTCAAATTTTAGATGTAGGTACTCCTAGGGCCTACGCAGATCTAGTTTGTTTCCGAAAATCGATTACTTACTCCGTTTCCAAGCAATCGATAAAAATCGATATCGACATCCTGTTTTTTGAGCAAATTGGGTAAATAATAAGAGCTAGAGTTACCAAACATGATATGTAGAATATTATATATATGTCAAGTATCTTTCATTTTATACCTATCGCCGCCTTCGCGCTACCACCTCAAAGAGGGTTCAGGGTATTCCCTAGTCGGTAGCTCCCGACTAGAACCTCTTGTTTGTTTATTTATTTAGTACAAATGCTTGAGTACGTATTCCCAACAGATCTGCGCATGTGAAACTCTATAGCCAAATGAATTTAAGTAGCGCTGGCTTTTGTCTGCGGAAATGTGAAAACTAGAGAAAACTCTGCCCTAGAACAAAAGCCTTGTCAGATGAGCAGGGGGTGAGGTAGCCCCGGAAGGGGGACTGGCACGCGATTCGCTTGGATATTGTGCCACTTTTTTTTTGTGAATGTCATAGAGAATAATGCAAGTGGCAGATAAAAGTGCGCACACACACAGAGCTGGATGCGCTGGCCTGGGAAGCATTCGGATTTGGCTTTGTTTTGAGCACCCTGTAAACATGATTATAAAAGTATATATACATGTATTTGTATACATGTATATATTTGCGCGAAAGTGCTGCCAGTTGCCAGTTATTGTCGGCTACCAAATAACAAAATTCACAATAGCTGTAGAAAACCGGTTTCCAGCTACAAACTGCGTTTCAGCTTATGCAATCAACGTTTATAAATATCAAATGCAAATATCATAAACAGACCAGCCCCCACCCCCCCCAACCCCGCTCGCCCTGCTCACGGCCTAATTGAGTCGTTAAATGTGGCTAATCAAGTGCCAACTTTCTTTGGCTTTCGCCGATTCGCACCCCTACGAGGGTTGAGGCTCTTCCCCTGCCTGCTGCAATTCTTGCAACAATATTACGTAAACGCCCCGCAGCAAGCGTTTGCCTAATTTCGCTTAATTGCTAAGTGCTCAATTTTTCTCTCTGTTATGCATATTTTTTTTGTGTTCTGGCTTTTTGTTACGCCCGAATGCATCGCAAAAAACACACACACACACACACAAAAATTAGCATAGCTCACAAATCGCCGGCTTAACGAATCCGCACCTGGAAAACCATTGCGGGCAGCGGCCAGTCTGTGGCAACCTTCGTGCTGGCGGCGTTGCACAACCGTTGACTGAAAACCGGCAACGGCAATCAGGGACAATTGTTAGAGTGCAATCATAATGCACTAAATTCGTACCACGGGCCACTGTCAGAGTGCTCTCCAGCTCTGAAGGTTGCCGTCGTTTTCAATTTGCTCAGCGCTCAATTGCTTTATGTAATAAGCCGCCGCAACGAGGGGGCGGCAATGGGGGGAAGGTTGAACGGAAATGCAGACGCAGGCGAAGGCATCGTTAATTTCAATGAGATTTACTTGACATTTAATTACACTTGCGGTTAGTTTTTGTAGATAATAACTATGCACATAAGATTTGATTGTTGCACGTAAACCAAGCTCTGTTTCTAGCTATTTGTAAGTCGATTATATATATATAAGGCTACTCTTGACCCCCGACCCTATAAAGTATATATACTCTAGATCAGCATCAACAGCCGAGTTGATATAGCCCTGTTTATCTGTTTGTCTGTCTGCGATCTAGTCTTTCAGTTTTAAAGGAAAATATCCATAAAGGTATAAAATCCTTGCAGCGCCAAAGATATCCTTAATTTCTCATACTTCATCTTATGCCACATTTTCCTACAATTTCCTTGACCCCAGCTCACATACACAACACACATACGTCGACCCCTTAAAAGCTCAAACTCTTGCATAGACATGCATGCAGTTGCCAAAAGCTTCGCACACAGAAAGCACACTAATACACAGGCGCATTTACCAACACATAAGCACATTTAGACAAACTTCGCAGCTGTTTAAATTAACTGACTATCTTAGCGGTCGGCTAAAGAACTGAATTTAGTATCAGATTATCAGAGTAGAGCAATTTTTCTTTTTTATAGCGCTTGCTATCACCTTTTGGGCTTATCTCTGTTTAACTTGTTCAATGTCTGCATAAAATGTATTTAAACTATTTGTTTCGTTGCTTTTTTTTTCGCATTTTTATCTCATTGCAGGTAAGATAATTTGTGCTGCACAATAGATACAAATGGCTGCACTCGAATCGCAAACAGTTAACGACAATTGCGATTGCAATGCGTTTGGCTAATGCAATTCCAGATACGTAACTCGTAGCTTGTAAATGCAATTTGAAATTTTTGAATTCAATGTAAATAAATTGAAATTGCCAATTGGCTGGCTCGTTGGCTGCGCCGATGTTTTGCAGTTGACTGGGCCCAAAAGTGCTCCAAGTTGGCATGTGTGTGTGTGTGTGTGCGAGTGTGTATGTGTGTAACCATTTGTTGTAGTTGTTGTGCATTCCTACACACACACACACTTACACTCACATGACGGCGGCATCAGGTGTTTGCCTTGTAAGCCATTTGGTGGCATCGATCAAGTGGAAAATATGTTGGCACAAATGTTGATTGCTTCAGATATTTATGTGCATATTTATATATATGTATATCTCTAACAGCCAGCTGAGCCTTTAACAATTAAGAGCAGTTCACTGACTTTTTTTGCTTTTCATTATTTATATAATGTACCAAATGAGTTGGGGGCGTGGCAATCAAATTGTCAATCGGTAGCGATGCGTGCAAAGCGTCGACTTGTCTGTTTATGCGCAGCTCTGACAGCGAAATTTCCTGACACGACACGAAAACCAAACACACAGCTTAACTATATATCTACACACACACACTCACACACACACACACACACACACACCAGCACAGAGTATAATTAAGCTCTGACTATTTATTAGGCATGCACGAAATCTTTTTGGCACACTTTTTTTTTTTTTGCCTCTTTGGCCATCTTCATGGAAAGCAAAGTATGTGGAAACAAATTCTCGTGTGGTTTTAGCCATGAAGCCGAGCGCGAAGCAGAGTTCGCTTATCTTGAAGATTTGCTTTTGGGCATTTGCCAGCTGATAAGTCGTCACAATTATTTTTTGTAATGGAATTTTGCGTTATCAGCACATGAAGCGTCCAGCACGGGCGAGTACTTACGACCCGCGCCATACGGAAACGCTGCCCGTTGCGCAATTCTCGGAGTATCTTTTGATTGTTGCCCTTTTCTTGTTATACAGCTTTTTTTTTATTTTTGGATGGCCTGTTGCCAATTCAATGATTTTATAGCCATGTCATAAATACTTTTTTTTCCTTCTGCCCCTGCCTCAGATTTCGGCTATATAATATTATGATTAGATGTGAATTGTTTTGTGTACAAGTCATGTCATTTCTGTTAAATTAAATTGATAAAGACATGTTGAGTGTGGGACAGTTATTTGTAGAATATATATAGGTACGTACGCATATATAGTTCGCCTTTGATAACTTATGTTAAACTTTCCATTTTGAGACCACAATTGGTGCACAATATCTTTGCGGCCAAGTTGGTCACACGCTAATGCATGACCTTGCAGAAGTTTTTATTTTTAATTTAATGCTATTTATAATTACTTATCTAAGTACTAAACATTCTTATGTTGCTGTGGTCAATGGTTTCTCCTTATGTGCGCATCGCTAATAACTCTAACTCTAGCTCTATCTTTCTCTATCTATCTCCCACGCTTTCTCTCTATCTCTGTATCCATCTATCTATCTCTCTCCAACTCTTTCTTTACCTTTATCTCTCCCTATCTTTGCTTCGATCTATCTATCTCTCTCGCTCACTCTCCCTCTCAATTTCTCTCATTCTAATAAATAACTACACGTCAAAGACGCGCCTTTCTATGCGATTTTCATGAATTCAAGGAAGACCTGCCTTCCGCTTCGCAGCTTTTAAAATCAACATTTTCTGTCTGCCGTTCTAAAATATACGAAAAGTTTGTTTGGTTAGCCACACGATTTGTTTTTCTCCGGCAGATTGTATTTGTTGCTCTTGACCCGCTTTCCACAGTTCAGCAAACAACATATCTACCAAATTGTAAACCATAAAGTTCATCTAAAAACCGAAAAACAAGCTAAAAAAAAAAGTACCATTTGTACATTCATTTTTTGTTTACTCGTATGTTCGGTTTTAATGGGGCGTACTATTTGATTGCCCAACATATCGTTGAGCTGCGTCATGCAGCGTCACGTGCCGTTAAGTACTTTGATTTTGGCTCTGATATCTATGCAAATCACGTGCCAAAACAAAGCCCATCTCAATGCTTGATATTGTATCTAGATGTGGTGTCTACCTGTTGCCGTTTGAGCAACAGCCAAATCTTCCATTTGCACAGCGTTGTTAAGCGACAGCGACACAGATTCGAGCTAGAAGATACAGCAAAATACGTCTACGAATGGCCTGAAAAAGGTTTCCTAAGTCGCACTAACTAACTATAAATGACACTGTGTTAGTTCATAATGAGACATGTGCTAAGTGTGAGCTCATGATTTGACCGCATTGCCGGGCAGCAGAGGAGAGAGAGAGAGCGCGAGAGGGAGAGGGTGGGAGAGACATGCAAAGTACCTCACAGATAGCATATATGATGCATACTTATCGATATATGTATGTATATATATTCTCAATAGCTTGTGATTGATTAGCATGGCTCTATCATATGCCTGGGCACGACCACAAAGACTTATATAACGACTATACGTCTATGGCATTGTCCGGCCGCAAGCTCTGCTGAATATACCATATACTATACATATATATATATATGTGTACATGTGTGTGCATGTATTTTGAGCTAATTTTTATATATCGGCGCAGCAGCGTCACATTTTTCACGTTTCTGCCAAAAATAAAAGAAAATAAACAAAAGTTGAATACACATGAAGAAATATGGGTGTGTTTTGCTTGGAGATTAACGATAAGTTAATGTGCGCTAATTATTTAATTGACAAATTGAAAATTCCAAATGATTTTTGAGTATACTTAAATTTCCATGCGATAACAAATTGTAAATGTTTTGTTCACTGAGAAAAAAATACAAGTAAAACTTAATCATGATAAATAGAAATATATATTATGTAATTAAGTTGTAAAAAAAACTTCAATTAGATATTCCACAATGCTTTGAGAAACTTAAAGGCACAAACAATAGAGTATGATTGTTAGCTTAGATATGGCTGTTGACAGGAGAATTTAGTCAAAGTAATTAGTAATATTAAATGTATATTAATAATTATGGCTTGTAAATATCTACAAAACATTGTAACTAACCTTGCCGCACACTCTTTCACTTGGTAGAAGGTACTCAAAATTGAATTATATCTTTGTTTAATTCTGTTAAATATATACCCATATTTTTCTCGAAGTGCAGACATGTGCGCGCCTCACTCAAATCTCTCACTGCCTCTCTTTCCCACTCACTCTTTCTTTTATACTCTCAAAAGCTTTTACACACACGCACACACACATTTGTCTCTACATGTCTTGGCCCAGTAAATTCTTTGCAGTTGGCAAAAATATTTGCATTTCTTATTAGCCAGCACAGCGAACCTATACTAGATGCACGTACACATTATATGCACATATGTTTCCATAAGACAGATAATACCTATTTGCATGTGTATTCAATTTTTCTTCTACTTGCTGTGCTGTGTGTGTAAATGCAGTAAATTGATTTACGGCTGCGCTTTTAACTGGGCTAATTGCATTTGACAGTCTTTCGATGAAGCCAAACAAAATCACTTCAATCCATGCCATCGACTGTTGCCCAACTAAATGCGTAGTGAAATGTTTCTCGAATAAATAGAAAACGTGTAAAGCTAATTGCGAAGAGTAATGCGGAGCAGGTTAGATAAACAACAAGCTTAACAAGCTACAAAAATCAATTCAAACAAATTTACACGCCATAAAAATGTGGAGAAAAGCCCAAAACATAACTACGCTCAAAATAAAAAAAATTCAAATAATTATTGAATGAAATGCCAAGAAATTGTTAATAATCGCAGCAAAATTTGTTGTCGATTTTTTGCCTTTCGAATGCTCGCAGCAAGCGCAGATATTAACGATGTATTAAAGCTAAGACAGGTTTTCCATTATTTTATGTCATTATCAACATTTACGCCACGTGTGTGTGTGTGTGTGTGTGTGTGTGTGTGTGTGTGTGTGTGTGTGTGTGTGTGTGTGTGTGTGTGTGACGCCGCCTATTTCCGTTGGGGACAGTTTTTGTATATTGTATCTTGTTTATAAGTTTGGCTATGCAAACAGCAACAGGTTGCCAGGTTAGCCAGTTCTTTTTAGCCAAATTCTTTGGACTTACGTAACTGAAAGTTTCTCCCTTTTTTTCTCTCTCATGTTTCAATTAACCAGACTCTATTCTTCCGAATCATAAACAAACTTAATTTGTTGCTTAGCCAAAGGTATATACATATTTATATACATATATATCTATATATATATATCTTTTTCCTAGTTATAACTAATGCTAATAGACAAATCATAAGAGACAACGGCTGAGGGGACTCTAGCATAGATAAATATTATTTATTTTCTTTGGGCATTTCAGTCGAACTTTCTACCGAGTTTCACTTTCCACTTGCTTAAGCTTAAAGCGATAAAGTCGCATCGAGTGCGAAAGAAAGCCCAAACGATGCCAGCTAAAAACAAGACAGCGAGAGAGAGAGAGAGAGGGAGAGAGGGAGCGAGAGAAATAGAGACAGGGAGAAAGAGTATTAAAAGAAATTAAGCAAATGAAGCCAAAGTTGAAAACGTCGCATAAACAAATCGAATTCGTATTCGAATTCGATTGCGCAATGAAATGCTTTAATTAACATACACATGTCTACATTATACAATATTATGTACAAGACCTGCGTTTTCATAGCCTCGATCCAGAGTTCATTGCGGTTTTTCTCTACGGCATTTTTATGCCCTAAAAAGGGTATGCTCGTTCTGTGCAAATGCATGTAACAGGCAGAAGGAAGCTTCTGCGTATCCATAGAGTATTTAACCATATTCTTGATCAGCATCAATGGACGAGTCGATCTAGCCATGTGCTCAGAAGGTATCTTTCTTTTAATAGCTAGCGCCCACAGCCCACGTCCTTAGAAGGTGCAGGGTATCCCCTAGTCGAGCATTTATTTCAATTAACTAGCAATCGATTTCTGAGTATAATCAACTACGTACTTCAAACTGAAGTCTCTTGCAATTTCCTCTCCTAAATAAGCAAATTGACTTCAGGCAAATGAAAAATCTCATGCTAGTTAGTTTATGGCTGTTGTAAAGCCCTGTCTGGAGGCCAAGTTGGCTTGATAACGTACAAGTATATCCCAATTATAACTATCAAAACTTGTCAAAGCCCCAGCGATAATTGGCCGCTTGGCTTATAATGCGGATGTAGCTTCTCGCATTTCTATATATACATAGGTTTCCGCCTTAAACTCTTCTAGAAGTTTAGGTTTTTGTGCACTTATTTAATTAGTATGTTTATTTTGTATTTTAGCGAAAATGTTATATTTTATGTAAGCCCCACGCGATTTATCATTTCCAGCAAATCAAGATTTAATGACTATTACTAACAAGATATACGTTCGGTTCTCAGCTCTGCTCAGATTGTTGTTTTTGTTCTCTTCGCACGTTTTTTGCTGCCAACTCGATCTGAGATCAGTTTAAGTCATATGACTTATTGCCTGCGTGAGGGAGAGGGGCGAGGGGGGGCTGTGGGGCGCGTGGGGGCGCAATCGAGAACCGGTTGCGGCCCACAACAACAGTTTTTTTTTTTTCTTACCGTCATCATTTGTGTCTATCATGCTAACATATATGGAGAGTTTTTTAGTTTTACCGCTAACCGCGGGCAACTAGCTAAAAATGTGCTTTTGTGGTAATAGGTTAGGCCTTTACACACACACACTCGCACACACACACAGACATGCCCGGGTTACATGTACAGCTTGCATGTTATTAAACCAGGCGGCACTTGTCGACGGCCTCAACTTTGCCGCTAGGCGAGGCCATGGGCGTTTGCCTTGTGGGCGTGGCAGTCGACGACTCTGCTCTGACACCGATCTCCGGTCGTGGCACATTTATCCATAGCCACCATTTCTCTTATTCATTCGCTGCCCTCCTCCTGCACTCCAAGCTCTTGCCTTGCACTCACTTGTCTCGCACTTTTGCCGGCGGCTGCAATTTCTACAAACGTTGTTTTTTTTCCCCCCAATTGTTTTTATTGTTGTCTGTTGCCTGTTGCCTGCTTATGTTTAATATTCCCTTTTTTTTGCCATGCTCAACTTGTTGTATCTACAATAATTTCTAGTTTAGCTGACGTTGCCATTTCGCATACCCTCGAAACAGATTGCCCAGCTGTTGGGGTATATTGTTTAGTGCTTGGGATGGTTCTTAAGTTTTAAGCTGAAATACTTAGTGAATATTTTTCCTGATCTCTGACATAGTTGTGAGCCGAAAATAGTTTGTATTTTTGTAGATGGTAACTCGGGTTCGTTGCCAACCTTTGCTTTGGCTTCTTTCTCTTTCGCCTTTTCTCTTTTTATTTGTCTTGTAGCTGTCTGTAGATTGCTTATAAACTGGGCCAACGCTTGCTTATATCTGCCAGCCAACCCCCCCCTGTGCACCGCCCGCCTTAACAATATGTCGGCTGCTGCACTTTACTTTTGTTTGCCGGCCCATCTTGATGGGCGTGCCTATATGTGTGTGTGTGTGTGAGTGACAATACTCTTGCTTCGATTTATATTTATGTGTTGCACTTTTTGAAAGTTGAATTATTTTGCAGCTACAAGATACTTATGCATCTGGTATCTGGCATCTTGTAGGCTGTTGTTATAGCTGATGTTGTCATCGATTGCTGCTTGTTGCTTGTCTGTGACTCCTCTGTACGCCCACGCCCCCTGCTACGCCCCTGCAGCAGAGCTCTGTGTCTGGCTTGTGGCCAAAAGCTTAGCCCACGTTTATGGCCGTCTACGCACATGTTGCATGCGTGGCATTAGCCAATAAGCAAATAAACTGTTTTGGTCCACATCTTGTCTATGGTTATATATAGTATGCGTACATATAGCGACAGTCAGTGCGAGAGATGGCACATATGATTTTTAAATAAATGACACACGCTAGATATATGCATATGCTCTATATACATATACCGTCCGTGGCTGGGAGAGTACGATGACGCAAACTTTAAACAAAATAGAAATTTCTATATATATAGTATATACTATATATCTATTTGGAGAAGGACGCATGCCAAATGCTCTGAGACCTGCTCGGCGGAAGTTGAAAAAGCCTCTGGCTATGCCTCTGGCTGTGCCTCTGGCTGTGCCTCTGGCGCTGCCACGATAACCACACAAAGTCCAATCATTCGCCAATAACGCAATCATATCTATTCATATCTATTTGCATAGAAGTTGGGGCCAGCTGAGGGAGCCAGCCAGCTAATTGACAATGAAATTGATAATAAATCTGTTTGCCTGCTTATTAATAAAACTTTGAGCCTTGGCAACATACAATATTTAAAAACCACGCAACGCCCACAAGCCGCACGCTGCATTTGGCTGAAAGATTTCTACACGTGGGTATATCTGACACTTGTCTGTGTGTCCGTGTTTGTGTGTGTGTGTGTGTGTGTATATGTAACTGCAGTGTGCCTCGGACCAATTAAGGTTAACAATAACAATAACAAAATCAAAAAAAAGCATTCGTACAGTTAAGACTTGGCTCGTTCTTGTCGCTTTTGCCGGGTTTCAGTTACAAAAATGGTCATCAAATGCGTCAACAAGTTGCTGGGAAACTACCCACAATAAAGTCGTGTGTGTGTGTGTGTGTGTGTGCTGGTCAGTGTGCCCATAAAAGGTTTTTATGTGTGTGAGCTACACTTGTTGAATGTGACCATAGCAATATTATATATGTAATATACACTGAGCGAAAGGCGGAAAATGCCACTCAAATTTTACTTTGAATGAAACTCAAGACCATCAACTTTTTGGGCTGTCGAATCTTAGCAATTAAAAGTATTTACCTTATTTGTTGTCTGAACTATTTTAGACCCAAAAAATGAAAAAAAAAAAAGAAAAAACGTATGTTGACATATTTGGTATCTGGCTTATATAAACCAATTTTATGAGGGACATTAAAAACATCCCATATCTAAACACGCTTCTTAAAAGGCCGAAGACTTATGCTGAAAAAAATATTTGCATTTACAATTTGGCACATTTTTCAACAATATTTTTACAGAATAGTTGAGAAATTAATTTATTTTTATCAAAAATTTTAATATCTCAAAATTGTTTTTTATATTATATAAAAATATTAATAATAAATGAATTATTTAAATGAATTAATCAATGCAAGAAATTCAACATTCAGCCATTAAATGCTGTGCATAAATTGAATTATATATTTTTGAATCAATGAATCATGTTTTATGCTATAATTTTTCTAGCTTATAATAACAATTATTCTAGGAACAAAAATTACTCTAATTTCAAATCCATCTACATAAACATTAAAATTTTCCATAGAACTCATTTTCAAGGGCATTTGAGCTTCGGCTTGTTTGTTGCCTTTACGCTTTTGACGCTTACATATCCAGCCGTGGCTGTGGTGGCTCATTTGATATGCGTATGGCATACGTGTGCCCAGATATTCCCCCATAACGACGTCAACGTGTTTAGGGTAACATTTCCTATGGAGGAAGTACGCACTGCGCGCTCTCACTCGACAGTTGTAAGCGTGTTTTGGCCCATCGCGAATTATCTTAGCTGTTTGCTTAAGTTTATAATTTCTATCTCAAAATTTGTTAAGAATGTTGATTAGTTATCTCTTATCTAGGCTCAAATATTTGCCAAACTTGTGGCTTATTAGCCTTCTAGCTAGCGAAAAGTTGCCCAGCTAAATGCTGCGTTGCGTATACGCAGGGTGTTGCAGCTCGTAGCTGTGACACAGTTAATTGTCGCGCTCTCTCGCACTCTCTCTCTCTCCCCTCTCTCTCTCTCGTTCTCTGCTCTGCTCTGCAGCCTCTTTTATTGTCCGTATCTTTTCCCTGTGTGTGGGGTCACATTTGCGGCGTGGGCGTTGCTGAAAAACTGTTACAAGGTTGTGTCAGCAATTGACAACTTATCAACACGTCGCCTGCCGCCCCTCTGCTCCGCTTGCCACATTCCAGTTTGGTTTTGTGGCAAAGTGTTTGGTCATTTTCATCATCTTAAGTATCTGCGGCCGCAAATTGACCGGAGGCAGCTGTCCGAATTGCGTTCTTAACCCCAATTTGGATGTGGACAGCCATGTGGCAACAGATTTAGCGCTTTGCTAAGTTATCTTCCTCTTCTTGTCATTTTTTTTTTTTTGCTCTTTGTTGTTTTTGTTGGTCTATTCCTCTTTTCTATGCTATTTTTTGCGAGTTCAGACATGTAAAAAACTGAACAAAAACTTAGCCGGGCACAGGCAATGCTTGCCAAATGATTTTTCGTATTTATAAATGCGCCATTTCTTGGCTACAATGTGTGCGAGTGTGTGTGTGTGTGTGTGTGTGTGTGTGTGAGTGCTAAGTGCAAATGAAATATGTTGCCACTACAGTGGTAATTGGGCTGAGATTACGTGGTCGGGCTTGAAAAGAGCTACAGCCCACGGCTTAAGCCCGTTTATCAATGACCTTGGTCTACACCCACACATCCAGACACACACACACACACACACACACACACACACACTTGCTCCGACTGTAACTGGTTATTAAATTTCAATTTTCGTCTACACTTGCAGATTCTACAAAACTTGGGCAAAGTTGATCGCACCGCAGATGAGATCTTTGATGATCATTTGAATAATTTCAATCGCCAGCAAACAAATGCCAACAAACTACAAAAGGAGTTCAATAACTATATAAGATGCATACGCGGTAAGTCTTAACTCCCTATGCAACTATTAAAATTGAATTTGAACTCTTTCCATTTGTTTTGTAGCCGCACAAACCGCCTCAAAGTCGCTGATGGATGCCGTTTGCGAAGTCTATGAGCCACAGTGGAGCGGCTATGATGCACTGCAAGCACAAACTGCCGCCTCGGAGAGCTTGTGGCTGGACTTTGCACACAAACTGGGTGATCAGGTGCTGATACCGCTTAACACATACACCGGACAGTTTCCCGAAATGAAGAAGAAAGTGGAGAAACGCAATCGCAAGCTTATCGACTACGACGGCCAACGTCATTCGTTCCAGAATCTGCAGGCCAATGCCAACAAGCGCAAGGATGATGTTAAGGTAAGTCGTTTGCATTTAACTAGTTGAGAATTCTAAACGAATTGTTTGCTTTGTTCCAATGCCACATAGCTTACCAAAGGTCGTGAACAATTGGAGGAGGCTCGTCGCACCTACGAAATTTTGAATACGGAACTGCACGATGAGCTGCCCGCCCTCTACGATTCGAGAATATTATTTTTGGTTACCAATTTGCAGACACTGTTCGCCACGGAGCAGGTGTTCCACAATGAAACGGCCAAGGTAGGCGAGGCCACAGACTCTTATATAGAATGTACCCCAATGATATTTACTTGTATATTGTCATAGATCTATGCGGAACTTGAGGCAATTGTTGACAAACTGGCTACAGAATCGCAACGTGGCTCAAATACGCTGCGTAAACAAACAAGTGAGTTATTCTAGCTGCATTTATATACTTCATCCAAACTAATATTGTTCTCGTTGCCATAGTAAATGCTATCAAGACTTCGAGTCCAGTGCAATCGCCAGTAAATAAACTGAATAACGCCAATGCCAACAACAGCAACTATCAGAATCAAATCACCACAAACGGTGGCTCCAGTCTGGCCAACAGTCGTAAGTAGTAAACGCCCCTGAGGTGTTTCTCAGATACAGCTTCTAACTAAAAAAAAAAAAAAAAACTTAAACTTTTTCCGAGTTTGATTATTCGTTTTTTTGATATTTATGAAATCTTACGCATTTACGTTTTTTATTTCGTTTTTTTTTTTTCGCTTCTTTTCCTTTTCCTTTCAATAAAAAACCAAAAATATAAATTATAAATTGCTCAAAACTGTAAAAAAAAATATTTACATTACACATCGCCAAAGTGTAAAATAAATTCCCAACTTTTTATTTTCTTATTTTATGTAAAACCCCAAAAAAAAAAAAAAAAAGAACTCAATATTATACACAATATATAAAATATTTGTATATATATTTCATATATTATCTATTCTATGCACCATATTATATTTTTATGCAAAATTTCAACGATATTTTTTGTTCTAGTTTTTGGCAATTTATAAGAAAAATTTGTTAGTTGTCGCCAACTAATTTTATTAACGTTCAACATTCCATTTGTTGACGGGGGCTTTGAACAATACATGTACAATTTTTTCTCTTGTATTTTGTAAAAATTTTTGTAAATGTAATGCGGTCTGGTCTAATTAAGTAGTTAATAAATACTATTTATTTAGTTTTATTGATTTAATCAAGACGAGAATTTTGAGAAATGCATTTGATACATTTTCTTTATATACTCGCGAGAGACAAATGGAATGTTGTTTGCTGTTGCTTTTTACTTTGACAAATCTGACAAGAAAAACTGTCAAAGTTTATCTGAGTGCCCATAACAATGCATGTGTTCAGTTATATATCTATTTTTACTTTACGTTCTTTTCTCTTTTTTTTATGAATTAAAATGTATTGTTTTTGTTGGAATGATGCTAACCCTACCCAAAAAAAAAAAAAAAAAATATATAAATTAACAACAACAAACACCACACATTAAAAACAAAACATGCAACAAAATCAATATCAACGTATAAAACAAAACAAAAACCAAATAGCAACATCCACAAGCTCGTCAATGCATGAGCCACGATTTGATTCAGTTTCTTCAACGCCAGAACCGACGCCAGAGTCGGCACAGCTTTCAGAGCCACCGCGCAGTCCCGTGCTGCAGCTGGAGAAGGCAGCCGCAGCAGGAGCAGCAGCAGCAGCAGCAGTAGCCACAAATGGCATCACAACAACAAAGCTAGTGGAGCGCGCTGAGCTGGGCAGCCCGAATGCCAATACAACGACGACAACGACAACAACAGCAGCAACAGGAACAAGCACAGCAGTCAAGACAGAGGAGACAACCAGTGAAGTGACAACAGATGGCAAGGGAACAACAACGACAACAACCACAACAATAACAAGCGCATTGAATGGCAACAACAATGAACAGCAGCCGGCAACAAATGTGGCAGCAGCAACACCTGGCAGCAACAACACGGCCAACAACACGACGACAGGCGGCAGCACTGGCACAGGCACAGGAACCGGCACAGGAACCGGCACAGTCACAGCCAAAGAGCCGGGCAAGCAGCCGAAGGAGCTGCCGGATGGTCAGGCGAATGCCAATGGCAATTCGAGTTCGCTTGAGGAGCATAAGCAAAAGAAATTAGGTAAAGAAACAACAACAACAAACACAAATGCAACGCACTCAGTTACAGATACAGAAACAGTTAGCGGTAGCCAAAAACAATTAGTTAATAGCCAAACTGTTCATAAGCATTTTAATAAAAATCCCTTCGACGAAGATGACGAACGCATCTACGAGGTGCCCCAGGGTGAGTAAGCGTCCAATCTACGATCTACTCCATCTACAAAAAAAAAAAAAACAAAACAAACAAAATTACAAACTGGGTCTGTCTGTGCATTTCTCTACACTTGTGTGTCTGTCTGTCGTTTTGCCGTCTCTTGTTGGGCACCAACCACCAACCAATCCCCCATCCCACCACTTGAACACAATTCTCTGTAGTATGCTCCATTTATTCGAATGGAGCTATATTTTGGTTGCCCGATAGAGCCTGAGCGTCTGACAGCGGCTTGTCTATTGTATATTGTATCTCTAAAATGCTTCAGTTTCTGTTATGATGTCTGTATCTGTATTCGTATTGTTTAACCGCAAAATTGTACACAACAGGCCAAAGCATGTGCGTTTCGGGCGTATATTTATTACACATCTATATATATTATATAAGTTGTATTACTTAACTCGATCGATTCTGGGGCAGTCAACGATCTGTCGAGTCCTTTATCTCATGCTCAGCATACAAGTATATAAATTTTTAGAATCAATTCGAAAGCATACAAGTTGCGTTTCAAAGTAAACAGCTATTCAAATTTAAGCCATTTCATCAAATCCTATGAAATCTATGGCTTTAAGCTTAAAGCGAAACTTGCAATCCCGCCACTCGACCATAGATGGCGCCACCAGCTGATGTTTACTTTGGAATGCACTCTCAGCACATCTTAAACAATTTGTTTCACTCGTCTCATATTATTCAAACGCATTTCTATTCTTTTTTATATGCTTTTACATATCGTTATCATTCTCACAAATAGTTGGGTATACACACACACACACACACACACACAGCTATTATAATGCTGCGTTAGTAATAAGTGGCAATTGTTGGTAAGAGAAAAAAGATTATAAATAAAACAAAAAATAAATAAAACTGGTTGCAGGTGGCTACAGCAAGTAGGTTTTTAGTCGTAAGTCAAACACATTCATGTCGATCACCATCTAAAAAAAAAAACACCGCTTGCACGTTCGCTGCTTAAGTCTTTTGTATTATGGATGGAGCTGTTGACGTCGTAATACTAGCAAAAGCTACCTCTATTAAAACCCGACTAACCCATACAGGCTGCCAGTTTTTATATACCACATTAACAGCAAGTTCTGTTCTTGCTTTTGTGCACTAAACAAAAATTGAGTTATGCATACCTTCGATGTACAACTAATAATAAGTTATATTCGATAATGAAACCATGTCGTCATTTTTACCGGATTTTACATTATTTTCACAGATGCCAATACCGCCGATTTGCCACCTGGTGTGCTATATCGGGTGAAGGCGACCTATGGCTATGTTAAGGAAGATGTCGACGAGCTGAGCTTTGAAATTGGCGACACCATACGCGTCATCGAGTATGATGATCCCGAGGATCAGGTAAAACTATTTTGGGTCTCTACACACATAACTCTTTGAATGCCAGTTCGGTCCCAATTATTGTGCATGCCGCTAGTCAACCCTCCCGAGTTGAATGTGCATAGAATTTCACTACTTGTCTTTATTGAATGTAGTTTTTTATTAACAATTTACAGGAGGAAGGCTGGCTAATGGGTCAAAAGGAGGGCACAAACGAGAAGGGCCTGTTTCCGGCCAACTTTACGCGTCCCATTTGAAAAGCTGACGCGGCGACGATGACGGGATAAATGCAACAACTGATAAAAAAAAAACATGCAACAACAACAACAACAACAACAAGAACAACAACAAAAACACCAACTTCAACCCACTATTTTTGTTATACAATTATATACAAAAATACATTTTACACACATTTTACAAATTTTGATGAACAAACTTAACTTTCGGCCAAATTTTTACACAGCGCTGCGACGCTTCATTTTTTTTTTTTCTTGTCCATAAGAACCTGTGGTTTTTTCTTTTTGTCAAATTTATTGTTTGGATTTATTTAAATTCGTGTTTAAATTCGTATGCAATAAACAGAAGTCTTGTATTTGTTAAAGCAGTGCTTCCAAACATTATTATAATTATAACTATTATTATTATTATTATTATTATTATTATTATTGTTGAGAAATGATTGCACACAAAATATATTTTGAAAATGTTTCAGAAATATTATTTTCCTAGTTGTAAGCCTAAACAAAAACAAAAACAAAACATAAACAAATCTAAAATCATAAACCCCATACACATACATATACATATATATATATATATATATATATATATATATATATATATATATATATATATATATATATATATAATCATATTATTTGTTAAATCTATCTATTGTGCTCATAATTAATACGAACAAAATGTATCTAATTTGTAATTTGTTTAAATCAAAAGGTAAAGACGAACAATTTAACGCATATCACTCGATAAGAATCATGCCGAGCGAAAGATATCCTTTTGTATATTATGTATTTTGCAAAACATGTAGTACGAGTTTTTTATAGTCAATGCGAGAAAAGCAAAAAAAAGAAAAGAAAATGGGACACCAAAAGTTATCCTTTTTTTTTTTTTGGCATTTCATTGGTAAATCGGAATACGACATTAAATTGTTTTTATTCACTTAAATTAAAATCTAATTTGTAGCTGTTATTTAGTTAAAGCAACCGAGTAAAACTCTCGAAATACACAACTAGCGCCAGCTTTATAACATTGAAAACAAGCCGATGGTCACTAACAGATCCGTTCTCCTTTATTGTTTTTGTTTATCAAAAATTGAAGCTTGTTTGCCAATTGAATCGAGAAGCACAGAGAACCGAAACGTAAAACTTTGTTTGTTTTTTTTAAATCTGTACTGTAAAGTTATTATTTTAATATTATTTAAATTAATTTAAACATTTATTTATCGCATGAACACATTGAACAAATGATAATAATTTACAGAAATCAAATAAAACATAGATTAAACAAACAAAATAAGAATTTGTTTAAAAAATAATCTAAGCTCAAATCGTCAAAAATTAACAGAAGCAGAAGAGGTTTACCTAACCTTTTGCATGAGCGTATATGTATATGCATATGTACGATCTGTTTTATAAATAAGATTATATGTGAGGGGAATTCACAACGTTGCAATTAATATTAAAGTTTAAATAATTCAGACAATATTTCCGTTAAAGTGCCTTTTTATAACTTCGTCGTCTATGGTCACCCTTTTAAACGCAAAATAGTTGAAAGGCTGGTCACATTGTTTTCTACTCGATGAGTGTTCTTATTCGATAGATTGTATTAATTGTGCTGAAATTAAATTGTTTCCGCATCCCTGCTAATAATTCTTTAAGCAGCCCTGGTAAATGTGAACGTATGACGTCAAAAATTCTGCGCAGTCCAATTTGCGCACATATAAGCGCTACCTTGTAAAATTCATGCAATCATGCTCCTATGTCGGTGACTCTTTCGTGTGTGTTGGTGTTGCGTTAATAAAAAAGTGTAAATACTTAAGAAAATTTAAGAGTCGACAAAGCAAAAAAGTCACTACGGGCCGTGCGTTAACGTTAACCGAACAATGCAAAATCAAATATGTTGTGAGTTTAAATCGAATATGAAAGCACCGACAAAAACCAGCAGCAGCAGCTAGTTGAGAAATACCAGAACAAACTTGCTAGGAATAGTTATCAATTTTTGGGCGTGTTTGTGTGGCGAGTAGATAAACAATTAAATTATGGGCATAGGTGAAAAGAATGGCACATAATTGTTAAACAATTCGGCATACCAGAATCGACAATTTTCTGGCCAAAAATTTTTTCATGTTCGTTTTTGCCTCGCCCTCGCTCTGTGTGTATAGCAGTGCGCGTGTGTGTATAGAGGTGCGAGCGAAACAGCTATACAGCTACAGGGCACTATCTATCTATCCTATCAGTGATATCTGTATGCTTATTTGCATTTTGCACTTATGCTTATGCTGATGTGACCACATTTCAATTGTTAAATACTTGCATTTCGTGTTTTATTTGCTCGCATTCGCCGTCGCTGGCCCATATGCCCATGCAATTGGCAACATTTGCCCCGACAAATTTAGCGGTGACAACACTGTAGCGCACTGCTTGTCCGAGCCAACAGCATGTTTTGGCATTATTTAGCACATTTTGCAAACGAGCAGTAAATTCTATATTATTTTTTTATTTTTTTTGTTTTTTGTACAAAATGCAAAAGCAGCTCCCTTTGTGGCATAAGAAGTTAGTGTTATTGTACACCCGCATATTGCTTATGTTTATAAAAAGCCACAAAGGCCGCGTGAGTGTACGTTGAAATGTAACGGGGCATACGTTTTTCTTTTTTTTTTTCTTCATTAAAGTACATAATAGTTGTAGGCGAACTCTGGAGCAGGAGCACACCGACTGTTGGGTGGGGTGCGTGGGTGGACTTCTCTGCGACTGCGAGTGCGGCTGCTGTTGCTCCATATGAAGGCGAAGTGTTTCCCAATCTTACGATGAAAATGTTCTCTTTTTTTCTTGCAGTTCCACTGCATACCGGAAAATAAACAAATACAAGAAGCATAAAGTATGCAGAAAATTAAATACAAAAGAAGCATTTAAGTGTTGCGTGTGAGCGAAAGAAAGAAAGAAAAAGAATACAGAAATTAGGAAGGCAACAAGAAAAATAACCGTTGTGCTCGTCGTCATACAAAGTTTTTGTTTACAAATCTTCGTTGCATTTAAATCAAAGCAACTGGTCAAAAAAAACAAATCAAACTAATCAAAAGCCGCTGACAGTGAAACAAAACGACAAGAATTGCTAAAACAGAGCTCGACCAGCAAATGCAACATTTAATAATTAACAAAAATACTTATATATATATATATATAGACAACTACACACGTTCCTTAAAACAAATGTTTTCCAAACGCAACTAAATCAAACGATAACGATTCAAGAAAAACAAAAAAACGACACGTCGTGAAGCAACGGAAACATCACCTCATAAAGCATAACCACATAGGAATATTACATACATACATACATACTACTTCACGCATAAGTTACACACACACACTCACACACACACACACACACATATATATATATATATATATATATATCCAAAAACGACACCGATTTAAAAAAAACTGCAGGGAAACAATACGAAAGAAAAAAACCAGAAAAGCAAAAATCGTTTTTTTTTTAATTATTATTTAGTGCTAGCACATAAAACGAGCACAGATTCATTTGATTAACAAGAAGAAGATCAAGAAAGGCAGAACGTTCGGATTTATCTCGTCATAAAGTGCATCGTCGTCGTCTACAAATTGCAATTAGTTTTATTCATAAATGTCTCTCAACAACACACGGCCGTTAGCTTAATGCGTAAGTATATGTTTAGATATATACGTGTGTGTGTGTGCATGTGTGTGTATATGCGAGCTCAAGTGTTTTGTTTTCACCCGTTTTCCCCAATTCACCCTGAACCATCCTGAGCCTGGCTTTCCACCCAGCGCCGTGGATGCGTCTGCAAACGTTCAGTTGACAGTTTTCCGAATTGTAAATTATTTCAAATCGATTAAACACTTTTTGTTGTTGTTGTATATTTGAAAAGAAGTTTGATTTGCGATTGAAAGCTTCTTTTCAAGGAATCACATTCCGTGAGAGTCAGCCAGGCTAGACAGTTACGTATATATATATATACATATATAGATAAATGATATTAATATAATTTTGCCACTTGTTGCTCGGATTTTGAATGCTATGCTACGCTTTAATACGACTGATAAGAGCCATGAATAATAATGCGGATCTAAGTTCTCTATAACGCCAGTGACTAATGCCGACAATTAACCGAATGCAGTCAGCTATTATGATGCCCTCCTGGCCCCAAATGGTTGTGGGTGTGGATGTGAACGTGGATGTGGATGTGGATGTGGATGGGCTGGTTTTAGTTTGTTTGAGCGGGGAACTTGCGACAAACCTGTTGAAAATTGAATATTTACACGCTCTCGTGTTCCCAGTGTGAGAATGAGGTGGTGATCAACGCATATGAAATGGTTGAACCTTTTTAACGACCTGCAGAAGCGCCTAAAGTCTTATCAAGCTGCTACCAAATCTAGAGTTTATCTCAGATTCTTTATCGGACTGGTTGCTACTGTTGTCTGGTGCGTCAGATAAATCGCCTTAGCCACCTATTCTCCGGGCTGACTTTGATTTATAAACTTCGCCTTTGCGTATGCACGTTAAAATACCCTGCAAGAGGCTTCAAAGGAACTCCTTAAATGTTATTTATATTGTTGTTATCTGCAAAAGGCCCATCATATTTACACTTAAATATTGTACTCTTTTGTGCTACATGCTAAATGAATTTCGTTTTTTTATGTTCCTAGTTTCCTAAAACCATTTCAATTGTTTACATGCTTATTGGGTTCGGTGGGCGTTTGTGGAATGCCTTGCGGAATAGTTTTGGCAACAACTTTTTGGTAATTTAATAATTTTCCCCCCGCTTACACAGAAACAGCAGAAAGTGTAATCAAGCTCTCGTGTATATACATATATATTGTATGTCTAAACATTAAACGAGTGAGTATAGGTGTGTGCACTGATATGTGTATTGCTCATATGTTTTTGTACATTTATGTGTACACAAACCGCATTACTTTCTTCGTTGAAAGCCACAAGCTATTCTAGAAACAGAAATAGAAATAATATTTATGATTAATATCAGTTCTATTATCCTTAAAACCCAACAAAAAATATAGAGTGCACACGATAATTAGAATTATAGTTAACATTGTGCTGATCACTCGTTCAGCTTATGATCCCTTGTGGGAAACTGATTTAGCTTCGAGCAAGGCCAATATATGGAAACTAGAAACTAGAATTCGCACGAACTTGCTGAAAGTTTTGTTTTGCGTCTATTTGGCAGGGTTTGATAATGTGCACTTCCTCCCAAAAGTGCCAAGGTACTGTTAATTGTATTTTCTGCTCTCCAAATCAAATACGGTTCGTTAAAACATAAGCTGGCATAGTTAAAATAGATAAAAAAAATGGTATAATAAAATAACTTAAATTTAAATGAAATTTCTCTGCTTGCAGGTGTCTATGAACAGCCGGAACACAACGCGAATCAGTTGAAGTCGTCGTGCTCGATGTGGTCATCGTATTTGTGCTTGTCATTGTCAGAGAGATGCGTCAAAGTCTGTTTAGGAAGATAGTCAACTGAGTACTGCGTACTACAAACGGAACAGAATAAACCCCCGCACAACACACACACACACACACACGCACGCACACAAACAGCACACGCAAACAAGAGAATCCTTTGAAGGAAGCAAGCAATAGCCAAAGAGAGCCTGAGTGTCGTAGAGAACAGAGCGAGCAACGCCAAAGTACAAATGCTCACGAGCAACAACTGAGTAAATCGAAATTAAAAACAAAAACATTCAACAATTTATGTAGCACAAACGTAGAGAGCAACAAAACACTAAACGGGATTCGGCTAAAACAAAACAACCTGAGAAACACAGCAACACCAAAAACATTTCAGCTTGAAGCAAGTGGGTGGGGGGAGATAAACTACTTTACCAGACAAAACAGGATAAGCCCAAGAAACCAACTGAAAGATTTACGCACGTCACGGAGCGTGGCAAAGGCTCGGCAGAACGCGTAAGCGTCCTTTAATCCAGTTAGCATGGAGTGCTGTTTATCGGAAGAGGCCAAGGAACAAAAGCGGATCAATCAGGAAATCGAGAAACAGCTGCGGCGCGACAAACGAGATGCACGCCGTGAACTTAAGCTGCTCCTACTGGGTGAGTATTGCCCGACCAGGTTGGTTGGCCTAGCAACCTAGCCAACCATCAGCTGTCTGCCAGGAGGAGTCCAGCAAACAGCCTTGACCCATTATTGTATGTTACATACATGTGTGCTGCACTCCTGGCCCATCGGGGCACATTGCCCTGTGCTGTGTGGCTTCAATTAGTATGCGAAATTGTATTACTGATACGCAGCACATGGTATGTACACAGTTTATGTGTGTATATATCGTGTGATTGAATGTCACTCGCACTCCGCAGCCCGCACTTAATGCAATTGCAATTTATTGCGGCTGTTTGGTATCGCCGCATTTTTGCTAATTAGCCGAGTGCTCCTCTAACTGCCACGATTGAGGTGCGGTGTTGTGGCAAGTTTGGTTGCTTCTCTATACTCAAATACTAATGCCACACTTGCTTCTACCCATATGCGCAGGCACGGGCGAGTCCGGCAAATCAACGTTCATCAAACAGATGCGTATTATCCACGGCAGCGGCTACTCGGACGATGACAAACGCGGCTACATTAAACTGGTGTTCCAAAATATATTCATGGCCATGCAGTCCATGATCAAAGCCATGGATATGCTCAAAATATCATATGGTGTTGGCGAGCATAATGTGAGTAACATTTAAGAATAAAACAAAATTTAAAAGAAATATATTTGTTAATTATTAATTCGCATTTGCTTTGCAGGCACTCGCCGATCTGGTGATGAGCATTGACTACGAAACAGTCACAACATTTGAGGATCCATATTTGAATGCCATAAAAACGCTGTGGTCCGATGTTGGCATACAGGAATGCTACGATCGCCGAAGAGAATATCAGTTGACAGATTCCGCTAAATAGTGAGTTAATTGTTGGATATGGATTATTTCCATAGCTCGACGATCGAGCATAGCAAATGAGACAACAGTCCGCACATTGACGATATTCTTTAAATTAAGAAATAACTTGATATATACTAAATACGTTTTCACTCTTATATATGTATTATGTATAGTTATCTGATGGATCTCGATCGTGTGGCTCAACCTGATTATTTACCCACTGAGCAAGACATTTTAAGAGTTCGTGTGCCGACAACGGGGATCATTGAGTATCCCTTTGACTTAGAAGAGATCAGATTTAGGTAGCTACGATGACTTCAATGTTATTGATTTGCATGTGTCTAATATGTTCTTTGGTTATTGGTTAATTGTTTATTCATTGTTTAATTGTTTCCTTTCTAACCAGCATAATTTGTGGAATTTGTCTAAACATATATCATTTAATATAAGTAAGATTAGTTTTGAACACATAGATCTATAAACGGTTATCGGTTATCGGTTATCGGTTATCCTTAAGCATAAACTCTATTCAGGCTGACAGAATTTAGCGGACTGTTTTTACGTTGTTGACAAACAGATTGAAAATTCTATTAAAAAAATCTACCCAAATAAAAATCTTCCAATTAGCTACCTTGACAATCTTGAGCACATAGGGCAGCCTGATTATTTGCCCAGTGAGCAGGATATATTGCGGTCCCGTTGTCCGACAAGTGGAATACAAGAGTATAGCTTTCCATTGCCTCCACTTGTATATAGGTATTTGTCAATCTATCACAATTATCTCAATATACATACCATACATAATCAGCTAAAATATTGAGCAAATCAGCCTGAACTAAAGCAACAAATAGTAACCCAATTTATGTGATTAACAACAACATTTCAATCATATCTCTGTGCATATCATTTGATTTCTTCACGTACTATATAGCTTTTAGTTTAGCTTTGTCGCTTACTTAATTACTCACATAATTTGCCATTGCTTTTAGTTAACCAAGTTCATTATTTATTGTGTTATTAATGCATATTTGCTATATCCAGAATGGTGGATGTCGGCGGACAGCGTTCGGAGCGAAGAAAGTGGATTCATTGCTTTGAGAATGTTACCTCAATAATATTTTTGGTAGCGCTATCTGAATACGATCAGATATTGTTTGAATCTGATAATGAGGTAAGTTTAATTGACTTATTATCTTGACAATTTCAATTGACAATTATCTTGAATTGATTGCAGAATCGCATGGAGGAATCAAAAGCTTTATTTAGAACTATTATTACATACCCGTGGTTCCAAAATTCATCAGTTATTCTATTCCTTAACAAGAAAGATTTGTTAGAGGAGAAAATCATGTATTCGCATTTGGTGGACTATTTTCCTGAATACGATGGTAAGTACTTTTCGTAATCTTCTCGTTATATTTACCACTAGTAATCCCCGTAGATCTATTGCTAATGCTAGTTTTGTAGTTGTGCTAGTTGTAAACGATTTTTCCCATTTTTATTGCTAACAGGTCCACAGCGAGATGCAATAGCAGCCCGTGAATTCATACTGCGCATGTTTGTAGACTTAAATCCAGATTCCGAAAAGATTATCTATTCTCATTTCACCTGTGCTACAGGTAAGTAACGCTTCCTTGTTTTGTGTATATAGCGAGATTGCTTTTGCCGACATTTAACTATTGTAAATACCTCGAGTTAGACCTTTGATCACGATTTGCTTTTGTTGCTCGCCTGCTCGCCTGAAATCTAGTCGCTAACCAGGCTTCTTTCTTTTGGGTGTCAGAGAAAAAGTTACTAAAAAAAATGAGATATTCTAGATACCAGAAACATCAACCTCGTGTTCACCGCTGTGAAAGATACGATCTTGCGATCAATTATAAGCGGATTTTAAACGACTCACACACTACCCCCAATTATAATGGAATATCGATTGAGAAGCTATCCTATATATATATATATATATATATAAATTGATTTCTAACCTTACTTTTTTGTATGCTTTTATTTGATTTTTAATGGCAAAATATAAAGTAAAATGTAATTGTTTATCTTCTTGTTTATTATTATTATTATTATTATTCCTAAACTACACTTAGTTTTAATGAGATTCGACCGAAGTTAGGAGCTCTAAATGAATGTGAATTAATTGGTAATTGGTTGCAATGTCAATTAGATCCATAATTTATGTTTGCCCTTTTGTGAATGTGACTTAAACGAAGATTTCTTTTTGCTTTCTCCTTTAGATACTGAAAATATAAGGTTTGTGTTTGCAGCTGTAAAGGATACAATTCTGCAATCCAATCTTAAGGAATACAATTTGGTCTAAACTGGATTTGGATCAGAAAACTATTTTTGTGATTTTTATTATACATATATATACAAAATGTATATGTATGTACACACACACATATATATATATAAAATATATATATAATCTTATATATATGCGTTTATATATATAAAACTATATATAAACATTCATAATTCCTTTTTCGCATATTAATATAAAAACAAAACAAAGAAAGAAAGAATAAAACTAATGTTTGCCGAAGATTAAGCATAAATTAGGCCCAAACACAAGTTTCTTAAATTGTAACATCAGCAGAAGATTGTAGAATTATACTAAAACTGATGGAAAAACAAAAACAAGTATAATAATGATGATAATGCGATCGCTATATACATTTTAATTTGTGTGAAATTATAAAGTAAAACAAAAACAAAAAAAAAACATCTGATACCAAGTACGAGTAAAGTAATAATAATATTTAAAATTCATTATTATAGAACTTTTGTAATAAAATTGATAGAAAAAATGAGAAAAAAAAAAAACAAGATAAGAAAACAAAATAAACTATAATTTAATCAAAAGCTTGAAAGGAACAACAAATGGAAACAATTTTTGCCGTACTGAAGCATAAACATTTTATTGAAACCAACAACAAAATGTAATTTATAAACAAATAGTAATTTTGCATAAACAATAAATGTTAGAAGTTTCTCATAATCACTTCAAATCAATCACAACAAATCCTGTAAACTTAGGAAAGATGAAAAACAACAACAACAACATCAACAACAAATGAATCGCAGATATAATACTGTATTTTTTATTAAGCTAAAAGCGTAAATATTGCAACTATTGTTTACTGAAATATTTATATACTACATACACGAGCCCATAATATGTGTATATATATACATTGCATACACACAGACATACATACTTACATACATGCATACATACACAGATAACTATGTAATGTTTAATTAATTAATTAATTTGTATTGCGAGAAAGAATCATTCAAATGTAAATTACAAATCCTAATACTAATACACGCGCACAGACAAAAACACACAACAAATGGGAAACGATTATCAACGTGATGATTAAGTACTATATAACATAATGATGAAAAGAAGAAAAAGATAAAGTAACAAACGCATTTGCATTGTACAAATGACGGCCAGATTACATCTAACTATAATTAATTAAAACACGTCTGTTTGTCGAACGTTTTCATAGCTGCAGCATAACTATATTTAGCGACAGTAACAACAACAACATCAGCAACAACAACATCAGCAACAGTCATAATCATCAATATTTAAACTAATTAATGCCTATATGTTATACATACATACAACTACATAAGAACCTACTATCAGATGCAGCTAATCTTGATGCCATCAACAAATTTTCCATCAACTGAAACAAATTTAAAAAATAATAAAAAGAAATACAAAAGAAAAAAAAAAAAAAAAAAACAAATAATACTATAAAGATAACAAAAACTATGATCATAAATTAAATTGTTAACAATTGTAACATTTCGAAGGAGAACATTCTATTAAGGAATGTAGCTTGATTTTTTTCAAATAATATTTTTAATATACTTATATATTAATTATTATTTTGTTAGTCTGTTTTGCTTATGTTATAGACAATGTTTTGTTTTTGTTTTTAAATTTTAGTTTAATTTAATCTACAGCTATAGAATGTTAGTAAAGCAACAAAACGAAGCGCACATTTACAGAAAAGCAGAAAACAAACAATTAAATATAAATAAATAAATAAAACGTAAACAACACCAACAACAAAACAAAACTATTTATGTAAAAATCCAAATAACACAATTTTCCTCTATGTATGTGGTCAGAAATGAAATGAAAAACACACACACTCACACACACCCACACACATACATACATAGATGTATATGTAAAATAAATATGAATCAAACAATGTTTTTCATAATTTTATATATCTAGAACTGTTTTGTAGAGAGAAACATTTGGTTTACCACTTGAACTTATCAGTCAAGCGATCGGGCGAGGGGTAAACGAAATGCAGACCAAGGTAAATGATTTGTGTTTGTTATTAAATCCTAATTATTATATCTGACTGCTTATCCTATTATTAATTATTAATTTCTGCTGCTTTGTCAGTTAAATGTCCTTTGCTGGGTAACTCTTTAATCTCAACACACAGTTTTGCTATTCGAAAAACAAAAAACAACTTTCCTATTTCAAATATACAAATCTATATATATATATATATGTTTGGAATATATATGTAATACATTTTCGTAACCTCATTTACATATACTTGTAATCGGCATCAATATCCATTTACCATTAACAACCGTACAACTCCGCCGTATAATTGTAATACCAATACGCATCTAGAATTTAAGTAAGATTCAACAGTGTGTTGTATAAAGCTTTAATCCACGTAAACCGAAGATGTAGTAAATGAAATGAATAACAAAATTTTTACAATTAATAAATTGATGAATTGATTAGCTTTTAAAAAGCTTGATTAAGTCAATAAATGTGTATTTATATAAGGCAAAACATATGCGTACCGAATTTTTCGTTGTTTACAAGAAGAAGATGATAATGAATACATAAGAAGCGAAATGCTCGGCTAGCCGAAATTAGAAGCCCGATCAGAACAAAAGTTTTGAAAAGATTGCCAATATATAAAGTGTCGACAGATGAATGTTCATAGTAAAGATCCTAAAGTTTGTGGTTTGTGCTCCAAAAGGGTTTTTTGCAAGGATGACTCATAACAGAACCAAAAACTAAAAAACAACCAAACTATGAGAAATACAAAACAGTTTAGTTCTTATATAAAACGAAACCAATGCTAGCGACTCCTTCGGGTCGAAGGTCTTACAAGAGTTCAAGTCGAGACGTTGTACATTTTGTATTAGCATTACATACGCACACACACACACACACACACACATACTTATATAGTTTTCCGTCCAATGAATTGCATCGGTGAGCTGAGAAAAGTCTCCAGTATTTTGGTTGACATTGACCACATTTATTTCGCAGGCAAATCCTTAGAGAACGAGCTGCAGATCCTTATTTGGGAGCATACCAAACATGCTATAGTTCCATAATGTTAATTTATATCATTCTTTGGTTCCATCATGATGTATGTGCATAAGAAATTTGGGTTTGAAAAACAATTTGGCGGTTTCAACGAGAAGTTTTTTAGTTTTTGGCAAAAGCAAAATTTGTAACTTTCAACTTAACGCATATGCATATGTATGTAGTCTACATAAACTAACATACCATATTTATAATAAATCTAAAAAAAAAAAAAAAAAGAAAAAAATCAAATACAGAAAACAAACATACATGAGAGTAAAAAAAAAAATTTGGTTTAGTTAGCGTTTTGTGCCTTCTAGTGCTCATTAAATCCATGAAGAAGACCCTGGCAGAAACATTAAAATATAAAAAATAAAAAAAAAAAAAAAAAAAAAAATATATATAAGATGGTATTTTATGTTTGATATTTGCATATGATTTGTCAGTTTTGTTTGGCATTATTTTTGTTATCTTTTCAGACGAAACATGTGTATGTGATCGATCCATTGATTGTTGTTTTGGGCATTTGTTTTAGATGGATTAGTTGGCTGTTTTAAGTTTGTCAAGTTTTTGCAGTTTGTGTGTAAATATTTAGCTTAAAACAAGCTCAAAATGAAGCTATAATAAATGAGCAAGAATTTGATATAAAATGAAAAAGATGATCTACTTAAGTATATAATAAATAATATACATACCCGTATATGTTAAAGTATGTACAAGTATTTTGTATTTTTATATACAAAATTCAAGAACTGCAGGCAAATGGAACATGCAAGCATCTAAATACATCTCAATTGTATAATGTTTGTATTCTTGTTTAAACTAAAGCCGAAAAAAAACAAACAAACAATAGACATTTTTGAACGAATCGAAATCAATTCGAAATTCGTGTGTGAGGGAAACCAACAAACTAAAAAATAAATTAAATTATCTCAGTTTAGCTTAGTATTAACTAACGTACTTGTGTGTATGTATTTATGAGTTGTTGGGTACCTCGATAAATGGGTTTATTTTTTGCTGGGTAGTCATACTTATATATATATATACATATATATGCATATGGAATAGAGACCATATTTCATACAATGCTTGAAAAGCTACAAAACTAATTAAATACATAATTATAAAAACAACAACAACAACAACAACAAAACCACAACAAGAGTCTCTCCCTTTGACGTTGAAATTATGTAAAACTAGGCTACCAAAAAACAAAATGCATAAGATATAGAAAAGAAAAACGAAAGAAGGAAAAATGAAAAAAAAAAAAAAAATTATGATTATAATATTCCACATCTTTAGGCTACTTTATAAACTTTATATTGTAAATGCGATAGGAGGGGGCGGTCAGGCTGAGTTTGGTCTGACATGATATGAAGATGAAGATGATGATGATGATGAAGATGATGATGATGATGATGATGATGATGACGATGATGATGATTTTGATGAATGGGAAATATTTTTAACGTACATATTTCTACATACATATAAAACATAAGTGCATACATACATATATAAATCGAGAAGCTAAACCCTTAACCCCTAACCCCCCACCACATAAAAACTGCATGCTTAGCTTAAGACTTGTGGCAAAAGCACGTCCTTAAATAAGTACGTACATACAGGCACGCACACACACACACACACACACACACACACAGACCTGCTTACACACACAGATACACCAATATTGAGATGTATATTCAAGTGTTTCATTGAGTGCAAGATTTTCAACTTGTAGCATTTGAATTGATTGACTTTTTTATGGAAATTTACACAACAACAAAGTGTGGGATTTGCACTCAATGAAAATTGCATATATTTATGCATGTGTGTGCCTGCGTGCGTGTGTGCGTGCGTGTGTGTGTTTCTACACATTTGTCATAGAAATCATATTTAAAAAAAAAAAAAAAAAAGAAGATACACGTACTAGACAAAGAATTGATTGTATTGAGGTGGCAATGGTAACTAAGAAATTTTTTAGATAATTAAAAACAAAAACCAAAAAAAACAAAAAAAAAAAAAAACAAACAAAACAAACAACAGAAAAAGTATCTATGTACACCTAAATATATATATATTAAAAATAAAAAAAAAAAAACCAAAAACAACATAATATAAATAAAAATATATTAAAAATAAAAAGTGATTTTTCTTTTAGAGCTTTTAAAAATAACTGCTGTCGGGATTTCCTGCAAGTACATTTAAACTTGGCTGAGGTTTGTCGGTGTATGTGTGTGTGTGCATGAGTGTGTATCTGTGTGTGTTTGCTGTGTACTCGTCTACGTTAACAATTGGATTAACAAACCCTCGATATAAGACTGAAATCAGCAGCATACGAGCCCCAAAACACACAGACAAGGGCATGACACATCAGACTGAACCAAGGACAGAGACAAGAGAGAGGGCAACTTTGGAGGCCATAGTTTATGCCTTAAAAAATCTAAGCAAGTAACTTTAAAAGCATGGATTATTGACTACATCTAATAAGAATGGTTTTTAGTTAGCATAATTATTAAGTATTACATATGTCTTTAGTTATATAAACTATCTTGATCTAGGAAAAACCATTCCTCTTGAGCTTGAGATTTAAAAACAAATCAAATAACATATATACAACTTGGCATAGGGCCTGGTCTAATCACACCAGCTCGTATATATTCCTATATAGTTTGAATGTCTGCCGTGTTCTCGTCTATGTACTGCATAAGGGCGCAAGGGACGGAAGTGTGTCGGGTCTTCCGCTAGCCCCAAGCTGAGAAGCCGTATAGTTACCAAAATCAGCTTTCTAGCTTTGAACTTGGGCATGGGCACGGGCACGGGCACATTTCCTGAATCTGTTTCCACCTGCTGCACGAACTGTGGATCGGCCCAATGTCGTGCCCATAAACCTATATACAACCAGGTGTGGCTGTAGTTGCGGTGCATGCGCCTTGACTGCCTCCTCCAGTGTCAAAGCCACGGCCAGTGCCTCCGTTGGCCAAATATGAAATGTTCACTGCAAATAGAGAACACAACGTTACGGACTCTCGTCGGGCTAACAACTTTGATAATTGTTTTTATACCTTCTCGAAATACAAACTATTAAAGATATATCCATACACAAATCAACAAGAATATTCTCGGTAAAAGTAAAAAGTTCGCAACTGTTGAGGACGGGCCCGACAAGAGGATCAATTATAACAACAGGATAAGCTCCCAACTAACAGAATTAAGCACGTCACGGAGCGTCCCCTAATCCAGTTAGCATGGAGTGCTTGTTATCGGAAGAGGCCAAGGAGCAAAAGCGGATCAATCAGGAAATCGAGAAACAGCTGCGGCGCGACAAACGAGATGCACGCCGTGAACTTAAGCTGCTCCTACTGGGTGAGTCTTATACGTATCCACATAACCGGACTTAAAAACGAAAAAGAAACACTCAACAACTTGAACCCATTATGCGCTCAAATGTCTTGCCTCCCCAGCGAAGCCATTTGGATGCGCCGCCGAGGGGGTTGCTTAAAATATACCCATATCTAAATATGTTTTCCATTTAGTGGCCAGTCTCTGTCTCACTTTTTGCATGTGAATCTGTTCCAAGCGTCGATATTCGATTTTAATATGTTCTTTAGGTACTGGTGAATCTGGGAAATCAACGTTCATCAAACAGATGCGTATTATCCACGGCAGCGGCTACTCGGACGATGACAAACGTGGCTACATTAAACTGGTCTACCAAAACATATTCATGGCCATGCAGTCCATGATCAAGGCCATGGATATGCTCAAAATAGAATATGGTGGTGCAGAGATTCGCGTAAGCACTAAATAAGTATAATTAACAAATTGAAAGGATATTTTATCGCATCATATTTTAGGAATATGCTGAGCTGGTGATGAGCATTGACTATGAATCGGTAACAAGGTTTGAGGATCCATATTTGAATGGCATCAAATGTCTGTGGGCCGATGTTGGCATCCAGGAGTGCTACGATCGCCGAAGAGAATATCAGTTGACAGATTCAGCCAAATAGTAAGTATTTTTTATTATCTATTTAAAATTAATCTGAACCATAATCTTCCATTAAGCTATCTGAGCGATTTGGAGCGCATTGAACAGGCTGATTATTTGCCCACTGAGCAGGATATTCTGCGTGCTCGTGTGCCCACAACTGGAATACTGGAGTATCCATTTGATCTGGATGGCATTGTATTCAGGTTTCGCTCTTTGATTTTTTTTTATAATACAATAATATAATATATAATAATATTTATAGAATGGTGGATGTCGGCGGTCAGCGTTCGGAGAGAAGAAAGTGGATTCATTGCTTTGAGAATGTGACCTCGATTATATTTTTGGTGGCGCTATCTGAATACGATCAGATCCTGTTTGAATCTGATAATGAGGTAGGTTTAATTAAGAAATCTTTTATTCCCTTTCCGTTAACAATTATCTTGAATTGATTGCAGAACCGCATGGAGGAATCAAAAGCTTTATTTTGCACTATTATTACATATCCGTGGTTCCAAAACTCATCGATTATTCTCTTTCTAAACAAGAAAGATTTGTTAGAGGAGAAAATTATGATTTCGCATATGGTCGACTATTTTCCAGAATTTGATGGTGAGCTTCTTTCTTCTTTCTTTTTTTTTTTTTTTTTTTGCTTAGTCTAGCGATCAATCATTGTTTGCAGGTCCAAAACAAGACCATGCAGCGGCAAAACAGTTCGTGTTGAAAAAATACTTGGCCTGCAATCCCGATCCAGAGCGTCAATGTTATTCGCATTTCACAACAGCCACAGGTTGAGCTCTAAACTATAACTCATACTATCTTGCTTTAAACGCTCTGCCTTAGATCTTGTTGTTGCTGCTTAGCTGCAGCTAATGTATTGCTATCTGTGTTTTAATGCTGAATGATATTAATTATAATCTGTCTGTTATTGACACCGAACAGATACCGAAAACATCAAACTTGTGTTCTGCGCTGTCAAAGATACAATTATGCAAAATGCACTTAAGGAATTCAATTTGGGTTAACTGCTTTCTGACGACGAATTACTTGGGTGTAAATGAAAACAATCGACAAACAAGCAACAGAACAGAGTGCCTTCCTAAACATATTATTTACTGTTTGTTTTGTGAAATGTATTTAAAAAAAAATTAATATTTTAAATAAAAATGTAATTGTCAATCCGTAAGGTGTAAAATTCTTTATTTCAAACTTATGTTTTATATCTAAGCTAAGATTTAAATTTAACACTTTTCACATATTCATGTAGCTCGACTAACACGTAATAACCATTCCTTTTTAAATTGTAAAAATTAACTATCACAATGAAATAAGTTTTTTTTCTTTCTGACAATTCATTTAAATAAGTGGCATTGCTGAGCAGTGGCCAAAAAACTTAACATTTGCAAAACAAAACGAAAGTTAAACACGATTTGAGTATCACATGCACATTCAGAGTTCGAGACAACAACTCAAATAAAATAATAAACATAAAAATTCCATAGCTACAAAAAATATTGGTTCGCCTGTATATTAATTTTGGCACTGATTGCAATGTCGCAGCATTTTTAGATAACCACAAAATCGCTCAGGTTGCGCTCCGGTTGCACCATGCTCGCAGGCATAAGCTGGACCAACTTGTTGAAAAGATATGCGCGACGGTTTTGAATCTCACACGTGGTTTCGGTGCGCGCACGTTTGGTGCACGACGACCCGCTGGGACTAGATGCAGTCTCTGATATGCCGGAAGTTGCCAAGCTCTCATTCGACTCCAGCGAGATGTTTTCAGCAGCACCTAGTCCAACGTTTTCTGTCATTTCAACTGAAAAGCGGAAAGGTCAGTTACCCAGTTATTAAAGGGATTTATGGATACCCACCCTTGGTAGTCTCAGATGTTCCTGTACCGAATCTTTCACTTTCAGCGCACAACTCAGGCGTAGCACTGGGACTCTGCGAAGAGTCTTGGCCCTTGTCGTGTGACTTGAAGAGAAGGGAAGCTAACTTATGGAACTGTGTAAAAGTGTTAAGTGTTAGCAATTTTCAACTCTAACAAAATAAAATGGCACTCACGTTATTCACTTGTTCCGAATCAGTGTGATCTATGACGTCAGAGATGTTATGTCTGAGATACTCCATCGCTTTCAATGGATCTGAGCGTGCCATTTCCTCATAGCGCAGCTTACGCACCAAAAAGCGGCAATGCTTCAATACCTCCTCGCGTTTGGGCCTGTAATAAGCACTTGGATGAGTATTTTAACGAGATAAAGGCCAGCAAATTAGTACTTTTCCAACTGTAGCAGCCAGAAGTCATCCAAGCGCAGTTGCTGGTACTGAAATATGCCTGGATTGCCACCAAAAAGATAATGTGTCTTGGCCAGTTCATCGTAGACCAACTGATGGGCGTATCGTGGGCATGGCTCCAGTACACCATCGCCTTTGCTGGCACCCAAAAAGTTTGCCTTATTAATGGAGTTCACATCCTGAGCATTATGCCGGCAGTAATAGATGCGTGACCATTTATGGGTGCGCAATGAATAGACCCAAAATGAATTTGAAGCATCTCCATGATGTACATCGCGTCTGTCCTTTACCTTGTTGAGGCTCTGCGGAAAAAAACAATATATATTATACACTGATTCATTGGGGAAATTCTATGACATACTGAGAATACATATATTTCATCGCGATCACAATCAATGGTAGCGCGGAGCGTGTAACCCGATGATGGCTCAAATTTTGCCTCCGTGCTGGCCGTGTTTCCGAGATGTGAATTCTCCTTGTTCATCAGTGAAATGGCCTGCGAGTCCACATCGTAAGTAAGCAGCTCATCGAGATCCTCTTTTCCACGCTGACCCCCGTAAATGTAAAGCTTTCGTTGTTTCTGCCAAATCACATAGTTTTAAATGTAACTCAATTTAAGATCGTATTTAATTACATTATGAAACACCATGCAATGGGTTATGCGCGACTTAATCGACATAACATCCGCCTGAGAAGCGCTGGCATGATGACAATCCACGAGTATCTGCGTCCAGGTGTTTGTCGCAATATGATACGAAAATAGACCAGAGTATTCCGGTTCAGTCGATGACGTGGGGCTGCGCGGCGTCAATATTTTGCCACCGAACACATAAATCGTACGCTTGTCGGCATCGATGCACATCTGGTGATCGTACACAAGCTGTGGTCCACCCACTTGGCTGGTGTCATCACAAATTTGCATCCAGGTGCGGGCACGTGTGTCGTACAAGTAAAAGTCGCTCTTAATGTAATCGCTGGTACGTATTGAGTTGTCCAAATAGCGGCCCAGCATAAAAATATTTTCGCTGATCGGATCAAAGATTATTTTGTGACAGGAACGCGGAGTGGGCCCATTAGACGACTCGGAGCGCTCGCAGAGCAGGGTCCATTCGTCAAGTTCTATGTTGTATACCCACAAATCGCTGAGATCTTGGTAGCCATCCCAACCACCATATAAATATATAAGACGTTTTTTGGCATCGACCACCAGCTGATGGCCACCACGGTTACCAGGTTTTATCTCGCTTTCAGTGTATTTCATATGCCAGGTGTGCTTATAGTCCTGCTTATTTAAATACTCATCCATTAGGCCCTCATCAATGCACTCCGCAATAAAACGCTCCGCACGCTCAAAGTCACCTTGCACCACCTGCAGGAAGACGGTATTATAAATTAATTTTATCTAATTTGAGTGCTATAAATATAAATAACCAGGACCAGGTATTTGTGTAATTCACTAATGAGTGGATGCTCCAGTCGCACATTTGTCTGCTCCTGCAACGCCCCAAAGGCCTCCATATAACCCTGCTGACGGAAGTGCTTGAGGCACAGTTTAATAATCTCAGTTTCGCGCAGCGTATTGTAGTTCTTCATGCGCGCACATGTGTACATGGGATCGTCCTGGCCATGGAGCTCAATATACCAGATGCTGAAATTGAAGGATGGTCCCCATGACAACAATGGCACTATTTTCAGGTAGAGTATGGGCAGATTCTCAGCGCCATCCTCGGTCATGCAGCGCAGTTTGAATACTTCAGGTACATTATCGTTTTTCAGACCACTGCAAATAATATATTTCATATTAGATACAGTATCTGTGGGGGGTTATGTTTACCTACGCTTCGAGCAGCAGCACCATGTGCTCATCTTCCAATCCACCATAAACACGAAATTTCTTGATATTGCAAACGTGCGATTTCTCAAATTTACCAAATTTGATCTTCTGCACAATGGCGGGTCTTCGGAGTTTCAACGTGAGAAACTGTGGTGGGCTGTTCGTATAGGCGGACCAGCGAGAGGTTTGATCGTTTGGGCAATCGACGAGTACGTTTCTGTAATTCGTATATGAAAACAAACTGTAAAAATACCCACAGCGTTGACAGTAGCGACAGCTGCGCAGTTTACAACAACAATTACGAAATGCAGCTTTGATATGATATGGGCGGGACGCGTCTTCTATGTATGTACATACATACATATGTATGTATATGCATAGGCACCCATACATACGCACATGTGCATCGACATGTATGTATGTATGCGCATTTACAGCTACAGGAACAAAGCCTGTGACTTACTCAGGCAAATAGTTTGGCGAATAGCTGGAGTAACGGTATATACCGAAACTTAGACGCTCGGAGAGCGTAAAGGGTTTCTGGGTATTTGTCCCGGGCACAACGGGCACAGCACCATAGGAAATTGCCAGTGAGCCATTAGAGCTGTCCGTGGGGCTCGATGTGGTAGTCGTGGAGGCAGACATCCTTGCTTAGACTTGAACACTTGTAGTGCAAATTAATATTATTTACAGTTTACAGCTTAGTTCTACTGCCGGCAAGCCAAAATACGAAAGAAAAACAATTATCGTGCACCACTTAAGTTATTTTATGGCATTCACAGATAAACGCCAACAAAGTACGCAAACTGGCACCCAATGTGAATGCTCCACACTTAACGAATGCGATGCCAAACTTAACGATGTTCGTTTTAAGCTGTTGCGATAAGATAAACAACATTTTAAGCGATCTATTAACTCTTGCAATGGGTTTGGAGAACCAGCTTTTATTGACTGTAAATAACCTAATGACTTTTTTTTGCCGAACATTATCTCTCACTCGAATTTAAACCTCTAATTACCTATCATTATGTGTAATTATATTTATATTAATATGTGTTTGGGAACCAATTGCGTGTTCCATTTCTTCATTTGTGCACAGAATGTCAAAGGGCATGTTTATAAATTATTTGAGGCTATTCATATTTTTTGTGATTTCTTGCGTATGTTATATGAGAATATTACGAGAAATCAAAAGATAACTATAAATATGCAATATTTACAGAACTATGCTGACGGAGTGTATTACAAAATTAAAAATATTGAATGCAAAGCAAACCGAAGTCATTTTGAAAATATTTCATGTATTCTGAAGCCCATCAATTGGACACGATCAATATTAAATATGGATTGCGATATAATTGGCAAATTGACAAATGCTTTTGTAAGTAAAGTTGTCACATTATTCTGTATCGGATTTTTAAATAATATGATTAAATGTTCCTTTTTATTTTGTAGTTACTTGTGGAGACATTTTATCGAGACCATACGAATCTATATAAGCCATTTATTTTTAAGTTTAAATACAATATCTGTCAACTGCTTGATAAACGAAAACCCAGTAATTTTTTGGAGAGATATGCATTGCTCCATTTAAAATCGCTAACCAACATTAATCACAGTTGCCCATATTCGGTGAGTTTACAATATCTTTACTTCTAAATTGATATTATTTACATACAATGTATTTTAGGGGCATTTGTTCGCTCGTAACTTTCACTTGGATGAACTTTCATTGCCACCGATTCCTCTCCAGGAATACAAAATCATTTTTAACTTTACACAAAACAATCCTTCGATTAATTTAGCAATCATATTGCTTTATTTTGAAGCACGGGAAGACTATCAAAAGAGAACCAGACCTTCTCATTTGTAATTGTTGAGTTCATAATTTGTAATTTTTGGTTTAACTGTATAAGTACTTATTAATATATGTAACAGCAGTTATTTGCTGTTTACAGGGTAAATCTAGTCGGGCAATCGCAGAAACTATGCTGCTTTGGTAATTTTGTTGGGTTAAGGAGCAGTAATAACGATACTTATCGATATATCGTTACCGAGACGCAGCTATTAGCTCATCTCTAGATGAAGCGTTGCATGGCATTTCTCTATCGTTTTATATTTACGTTCATTCTCGCATTTCTCTCCGTTTTAATGAATAATTGAGTTTGTTTCAGAGTTTTAAGTTCCTGTTAAAGTTAAAAATGTCTTTTGATGCTATACCTAAAGATCTGCGAGGCCTACGCGCATGTTTGGTTTGCTCCCTTGTAAAGGTTCGTATTAAGCATTAGCCGCGTACACAGTTCATTTTAAACAATACTTTCTAGACCTTCGATCAATTTGAGACTGACGGCTGTGAAAACTGCGAGGAGTTCCTGCGCATGAAGAATAACAAAGACAATGTCTATGATCACACGAGTAACAATTTTGATGGCATCATCGCACTGACAACACCGAACGATTCCTGGGTGGCAAAATGGCAACGACTTGGTAAGACTTTGTGCAAAGTGTGTGTGTAATCAAATAACCCATGCGTCTCCCCTTCTAGTACGCTTTACGCGCGGCATCTATGCAATCTCCGTATCGGGCACCCTGCCACAGTCGACTCTGCGCGATATGAAGAATCGAGGAATCGTATACAAGACAAGGGACAGAAGTCAACGCTAGGAATGGTGTATGTTAGCGTACAAATATGTAGTTTATTTTAAGTAATAACAAAGTACCACGAGTACATACATCTAGAATAAAATACAGTTTTAAGAGAAGGTTCCATCAATCTTCTAAGGAGCTCACACGCAGTCCAACGCCGCCAGCTGTGGTGACATGCACACCAAAGCCAGCCGCCTCCAGCTCCTCCTTTAGCTTCCAGTAGACCTCGTTGCACTCGTAGTTATCGGGCAGCAAAACAATAGCATATCCGCCAGCACCGGCGCCGGTCAATTTGGAAAAGAAGCCACGCTTGAAGGCAATCGTAAATATTTGCTCCAGTTTCGGATGTGAGACGCCAATCGCCTTCAACAGATCGTTGTTTATTTGAAAGAGGTGCTCGAGTTTCTCGAACTTTTGGCTGTCATCCTGCGCATTGCCAAAACTCTCGTACAGTGGCACTGCGGAGTTGACCAGCTCCTCGCACGCCTGCCAAATAGCCTCAATAAGCTGCGGAAACTCCTCAGCCAAGTGACGCACTTTAGCAACTATGTCAGCGGTGCTGCGGCTCACCCGGCTGTCCACAAGCAAAATGTTGAGTGGCTTCTGTATTCGCAGCGACTGAAAGCCCTGACCCTTGACGAAACGCAGAATACCGCCGTAGGTGCAAACTGTGTTATCCACGCCGGAGGGTGTGCCGTGATTCACGCGTTCCGATTCATAGGCCCAATGCGAAATCAAAGCCAAGTTTTCATCTTGCAAATAGCTCGTTTTATCGAAATGGCCCGCCAATATGAGAAAAGCGGCAGCCAAGGCAGCGCCATAGGAGGCCGAGCTGCCCAGGCCGGCGCCCACATTCAGCTCGGTGTCTACTTGAACCTGGAAACCAGATTGCAGTGTCAACGTGGGCTGGTTGGGTGCCGTGAGCACAGCGCCTGCCAGCAGATAATAAATTGATATAAAAGCGCGCTGTGTGTGTTGTTTGGGTGTGCTGCCCACGCTACGTTCCAGCTGCTTGGCCACTTCTGCGCGCACCTCCTCCATTAGCTTCGCCGTGCTCTCCAGCTTGTCGCCGGGATATTTGCTGCGAAAGTTGACCAAAAATGCATTGAATTCGTTGAGTTCTATTTCCAGGGTGCAGTTGAGCGCCTCCAGCTGAAAGCTGGCTACCTGGCTGCCCGCTTGGCTGCGCAGCTGAAGCTTGGTGCCCAGGCCCACGACGGCGGCCAATGCGGGCTTCTGATAAACAACGGCATGCTCGCCATGTAGTATCACCTTGCCAGGAGCGTGCACCTGGAACTTAAGCATTGTTGTTGCTGCGTGCGGTGCTTTTGTTAACCGCAATTTTATCTTTTGATCGGGATATTTGAATTTCTAATGGGAGCGCACAGCAGTTTATGCAAAATGGCGTCAAGCACGGTTCACTCGAGATCAGATTCTCGCTTTATTTGTATTATGTATGTTTGGCAGAGTTTTTATGTAATGTTACGAGTAATTTGCGTTTTTATTGTAGCTCCGTTCATCGGCTGTTTCCCTTTCACTTTCTTTGTTCAACTGTTTTTGGGTTTCGACTGGCAAGCGTTTGTCTGACGTTGGCTGGTTGGTTCGGTCATACACACACACACGCACACACATGCAGGTGTGTACAGGTTTTGGACTCCACAGTTTAGCAACAGGTTACGGTTATTGCTTCTCTTGCTGTTGCACTTTCTCCCACTCTGCGGGCGTGTATGATTTTTGCGAGAAAGCGTGTATTTCCTTTAGTTCCTCGGCGAGCGTTGTGTTAACTCTTAAATTAAATGCATCATATTTATTACAAATATTTTGTTATTTTAATGTAGAGCGAATTACAGTCTGTGCTTTTGCAGGAGTGCTTTTCCCTCGAATGCTTTAGAGACGATGACAGCGCTGAATTTGCCACCACATCCATCGGAGTCGTCTGAAACATGCACGTACGTTGCCTCGAGCTTATCTTTCAGCTTGTCTTCCAAATACTTAGCGGTGTATTTACTCATATTTGTTATGTTTTATTATTACTTTTTTTAAACAACCAAACTAAGGAAAATGCTGCGGTGGGTAGCGGCAAATTATCGATATAAGAAGATTGTTAGCGAGCTTTGACATACGTCATAGGAAATGAAGATGCGATGTTCATATGCACTAAAAAAATAATATGACAATTAAAATAATAATAAGCATAGCTTTAAATTAACCGGTATTTAACAGTTCATGGAGGTAGTCATTTTTTATTTGTTTATTGTACATCTACATAATTAGTGACGTCACAAGTTCGAAATGATATTCTGACTACCTCGCTATCGTTCTATAGCGTGCTGTTGGATGGTTATCGATTATTTGACAATCACCAAGATATCGAAATTCTCTCATTCCTAATATAGCATTATTGTGCGTTTTGATAGCGCCAAAAATTACTCGTTTTTAGTTTTTTTTACTTATTTTTTAATAAAAAAGCAAATATAATACGATAAAACCTAAGTGAGAAGATTGTGCAAATAGTTTGGCAAGTTTTAGATTGTAGTACTCATGTCATTCTTTGGTGGCAACACATCGCTCGGTGCGACAAGCACACCGGCTAAACGTAAGTACAATTCGCTATTCCTCAGGTGGTGGCTGTAATGGCACGGAAATGGTTTGCGTTAAAGTGCCGGTTAAGCCCTCTTGGCCAAATAGCGCTGCGGGCCAGCATTTGAAGGTAGTGAAAGCAACTTCTTTGCATCCTGCAAACTGTGCACGCGCAATTCCTTGTGACTGATGCTGAAATATTAAAGATAAATTAGATTATAGTGCAAAACAGAACTTAGACAATCGCTACTGCACCCCGACTGTACACAGACACGTATTATCACATGGAGCACACTATGAGGCACCGATTGAACTTGTGGGCCCGAACGGTAATCGACAGTCCTCTCGCCATCGTGCCGAGGCATTTTTAATTGTACGCCTAGTCGAGCAGCTTCTTTATTTGTTACACTTACCCCTTTTTGTGTATAACGTAGCCCAAATAGGCCACGAAGGCCAGCAGCAAAGCTACTAAGAAAATAATCAGTAATGGCATAATTGCAAAGACAGACACATCTGCTGCTGTGCAGCTTCCAAAGCTTTCTGATGCCAAACCCGCATCAAGCACGGCTCTCGCACTGATAAGATATGTTGCGCGGAAGCTGGACCAGCAACAATGCTTACCAAACACTGACCCCTTTATGCTTTGCTTATCTCTTCTGTTGACAGCGGGCGGCATGTTTGGTTCAGCGTTTGGTGCCACAACTGGGGCTGCGGCGCCGGCTTTTGGAGGCGGCATGTCGACGTCAGCGTTTGGTGCCGCACCTTCGGCTTTTGGTGCAGCCCCAACAAGTGCACCGGCTTCTACACTGGGCGGTGGATTTGGTGGTTTTGGTACACAAGCACCGACAAGTCAGCCCAGCTTATTTGGAACTCCCGCAATAGGATCGGCACCGCCAGCATTCAGCGGTTTCGGACAGCTGCCAACAACGAGCAATGCGCCTGCTAGTGGCTTTTCGGGATTTGGAGCAACAGCGACAACAGCACCAGCGTTTGGTGGCTTTGGCGCCAGTCAGTCGACTGCGTTTGGCGGCGGCGCCTTTGGATCAAGTAAATTGCACACGAATACAGCTTAGATATATAATTAAATGTATTATTTGTGCAGATTTTGGTAAACCAGCTGCGCCGACTGTGACGCCAGGTTTTGGAGGATTTGGTGGTACAAATTTTATGATGGGACAGCCACAGCAGCAGCCTGTGCCGATTTCATCGGATGAGGCTTTTGCACAGTCCATTCTAAATGTGTCAATATTTGGCGATGAGCGTGACAACATTGTGGCCAAATGGAACTATCTACAGGCCATGTGGGGCACCGGCAAATTATTTTACTCACAAAGCGCGGCGCCGGTGGACATTACGCAGGAGAATTACCTGTGCCGCTTCAAAGCTATAGGCTACAGTCGTATGCCTGGCAAGGACAACAAACTGGGACTAGTTGCACTCAACTTTGATCGTGATCTGGCGACGGTTAAGTAAGTGCCAAAGGCTTAATGTGCATATGACTTTCATTAATTTGGTTGTTTTCTAACTTTAAGGACACAACAGCAACAGATTATACAAACGCTGCACAGCTTAATGGGCAGCAAGCCAAATCTATTGGTGCACATCGACGTTCTCAAAGAGCTGGAGAACAAAAAGTGTCAAATGGTCATCTATGTGGAAGAGAAACTACAGCTTTCGCATGGGCCAAATGATAGCAAGCGAATACTTGCCACCGAGCTGGCCAGTTATTTGGGTCAGGCACAAGTGAAGCCACAGTTGAGCAATCTCGGCATGACAGAAGCTTTGGCTCTTACACTGCCCGACGAGGATCAATTGAAGGAATATTTAGAGAATCCTCCGCGAAGTGTTGATCCACGCATGTGGCGTCAAGCTAATTTAGACAATCCAGATGCCAGCCAATTCATACCTGTGCCCATGATTGGTTTCAGCGATTTAAAATGGCGCGTCAAATGTCAAGAACAAGAGACAGATACGCATGCGCTGTACATGAAGAAAGTGGAAGGCGAATTACAGGAACTGCGGCGGCGACATGCTTCCGCAACAGCTAGGATAATGGAGCACAAACGCAAACTAGCCGAAATGAGCCATCGCATACTGAGAGTAAGCGACAGAATGTGTGAACAGTTGAAACGTATCTAATATTTAAATGCTTCTTTGATAGATTGTTGTGAAACAGGAATGCACTCGCAAAGTGGGCAGCACTTTAACGCCCGAGGAAGAAGCGCTACGCACCAAGCTGCAAAATATGCAGGCTGTTGTCTCGGCCCCCACTCAGTTTAAGGGTCGGCTTAGTGAGCTACTTTCCCAAATTCGGATGCAGCGCAGTCAATTTGCCAACAATGGCCTCCCTGAATATGCACTTGAGAAGAACGCAGAAGATGAGATGAGAACTATAATGACCATGCAGCAGCGCGCAATGGAGGTGTTAAAAGAAACGGTTAACAAGGACCTGGAAGCTCTGGATATTATCATAAAAGGTTTGCCCGAATTACAGCAAACATGATCCTCCATATGACTGTTACCGAAATTATATAGTTGTTTGTCTAATATAGAGTCAATGCACACAAGATGTAATCGTTACAATTTGTTAATGCTTTTTTATGCTGCTATATAGCCACCGGCCTAGTATTTCCTGTAACTTTGAACTTGCACTTTTACGGCTGGTGAGATAAAATATAACAAATGTGTTGGCTCTCGTTGTAACAATCAAAACGAGTTCACATCACACGCTGCGGAAATTATGTGAACGACAATTTTGTACACTCACTGCAGAGGGTATAATACATTTGTTTGGCTCTAGCTAGTTGGAAATATAAAGATGTTTGAAGATTATTAGTTGAAATGTATTAGTTATATGTTTCATAAGTTCATTAAAGATAAGGAAAATTATGTTGCGATTTTTTGCTTCGTATTTTAATGCCAAACTTCAGATTTACCTAAACGTAACTTTAGCGTTGAAAAGTCTAATTCTTCTAAAGTATTTCGACTTCGACTAACTTTGTTTTTGTCATACAAGTTACTCGCTGTTCGAGTCAATGCACTTGGAGCAAGCGGCCGACTTTTCTTTGGCCAGTGCCTGAAATTGGACAATTTTGCAGCGATTACTTGACCATTTGACGCAATTTCGCTCGTTGTCTCTGGCTGCAACGAACTCATTACCAGTGACAAACTCACATCCAGTTTGTTCAACTCCAGGCGGTTCGAGATTGGGTTGTTACATTAACATTATTATGCAGCCAGACGTGTGTGTGTGTGAGTGTGTGTATGTGTGTAGTTTATCTCGTTATATATTTGTTTCTTTTGCGCTGGGAAAACTTGTTTCCCAGGTAACTGTGCCTGGATTGGAGCTGGCTCGCATTGTTGTTGCTATTGTCGACTGTGGAGACTTCCGAGCGCTTCCGTTTTAAGACTGGGAAAATAGAAAATGATTGCTGTGTGTGGGGTATAAATGAATTCGTTGTGCCCAGGCCGCCTTACTCATTGTCCGATCTTTGCAACGACAAGTGACGGCTACCGCTCCGGCTACGTATATGGACTAATAAAAGTTTCGAACAAATCAACGAAACCCGCCATGTCGAATGGGTCAATAATTGTAAGTATACCTCCGGTGTTGCAATCGTAATATCTGTTAAAAATTACTTGTATCTTTCAGTTGCTCTTGTGGGCCTTCTGCTCTAGCGTGGCTGCCACACCCACGACATCGATACCGCAGCGGCGTGTACAGATGCAGGATGATGTGCAGTTGTTACATCCGCACATCATAACAATTGAACGCTTGGAGCACTTGTTAAGGCGTGCTGGTGAAATCTTTGGTCCGGTTAACCAGGCCGAAGATTCTGTATCGGCTGGCAGCCAAGTGGACGCCCAGGTGGAGATGCAGTCACAACCACATCAGTACATGCTGCCACCCACAGATCAGCCGTACAACTTCTATTTGCCGCTCTATGATTACGTGGATCCTAAGCTGGATGCCAAGAGTCGGCACATGGAGAAAATAACGCCACCGCCGCAGAGATTGCAGCAGGAGCACAATTATTACGCGGACAAGCCAAAGAAGACGCCGAAAAAATTTAATGCAGGGGCCAAGCACATCAATCACAAGTGGCTCAATACATATGAGAAGGCAATGGGAGGTGTTGCACCGAAGGCCATCTATTTGGAGCAGGATGAGCGTAATCGAATTAATTTCGATGACTCCTTCTTTGCGGTTGACATGCACGTAAAGACGCCCGACAATCAGCCGCACAAGGAGCCAAACGCTGTGCCCGTTGAGCTGCTGCAGCACGGCGAACAGCTGGCTGAGGATGACCTAATGGCCGCGCCTGCCCAGCTCACATACAACTTCAAGCCAACTCCAATTGTGTTGTAATATGTCTAGCGAACTGGAGAACTAAACTGAGTCCAGCACAACTGTTATTTAATTGTAGGCAGTTACATAAATGCAAATATATATTTATATAAGTTTATACACAGGGATAAATTCTGTTGGATTATGATTTGTATCCTAATATGTCAATTGTACACGTAAAAATGCTTCCTGTTCTTTTGCTCTTAATATGAGTTACAAATACACTACATTAAGTCTGCTTCAGTCTAGCGACACCCTCGCGAACAACTTTCTCAATATCATCGAGCAGACCCGAGGCACCGAAACGGAATAGTTCGGGCTGCAGCCAGTGCATGCCAAGCGTATTTTTGACCAGCGTCATCCAGGCAATTGCATCCCGCACAGTTCTGATACCGCCAGCCGGCTTAAGGCCCACAATTTGGCCAGTGAGTCGCTTGAATTCCTGTATGGCCCATATCATGACCAGACCAACAGGCAGTGTGGCATTTACCGCCTCCTTGCCTGTGGACGTCTTGATGAAGTCCGCGCCCGCCAACATACACACCATGGAAGCCTTGTACACCTGCAAACACAAAGTAGATGAATTAAATCAGTATGCTCCTCTAAGATGCCAGAAACATACATTCTCCATAGAGCCCAGCTCGCCAACAGCCAGGATGGTCTTCAGATGCGCACGTGTGCCGCAGGCCTGACGCATGAGCACCACCTCATCGTAGACGCCTTTCCAGTCGCCCACTAGCGCCAGCTGCCGATTAATAACGATATCAATCTCGGTAGCACCTGCATCAACGGCGTAGCTGATCTCCTCCAGGCGTGTTTTCAAGCCATATTGGCCTGTGGGAAAACCTGTGGCCACTGCGGCTATGGATATGTCATTCAATTTTCCATACCGCTTTAGAGTCTTATATGCATCCGCCGCGCGGGCGGGGTACACACAAACGGCAGCACAATGAATATTTAGCAAGCTGGGCTCAACAACTTTCTCCAAGAGCTGCGTCTCAAAGGGCAAAGAGGCTCGCACGCAAAGCCGGCTCACGTTGGATGCAGTATCATCTCCAGCCAAGGTGGTCAAATCTATAAGCACAAGGGCTTTCAGAGCCCAAGCGATTTCATAATCACCCGTCACCGTCGACGACTTCGATATGCTGAATGCGATCTTATTGAGTTCAGGCAGAGAAATGTTGATCTTGAGGATGGTGGCATCTGATAACGAACAGACAAGTAAATAACAAGTAAGATAAGTATCTTCGAGTCTTAACCATAGGTAAGGATTTTATTGGATTTTTGTATACAATAATTAAACACATAATATTTACCGTATGGCAGCGTTTTGTTCACTTTAAATTCCATTTTATTGCTCCTTTCTATTGAAAATTCGCCTAAAATTCTCAATTGGCAATTTATTTCATGAGCCACGCCCCAACGTGTGTATGTGAACCTGTTATCAGCAGATGGCTGCCGCAGCTGTTGGCAGTGTTGCCATACTTTGATTTTCTAAGATCGTTTTCGCAAGCACAGGGTCGTTATATTGATGCGAACTTTTAAATTAGTTTTCGGCGCCAAGAACTTTGCGCAACACATTTCAAATTTGTGTAGTGGCGCTTGAAGAGTTTGTTTACCTGTTAGCTTTATTTTAATTTTCCTGTTATTATGAATACAACTTTTATTAAATTTGTATGAAAATGTACACTAATACTTAGTCTGAAGCAAGAAAAAATTGTTTGAACAGCCCAAAAGTAGGCAATGTAAATCTAGTTAAGGTCCTGTACTCTGCTTAATCTGATTTGAAAAAATTCGTTTTATTATTTAAATTAAACAATATCTATTTTATATTTTTTCTTATATATTTTGGAAATATTCTTATTTTGGAAAAATTCTTATATATGATTGGAAAACTAAACTCCAATAGTCTCGGACCCAATTAGGGTTAAGCTAGAATTTAGCTAGACCGATTTTTTTGTTTTCTATTGCCGAAAAGCGAACTATGCAGAGCACCTGTTAATGCTGAGCCTAGTTTATCACATTTTGTCGAATCTCGTACGTTCTCTCTCACCTGCTCGAAAGTGGGAGTAGAAGACGATTGCCGACGTTGAAACTCCAATAAAATCCGTTGTAAATCGTTCCCTGTTGGCAAAAGCAGCTGCATTTAAGTTTATCGCGCAATATTTATCGCCGGCATTTTTTTTATTTAGTGTAGTGTTAGTTCTTTTTTGTTATCTGAAGAAATGGATAGTTAGCTTAGCAAATAAAAAAGTTAAAATAATTCATGAGATCTATTGTGAACGCCATGGGCGTAGTTAAGTCGCCTTAAGGGCATAATTTAAATATTCAGATAGATAGATATGTGTTAGTTTTTATTCTTTCTCGGCAAAAGAATGTAACCTCATAGTAAAATTTTAATTCCTCTTTCTTTTCTTTAACTCCGATCTTGTCAAATTTTAAAGCAATTCGAAAACTAGCGTGTGAAGAGAAAGAGAGAGAATACAAGTCACATGAAGTTCGGAAAGGAAAAGTATTTATCCAGGGCCTTCTTTCTTTTTCTGTGAATGCACGTCAGTGGGGTAAAACTCTTAAATTTGTATGTATTGCACTTCAACTTATGAGATGGAGAGATTGAGCAATTGAGCTGTAAAGCTTTTGATAAAGATACATTAAATTTAAACCAGATTAAATGAGTTTTGTCATAGGTCAATTCAGAATGTCAACTATTAAGAATTTGTTTATCTATAAACATTATAATCTTTTTATTATGCTCTTTTCGCTAGTAGTAAGAATTTGTAATGTCTAAACGAAATTTCTACCTAAGTCCTCAATTCCCAGCAAAAAAAATATTGGTAAGGAAATTATAATTATGTGCTAATTTGCCTTGTAGGTTAACCCACCTCAGCCGACGTCAGGTAACATACATATGTATGTTATATTGTACATTTATTATGATTTTTAACTATTTCCAAAACAGAATTAACAATATTTGTAGAAGGAACGCTAGTATATATTCTGTAAATTTAGTATGGTGTACTTTAGGGTTAGAACGATTAAAATATACTGAAAAATACTGACAAGGTAACCAAAACGAAATTCAAATAACCGTTATTCTCTTATCTGTAACTGCTTTCGAAATGTGGGAATAACGCCTATTTTAATTTGATTTTTATTGCCTTCACAGTATTTAAGTCTAAAAAGGACCTGAGGATAATTGTTAAGACTGGAATTTGCAATTTTTTAATATTAATACTGAAATGCTTCAGACCGTATTTATTTATAATTTTCATATTGTTGCTACTTTTAGTTCCTGTTACAAAATTCTTAAGTTATTCTTTATTCGGTGAGGCATTGTGTTTTATCTGTGCAGTTCAAAGTCAAATAATATCAATGGAAATTCCGAATCACATTCATAAATCAGCGGAAGCTTCAGCCGTTCAAACACCTGCCTATCTCTATCCAAGGCACAATAGACCATATCTTGTGCGAGGAAGCCCAACTATAAAATAAACAATGCCAATATTTATTACATGCTACGATTTTTATGGCTAAACTTTTAATTGCGCCTTATATGGCTCTACGTATGTATTTATTTCTCAATTCGCCTCAAAATAATAATGTCTCTTGAAATAAGGGTTAGCTTCATTGAAAGTGGGAATTAAGTTTGTAAAAAGAGGGTGTGAATGTAATGCAAATAGTGATTAGCAGACAATAAAGTGTTAGAATGGAGGTACTTAAAACGTTTTCCGATATACAATCGACAGTTAAGCCGTGGGGTATTGCATTGATAAGATGTAACAGGTGTAGACCACTTACCGATTGCATCCACTCAACGGCCTGGATTGCCATAGAAAACTTTAGCATGTGTGAACAGTTGACATTATAAATAGATGGGCGATACGGACTGGCACCGCATATGCAAGTGGATCTATTGGCTGTAAAGTGGGCAGTTTGGCAGCAGGCTTACCATAAATATGACAGCAATACCAACGACATACAATGAGAAGGATAACACCTGGAGTGGGGCCAGGCGAAGCTCCATTTTCAACTATGATATGTCTGTGGGCAAGGTCATATTCAATACAATGAGGAACTGGCCAAAAAATGTGTGCCAGGTGAGTCCTGAAAAAAAAACAGAAAGAATAAGCTGAGATGTCAACAAACTTTATGCAGATCAACGATGTTGACGGCGTTTCTGTCACCAATGGGCAGGGCATCACCTGGGCTGTACGCATTGCCCAGTACCTGAAAAAGCGGGGCCTCAACCACAAGGATGTAATTGGCATCGCTGCGAAAAATACCACCTATGTGATGCCCTTGGGTGTGGCCTGTCTCATGAATTGCACACCCTTTCATTCTGTGAATCCAATGCTCGATGAAGGTTTGTCACCCATAGATTCTACTTGGTTTGCCTCCCTTAATCGAATTTTATTTATAGCGACCATTAAGCATGTTTATGAAATAACCAAGCCCATGCTTATATTCTGCGATGGTCTTGATTATAAGAAAATACATGCGGCTACACTGGGCTGGCATCCGGAAATATATACCCTCAGCGATCCCATTGAGGGTGTGCCCAAGATAGAGACTCTGTTGGATCCCACAACCACCGAAATGTTCTATCAGTTAGTAGCATAAACAACTCAAATTTAATTGATTAGTATACATCATGTATTTACTTGTTTAAAGACCGGAGCTTCTTAAATCTGGCGGTGATCAAACGGTGGCCATTTTATGCTCCTCCGGCACCACGGGCTTACCGAAAGCCGTTTGCATTTCAAATAGCATACTTATACAGGAGAGCATGTAAGATTAAGTAAGTTTCCTTTTGGTATGGGAAATCCTAACCATTCCACTGATTTCAGGCTCGTCAACAGTGAATCGGTCATCTTTGTGTCCAGCTCTCTGGATTGGATTACGGGCCTGTGGGCCTTCATCTTCAGCACCGTCTTTGGCTGCACTCGCATCATCACTAACCGACCCTTTGCCCCCGAATATTTTGTGGAATTGGTTAAAAAGTACAAAATCAACTATGCCGTCGTGCCGCCGAGACATTTATCCGCGCTGATCACGTGTCCGGATGCCACGGCAGAGTCACTTATGCCCATACGTATGCTGAATTATGGCGGTGGCCTGGTGTCCATGGCCACGCTGCAGCGTGCCCAGGAGATTTGTAAATCGGCCATGTTCAATTCGGGTTATGGCATGACCGAGGTGGGTGCCATAACAGTGAATATTGGCATTAGTAATACCGCATCCGCGGGCCGACTACTGCCGGGCATTAAAATTCGAATTGTCGATGAGGAGGGCAAGAGCCAGGGCTACCATCAGGTCGGCGAGATCTATGTGCACACAGGGCAGGCCTGGAATGGTTACTACGGCAATCCCGTGGAAACCCGACGCATGCAAGATTTTGAGGGCTGGTTCCATACCGGCGACCTGGGCTATTTTGATGAACAGAACTTCCTGTACATTGTCGATCGCAAAAAGGAGATCCTCAAGTACCAGGGACTGCACTATTGGCCCACAGAAATCGAGAGTGCGATTGCTGAGCTGCCGCAGGTGCAGGACGTTTGCGTTGTGGGCATCTATGATGAGCGCGAAGGCGATGCGGCTGGCGCCTTGGTTGTCCGGCGCAAAGGCTGCGAAATCAGCGCCCAAGAGGTGATTAATCATGTGGCCAAGCGTCTGAATGGCATGCAAAAGCAACTGCACGCCGGAGTCCGTTTTGTCGATAAGCTGCCGGCCAACGTGAACGGCAAGACTCTCCGAAAGTCAGCCCGGGAGTTGTTTGTCTCCCAGCCTAACTAAGACCACGAACAAATATATTTCACTTCAACTGTGTACTTCACTTTATAAGTAAGAGTACTTGAGTACTTAAATAACCATAACCAACTCTTTTGCATTAAGTAGACTATACCATATATGTAGCTACAGAAAGCATTCAATTATTGTTGTTTTGTTTTTCAATGTACACCAACCTGGAAGTATTGTCACACTTGACAATCCGGAGATAGTATGGGCTCAGCCATTAGTTGACTCAGCCGTCACGGTACTAAAATAACTTAAAACACTTTGGCCGGGCTTTATGTGCAGATAATGTGGCTTTAAATAAACAACCTTAATATATTGATTAAATTATATCTGATGGCTGTACTTCATGATTCTACAATTCTGACGAAACTATGCCAGCCAACGCAATAAGCCTTTTCTATAACATGATAATTAATCGGTGATAATATAATATAGCTATTAATTTTAGATAGGTTTTTTGTATATGATGAAACTCTGCTCTGGGTTATTATCATGCTGAATATTATGTAAAGAACTCAAGAGCAATCAATCAAGCCATCAATCAAGATTAAGAGGAATAAATCGGGATAAATAATAATTCTAATTTGATTATAGTTTTTGTGAATTAAATATCTATATGGTAGAAGAAACGTTTTTTCCGCGGCAAGAAAAATATTGATTTAAAAGAAAAGTTAAGGCCCAGTATGGGTTAGTAGCTCCTTCTTCTTTGTTCCTATGTTACTTGAAATGGATTACATAGTAAAAATATATAATATATTGAGTGTATTTGATAAAGTTCATTTTCGTCGTGCTTGTAATTCTCATGTGTTTAAAGCACGCGCAAATGAGGAAACATTTTAATGGCACTTTAGAATTTATTGATATTGGTATAGAACATTCTCATCCACGAGTAACAAGTCTTTATTGTATGTGATTTATAATTTATTTGTTAGGCACTTAGCATTGAGTAAAAAGCAAAGTAAAATTGCTGCCACAAGTATCAAACTATTTATATATATTAACCAAGGGCGCGAGGTAATAGATACTACGGAAAGGCCTTAGATGGTATTGAGAATCAACAAAAAAGCCGACCAGCTTTCAAAGTTAAACGATTATTCTTAAGTGTAGAATTTATGCTTTATTTTGCTTATCATTTGTTGAACACGTTTATCAGGCAATTCAAATCATACCACGTTTTCGATATGATCTGATTTCACGTGAATAACAATCAATAATAGCTATTAGAGTATTTTTGAAAGCTTTCCACATTGACAAAAAAAATATGATAAGACGCGGACTATGCGCAAAGTTGATAAGCGTCGTGTGTTCCTTCTATTGATTAAGGGTGATGACGCCTTTGACAGATCCTACACCTGTTTTGTGGAAAATACATTCATCGTGAGTTCAGCATTTACTGATAAGATTTTCCATTATTTAAGTGAGTGTTACTTTAAGGAACACTTTATTTAGTTGCTGAAACTTGCTGCGGAAAGACCTGAAATAAAATGGATGATTTCTTTAAAACTAACTACGATCCAATTCAACGCATCTGGAGTGGAGGGAAACCCGCGCCCATGTACGACTTTGATTGTTCAGTTGGTCGAATAATTCACAATAATCTCAGAAACAATCCCAAAAATGTTTGCCAGGTAAGCTCAGTTCTTGTGAAATTAATAAAAATTAATCAATTTCTTTCTACTACGTCCAGATATGCCTTTCGGATGGAAAAACTGCAACAAACCAGGATATATTTAGCTGGTCCGTGCGACTTGCCCAGAATTTCAAGCAGCGTGGACTACGCCACGACGACGTCATCTGCATTTCGGCCAAGAACAGCACCTATGTCACACCAGCCGCTGTGGCCTGCCTCTTCAATGCCACGCCCTTCCATGCAGTTAATCCCATCTTGGATATCAAGACCCTTACACACGTGTTGACGATAACCAAGCCCAAGTTAATTTTCTGCGATGCCATCGACTATGAGAAGCTAAAGGCCGCGAGCGCAGCCTGGACACCTGAACTGATAACAGTCACGGGTAAAGTGGAGGGTGTGACGTATATAGAGGAACTGCTCTCCCCAACGAAAACTGAAATGTTCTATCAGTAAGTTAAATTGGATTCATGCCCCAAATGGTTCTATGATTTGTTTAACAATTTTAATTTATTGCAGACCACAATCGCTGCTTTTGGGCGGTGATCAGACTGTGGCCATATTGTGTTCGTCAGGTACTACAGCACAGCCCAAAGCTGTTTGCCTCGCAAATCACATGTTGACAGGTGGCAATCCGTAAGTTTTCCACTCTCTATTCTAAGCCTAGAGGTTCCTTAATCGTGGAATATGTTTGCAGCTTCGTTAACAGCGAGCTAGTCATCTACTGCGGCTCCAGCTTAGACTGGGTAACGGGTATTTTAAACTTTATGTACAGCGTAATGGATGGCTGTACACGCATCATACCCGATAAGCCCTACAGTGCTGAGTATTTGTTAGAGCTCATTGATAAGTACAAGATCAATATCATAAGTTGTGCACCGCGTCATGCTAGCGAACTGCTCACGTGTCCACAGGCCACACCTGAGCGATTGGCGACGGTGTTTGTACTGGGAGTCGGGGGCGGTTGGATACCCACCGTGACACTGCAGAAGTTGAAAAACATTCTTAAAAACGGCAATATCTATTTTGGATATGGTGCCACGGAATTTGGAGCAGTTTCTGCTGGTCCTTATATTGAGAAGTTTGGTAACACAGTTGGAAAGCTCGTGTCCGGAGTTAAGGCTCGCATTGTCGACGAAAATGGAAAGAATCTTGGCCACGGAGAAGTTGGAGAGGTTTATGTGCACAATGGCCGCAAATGGAACGGCTACTACGGTAACCCATTGGAAACCCAGCGCATCCAAGACTCTCTGGGCTGGTTCCACTCGGGTGATTTGGGCTACTTTGATGAACACAATAATCTGTACGTCGTCGACCGCAAAAAGGAAATCTATAAATGCTTGGGAATGCAGTACGGGCCAAGTGATATCGAGGCAGCCGTTGCTGAGCTACCCGATGTACAAGACGTGTGTGTGGTAGGCCTCTATGATGAGAAATACGGCGATGCACCTGCTGCCATGGTCGTAAAACGTCCTGGGAGCTCCTTGAGCGCAGCCCAGATCAAAGAGCATGTGGCCAAGCGGTTGGTTGTCCAGTTTAAACAATTGCACGGAGGCGTTTACTTCGTGGATGAGTTACCCCATAATGCAAATGGCAAGGTGCTTCGTCGAGTGGTCAAAGAGAAGCTGACGCAAGCGAATTTGGATCGTTAATAAATAAATAAATAATAAAATTTGTATTTATTTAGTTAACATATACATATATTAGAGTTTTGTACAACCAAGTAGGAAAGGAAAAAGGTTCTTTTGTTTGCCAGCTATAACTCGAACATCAATATAACTGAGTCCAACCTTTGATGTCTCGTATAGCATGCTGTTGTTGCCCAAAAGTATGCTTTATTTTTTTAATTTATTCTTATCACTGAGATAAAAAGACATGGGACTTTTGTACTGTGTTTAACACAAAAATAGATTTTAATTATAATATTATTAAAATATTGTGCATCTACAAAATGTTCAATTTAGAGACTCTAAACAATAACATACTCCCAATATTTATATATATATAAATATATCCAACTGCTCCATCGTAAATAACGTGTATAAAACTCGAATTAATCTGAGGGGTTTTTTACACTTTTCGGAACATACATTGCTCGTCGGTTTAAATGGAGGTCACAAATTTGTGGCTATTGTTTTATGCGATAAGACTTATGTCATAAATAATCGTCGATGGCACACTACTATTTGAACATAATACATTCCTACTCTACCTGCTATTAGTCAATACGTATTGCTGCAATCTGGCGCTAAAAAAGCTTGTCTAACAGGAAAGTTATCTGAAATTGCTACTCAGAGTGACTGTGCATTTTATTTAAGCGATCGCTCTCTTTCAGAATCTTTTCTAAAATTGCTATTCACAGTGAGTGTGCATTTTATGCTTAAGGTCCACAGAATGAATGAATAATAAAAAAAAGATAAAGAGAAGATAAAGTTGAAGGCAAGCTATTTAAGCGACCGCTCTCTTTCAGATACAACTTAGTTTGTCTTCAACTCTTGTCAGTAAAAAAAAATACAAAAAATGTTTGCAACCAGCTACGATCCAATTAAACGCATTTGGAGTGGAGAAAAGCCTACGCCTCTGTATGATTTCGATTGTTCAATTGGCCGAATAATGCACAATAATCTCATCAATAATCCCAAAAACGTTTGCCAGGTAAGCTAAGTTCTTGGCAGATGTGTATTTCAATTAATAGTTTTCATTCTACCAAGTCTAGATATGCGTCGAGGATGGGAAAACTGCGACAAGTCAGGATATATTAAACTGGTCCGTGCGACTTGCCCAGAATTTCAAGCAGCGTGGACTGCGCCACGACGACGTCATCTGTATTTCGGCCAAGAACAGCACCTATGTCACACCAGCCGCTGTGGCCTGCCTCTTCAATGCCACGCCCTTCCATGCAGTTAATCCCACTTTAGATATCAATACCCTTATACACGTACTGACGATAACCAAGCCCAAGTTAATCTTCTGCGATGCCGTCGACTATGAGAAGCTAAAGACAGCGAGTGCAGCCTGGACACCTGAACTGGTAACAGTCACGGGTAAAGTGGAGGGTGTGACGTATATAGAGGAACTGCTCTCCCCAACGAATACTGAAATGTTTTATCAGTAAGTTGATAGTATCAGAAAGATAACTGGCCTATTTTCTATTAACGTAACTAACCATATGTTTTTATACAGACCTGAAACCTTGGAATTCGGGGGTGATCAGACAATCTTGATCTTGTGTTCGTCCGGTACTACCGGACTTCCTAAAGCTGTATGCATTGCGAACAATTTGCTTGATTTTAATAACAAGTAGGTATTTGATTTACACATGATAACATAAGACCGGGAAGTTCATCTTTCAATATTATTTATTCAGTTTTCTAACCTGTGAATCGGTCCTCTACTGTCCCTCTGGGGTAGACTGGCTAACAGGCGTTCTCAGCTTATTATGGAGCGTTGCGAATGGCTGCACAAGAATTTTAACCAACCAATCCTTTAGTGAAGAGCATTTTCTAGAGCTGGTTGTCAAGTATAAAATCACTATTGCGATTATTGCACCGGTTCACGTTTCCGCATTAGTCGTATATCCCGAGGCTTCAGCTGAACGATTAGCTAGTTTATCCGCATTATTTGTGACTGGCGGGTGGACACCATCATCGACACTTCAGAAGATGCAAAGCCTGCTTAAAAACGGTGTTATCATCTTCATGTTCGGTGCTACAGAATTTGGTCGAGTTTCTTTAGCCATTTATACGGAAAAGCTTGGCACCACAGTGGGAAAGCTATTGCCCGGAGTCCAAGTGCGCATATTGGATGAGAACTGCAGTAATCTGAGCCATGGAGAAGTGGGAGAGGTATGTGTGTACCATGGCCGCAAATGGAGCGGCTACTACGGTAATCCAATAGAAACGAAGCGCATGCAGGACTCTCTGGGCTGGTTCCACTCGGGTGATTTGGGCTACTTTGATGAACACAATAACCTGTACATCGTGGACCGCAAAAAGGAAATCTTTAAATGCCTGACGATGCATTACTGGCCCAATGAGATCGAAATGACCATTGCTGAGCTACCCGATGTCCAACAAGTTTGTGTGGCAGGCGTTTATATTGAGAAGTACGGCGATGCACCAGCTGCCATGGTGGTAAAACGCGCAGGCAGCACCTTGACTGGAGATCAGATCAAAGAGCATGTGGCCAAGCGGTTGGTTGCCGAGTTTAAGCAATTGCATGGAGGCGTTTACTTCGTGGATGAGTTACCTTATAATGTAAATGGCAAGGTGCTCCGTCGAACAGTCAAAGAGAAGCTGACACAGGCGAATTTAAATCGTTTGTAAAGCTGTTAATTGTTAAGTTTTAATATATATAAGTATTTTGTACACACAAGTGGGTAAAGAGAAAGAAACCTTTTGTTTGCCAGCTATAACATGGAACAAACTTTCTTGGAGCTGTGCTGTCTCGTATAGCATGCAGTTAAAAGCGTTGCCTAAAAGTATGCTTTTTGGGGTCTGTACAAATAAAAGCACCCTCTTGCCCCTCATGAAAAATTGTACGATTAGCCTTATCAATTTACTGAGATTTTATGACGTCTTGGAATTTTCTATTATATTTAACCTAAAATACAATTGTATTGTTTTTGCAAATATTTAAATTAAGGTTTCTTCAAATTTGGCATATATACATATGTATAAATATATTTATATAATTTATATATACTATATAAAATTTTATTTATTTATTGTATCTATATTCTGTAGAAAATGTGTAAAATTAGATAAGTCGTTAATCTCTACAGTCTTCGATTTTTAGCGAGATAAAATTGTATCCGTAGCAACGCTTTCAAGATTGTAATTGTTCTTACTGATTATCTTATCGAGAAGACATTTATATAGTCGTTGACGCCGCATTCCATCTACCCCACATTCAAACTTTTCCTATCATTATACAAAGTGTACAGAATGCATTCAGTCGCTAAACATTATTGCCATATCTCTTATAGTAATAGCTATCGCTGCACTCTTTACTTATATTGGACTAGTGTTTATTGAATAAAACAGGAAAGTTCTCTTAAATAAATATTCATACCGAGTGTGCTATTTAAGCGATAAGTGCACAGAATGAATACAGAGGTCAGTTCCTGATAAAAAAAAAGATTAAATGAAGTGCAAGCCATTAAAGCAACCGCTTTCTTTCGAGAACAACTCAGATTGTATTCAACTCTTGCCAGAAACAGTCAGAAAAATGGATGAAATCAGCTACGATCCGATCAAACGCATCTGGAGTGGAAGAAAACCTATGCCTATGTACGACGTAGATTGTTCAATTGGCCGAATAATTCACAATAATCTCAAAAATAATCCCAAAAACGTTTGCCAGGTAAGCTAAGTTCTTGTCAGATGTGTATTTCAATGAAAAGGTTTTTCATTCAACCAAGTTTAGATATGCGTTGAGGATGGGAAAACTGCGACAAGTCAGGATATATTAAACTGGTCCGTGCGACTTGCAGAGAACTTCAAGCAGCGTGGACTCTGCCACGACGACGTCATCTGTATTTCGGCCAAGAACAGCACCTATGTCACACCAGCCGCTGTGGCCTGCCTCTTCAATGCCACGCCCTTCCATGCAGTTAATCCCACTTTGGATATCAATACCCTTACCCACGTGTTGACGATAACCAAGCCCAAGTTAATCTTCTGCGATGCCGTCGACTATGAGAAGCTAAAGACAGCGAGTGCAGCCTGGACACCTGAACTGATAACAGTCAAGGGTAAAGTGGAGGGTGTGACGTATATAGAGGAACTGCTCTCCCCAACGAATACTGAAATGTTCTATCAGTAAGTTAATTCTATCAGTAATATACCTAGTCTCTTTATTATCTATTAACGTACTTAACTATATATTTCTATACAGACCACAACCCTTGATTTTGGGCGGTGATCAGACTGTGTTAATCTTGTGTTCCTCCGGTACTACCGGACTTCCCAAAGCTGTTTCCATGGCAAACCATACGTTTGATTGTAAGAACAAGTAGGTTTTTAATTTACATAAGAAAACATAAGACCGGGATGTTATCCATCTCATTTATTCAGTTTTGTTACCTGCGAATCGGTTGGCTACTGTCCCTCTGGACTAGACTGGGCCACAGGCATTCTCTTCTTATTGTGGAGCGTTGCGAATGGCTGCACAAGAATTTTAACGAACCAACCTTTCAGTGCCGAGTATTTTCTGGAGCTAGTTGTCAAGTATAAAATCACTACAGTTATTCTTGTACCGGTTTACATTTCCGCACTAGTCGCATGCCCCGAGGCCTCAGCTGAAAAACTAGCTAGTCTAACGACTGTAGTCGTGGGTGGGGGTTGGATACCATCTGAGACACTTCATAAGATGCAAGGCCTGCTTAAAAACGGTGTTATCTTCTTCTTGTATGCTGCTACAGAATTTGGTCGAGTTTCTTTAGCCATTTATACGGAAAAGCTTGGCACGACAGTAGGCAAGCTAGTGCCCGGAGTCCAAGTGCGCATATTGGACGAGAACTGCAGTAATCTGAGCCATGGAGAAGTGGGAGAGGTATGTGTGTACCATGGCCGCAAATGGAGCGGCTACTACGGTAATCCAATAGAAACGAAGCGCATGCAGGACTCTCTGGGCTGGTTCCACTCGGGTGATTTGGGCTACTTTGATGAGCACAATAACCTGTACATCGTGGACCGCAAAAAGGAAATCTTTAAATGTCTGACGATGCATTACTGGCCCAATGAGATCGAAATGACCATTGCTGAGCTACCCGATGTCCAACAAGTTTGTGTGGCAGGCGTTTATATTGAGAGGTACGGCGATGCACCCGCTGCCATGGTGGTAAAACGCGCAGGCAGCACCTTGACTGGAGATCAGATCAAAGAGCATGTGGCCAAGCGGTTGGTTGTCGAGTTTAAGCAATTGCACGGAGGCGTTTACTTCGCGGATGAGTTGCCCCAAAATGCCAACGGCAAGGTGCTCCGTCGAGTGGTCAAAGAGAAACTGACACAGGCGCATTTGGATCGTTAAAATGGGTTGAGTTAAGCTTTAATTGTTAAAATACATTAATAACTTTTTCTAATTACAAGTAGCCCCTGAGTTGAACTTAAGCGATGCAATATCGCGTTAATTAGCCTATAAATATGCCAAGACGCTGCTCCAGATGATTAGGAGCAACGTCAAGCGGCTCTGACGACCTGCAGCCGCAGTTAGTGCTGGTTGCGGCTGGTCCTCCGTGGTGATGGATGTGACACTGGCCCCGGAGCTGTGCTCTTGCTCCTGATCGTGCTGCGTTGGCTGCGGCAGCTGTTGCTGCCGTATGTTGCCCGTTTTGATCTGAACCTTGGGCAAGGGAAAGCAATAGACGCGCTCGACCTCTACCAGGAGCGCTGTGCTGCTTTCCTCGGCCGTCTCTGTGACAGTTAGGGGCACACAAATTTTCGGCTCCTCGGCTTGGTTGCGTTCCTCGTATGGTATGCCCACGCGTGTTATGTTTAGTGGCAGCTGGGGTAATAGGGTGTCGGGCACGCTCAGCTCGCTGTGCATTTGGGCGGAGTTTAGGCTTTCCTCGTAGTACTTATAATCGTCCACATCCTCATCAATGCGATCAATGCTGTCGACACGGTCGATGCGATCGATGCTGCCGCTGCTGGCATCTGTGTAAATGCGCTCCGTGCTGCTCGAGGCGGCATCCAGAAAGTCAGTGGGCCAATTGAGCGCCACGGTGGTGAACTCCGTGGCATGGCTAGAGCTGAGCGTGGGCGCTGGTGTACTGCTTACCTTAGCCATCCCTCTTGACACTGGCTGCGTGCTCTCGTAGCTGGGCGTGGGATAAGGATAGGGCAGCGGCATCCAGCTGTCTTCTGTGGTCTGTCGATGTGCTGTGGTTGTCTCAATGGACTCGTTAATTTGTTTGGCCATGGCCCGCATCAAGGGATCCGACGAATTCATGTGCACCACTTCAATCGGTGATTGGGTTGGTTGCATTTGTATATTACCCGGCGGTATGCGCCAGCGACCACGGGATTCCTGGGAACGCTCGAAGCTGTCGCGACGTGTGAAGGGGTTCTGATAGCCACCCGAAACAGTGCGTCTCTCCGTTTCCAATGAATGTTCCTCGCTGGACGAATCACGCTTGTCGTTTGCTGCAACTGGTACAAACAACTGGGTGAGTAGCTTACAAAGCACATAAAAGCTTTAAGAGTGATTAGTTGTGTTGAGCAAAATTAAAGCTCAACTAAAATCTCAAGTTATGCAAGTTAAAGGTTTAACAACTATAACATTTATAACACAAATACAAATAAGCTCCCTTAAAGCTCGACAAACTGTTTGTCGTGAGTCCTAATCCTTGCTTCAATTAAGATAAAATGTGTTCAGCCAATACAAATAAGCTCGCTTGATGCTTAAAGCTGCACAGACTGCCTGCTAATCTTTGGCTAGTTGTGGCACTTACCATCCGCTGGCAAGCCCATTAGCATGGCCTCCAGACGTCCGTATACGCGTTGCTTGGGCTTCGCCTCCTCATCGTTGGGTCTAAGTGGTTGATGATCCGGCTTCCAGTTACCGTACACGACAGCCTCATTTGGTACGGCCAAGCTCGCAGCATTGTTGTCCAGCTGCTCCTCACGCAGCAGCGGAATGTGTGTGTGTACCGTGGAGCTGGCAGGCATGGGAGCAACTGCACCATAGCTGGGCCAGTTCATGGGTCCATGCCCGGGCATGGGCGGCGGTGGTGGCAGTGGCGGCTGCGGCACTTGCATATCCCCAATACGTATACGACCCCGAGGCCGAAGTGCTTGCAGCTGCTGGGCATCCGGCTCGGTCTGGCCCAGGATCAGCTGACAGCTGGACGTGATCAAAAGCCAAAAATTCAGAAGAGTCAACTGCTTGTTGGCCATAGTCAAATGGGACCAACAGTTTCAACGGTTTCTGTTCGTTTCAGTTTCGGTTTCTATTTACTGAAATGATGTGCCACTTTTTAAGTGGATGTTGTTGTTGTTGTTGTTATTGTTTTTGTTTTGTATCTTCCATTCACAGTTAGCTACTTCTTTATTGTTACATTGTTGTTGTTGTCGTTGTTTGGCAAAGAAAACAACAGCAACAAGTCATTGTCTGAGACGGTATCGATTCTCAATTCCACCTGCCCCTCAATATACGCACTTTGTTGATGTTGATTTCAGATTTCGGTTTTTTATTTATTTGATTTTTTAGTTTTCAGCGTCTGCTTTTCTTTGGCTTCTGCTTTTGCACGTTTCGTGGTCTAAACGCGGCGGCTTCTAAACGGCAACTGACGTTGGCCAAATCAATTTGCGGATGGTTCAGTTGCCACCAGCATTGGACTGAACGCAACGGCCAGAGAAACATTCTTAATCATATATGTAGCTATAGAAATTTTTCTTTTGTTCAGTTTTTCGCTTAATTATGCGCAAGAGCGTTAAAATTTAATGGCGAATAAACATTCTTTCGTTGTGGTCGGTGAAAATGCAGCGCATTTGATTTATTTCACGAAGTAGAGGGTTCTGCAGATATTTCTCTCTCTCTCTCTATATATATATATATATAGAGGCTTATGTGTTTATGCTGAGATTTATGCAAATTACTTGCCAAGTCGCCGTTTGTGCTACTAAAAAGTTGGCTTGTTAATTTTTTTTTAGCATCGTTTATTCTTCTTCGAACTATTCGTAAATATCTCCAAAATTTGTCGATTGTCGCTGTGGGCAACTTTTCACCAAATTGATTGGATCAACGGTAAAACAGTTGTAGGCCGAAAAGTGAGAGAAGTTTACATTAGATTTTATCTTCAAGCTAGTATCTATACTATTATATATATAATTTAATCACTCAATGCCATCCACTATAAAACTAAAACTGTTTTATATTGTCTTTGGTTCTAGAATCTAATAAAATCGAGCAAGCCTGGAAAATTGTAAGTAAAGTCCGATAGTAAAAAGTGAGCAAGTGTTTATCAATTAAGACTTTTTGAAAAGTTATGCTTCGGTTGCGACTTAGTTTCGTCTGTGTCTGGCTTAAGATTCGGTTCAGTTAAATTAAGGTTTTCCATGGGTTGCCGTATATACAAAATCTCATAAACATACGTGTATACCTATCTGAATAATTTTGTCAAAATTGTATATATAACAACTTTCTAAAATTATAGAAACTAACAAATATGCGCTTGTCTATAATAATAGTCCTTAGTTTTTAACATAGCCTCATTTAATATGTGAAGCTGAAAATACAGATTTTTCTGCCGAATTATTGGAATGGCGCCCATTGAGGCACCTCTCGAGTGACTTCAACTCGAAACCACTCGAAAAAATGGAAACGAAGTCAAAGCGTCAAAAGAAAAGCTGTCATAATTATGCAACAGCTGGTCTGACGGGGATGTCAATAGGCACAAAGCGAGGCATATGGAAAATCGCCGCTTTGAAAACTGAAAATGCTAAATATTAAAGAAAAAAATGATGCAGCATGGAATGGGATCAACAAACGGACACATGAGGTAATTTGAGATGTGAAAAAAAAATATAATAATAAAAACAGCCAACAGAAACCGAAATAAAAAACCCATTGCGCATTGTCACGTTTTGTGCACATTATATGGGTATGCACATGTGTATAAGAAGGGGATAATATGGAAATGGAAAAGCGTTGAATAATGTTGGCTTGGGGTCGTGTGTGTGTGTGTGTGTGTGTGTGTGTTTGGCATGATGAAAACTTTATTTTTCCGCTGTTATTGTGATTGTTTTTATTTCTTTTCATTTATTTAACAAAACTTTCACGATCGTTAACATAAATATTTGTGCTGTGGCTGTTTTTAAGATATGATTATTTTGGGAGATATTTTAGAATTTATAGCAGAAATCACAGTCTTTCGGTTGGTTATGGTCATTAAAAGAGGCAAGTAGTTAATTTAAAAATTTGGAAAAATATAAGAAATGCAGCACGTTATATGGTTGAGAGGTTTTGGTTGCGTCGTCTCTCTACTGATTTTCCAGCAGACCAATGTATTGGCCATTCTGATTGGCCACACGCCGCTCCTCCAGCTTCTTGGCAAAGCTGGGATCATTCTTGGCGCGCTGTTCCAGGCGCTCCTGCTGTAGCTTGATGCCCGCATAGATCTGATCGAGGCCCTTTTGTATCTCCTCGGGTATGGCTGGCGGTGTGGGTATGTGATCTCCAGTGGCACGGAAGCCATTCTCGTCGGCTGTGTACTGCACATTGACCAAGGTACCCTCTGGCGATTGGTATGAGTATTGGCCGTGCTGCACCAAAACGCCATGCGGATTGGTATCGAAATCCTTGAGGAAGCCCGTCTCCTCGTGTATTATGTTATTGCCGGTCTCGTATTCGGTCTTGTAGCTGCCATCCTCGCTCTGCTCCTTGTTGTACTTCAGTATGGGTATCCAGGTGCTCGTCTCGCGTGGATCCTCATGGCGATGATCAGGTTTCTCATCGCGCGGAATATTGTTCGCATTAAGGTGTGCATGATGCTGATGCTGGTGCTGATGCTGGGCATGGCACGAAAGGGCAAACAGCGAAATAAGTATCTAATAAATAAAAGAAGTTGAAATCTTATATCAGGGTCATATCTATTACGTTCAGTTTGCATGGGCCATATACTTGGTATAGCTATAAATATTATTAATCATATTGCAAGAAAATCATTAAAACAAACCAAAAACTCGCAGTTCAGCTGTTTTAAGGACACTTTGGCAGATTTGTTAGCTGGGAAAAGTCAGTATATTTATTTTGGCTATTTAATTTGAAAATCCAGAAATTCATTTATTAATTATTATTTATAAAAGCAGGAGCTGAAGATATAGATTTACATATGAGAAACTCAATAATTTTCAAATATTTTGCTTACAAGATTTATTTTCTGATTTATGAAAAAAGTATATAAATTAAATGAATTATTAATTTGTCTTTTTTTCAGGTTTCCAACACGAAGACTGCACAACTTTCCAGGGTATGTATCGATTACTTTTATTGTTTAATATATAGAAAAAATGTAGTGCTACGAATTATAAATTTAATTTTAGTTGTTAGAGAGCCAAAGCATAAGCTTGAAATCCAAACGCGGAATCTATTTTATGGCTTTTACATAAACAGCTTGTAAACATAGCTTGTCAGTTGATAATCATTTTTGGTTTATATGTTTAAACTTTAAATAGTTTATTTACTTTTACTTATGACCACGATTACACAAACCACAACCCAGACAAACAAGAAATGGATGCACTTAAAGATAAACTTACAAACACTTTCATTTTGTAATGCGTTGATTGATTGACGATTCACTTGCAAGGATTTGTTGTAACTGTGCATTTACACTTGTTTTTAGCAAATATGTTGCAGTTGCAACTGTTGACGCGTTTGATGCGGCGCCCGTTCGGCTGGCAAGTGAAAGCTGCAACGTTTCGAACTGTGCTGCGGCGGCCCTATTTAAGAGCTTTATATAGCCGCGCGACTTTGTCGGTGTCTCCTGCGCGCTCGCAGCTGGAGCCCACACCAGCGAGCGCCATGGCCAAAGAGACACATAAATAGAGATAGAGTTACAGATACAGTTACAGCACAGATACAGATACAGATACAGATACATTGGCATATAGTTGCAATTGCCATAGCTGTAGAAGCTGTTGTTGCTCTTTAACTTTGCCTTCTTGTTGCTGTTGGTTTTTACAAACAACCTGATAATTATGGGCTGAAGACCCAATAGAATACTTTTGCTTTCGTCTAAATTGAGAATTCCAAGAGAGTTTTGTTTTCACGAGACACTAAAGTCAGCTAATAGTCTTTTTGTATATATTTTTGAAAGTTTTCTGTATCATTATCACTGGCATATGATAGAAACTTACCCCTATACCATATTTATATCATATTAAGATCCCCAGATCTTTCAATAACCTTCATTTATTTTGGTAGCACCCATATCAAACAACATCTTCTGATTTCATATAATATGATAGAAATTTACCTCTATTTCATCCCTAGATCTTTCAATAGTCTTAATTTATTTTCGTAGCAACGTCTTTGGATTTCGTATAATAGTTATGCATAGTTATGGCATGGTATGGTAATAGGCACGGCGCAAAGTGTGCGGGTTGTCTGCGTCTGTCCGGTCGTTCATCTTCGTAATGCCGTTATTTAGAAATAAGCCAGAACGAGTTTTTTCTGCAAGCTTCGACAACGTTTGTTGTCTTCGCCAAAATGCAGCCGAACCATGCAAAATGCTCTCCCAGCCAGTTTACGGTTGAGAGTCTTGCTGACTCGCTCTCTCTCTGCCTCTCTCTCATCTCTGTTTCTCTCGCTCAAATGGAGAAGATGTTGCTGGCAGCAGCTACGTTTGCTTGGATTCTTGTAATAGCAGCAGCGCCTTTTGACTGGAATGGTTGTATGGCATTAGGGGAATTCGGCGGCGGGAGGGAACTTGGCATAGAGGACAGTGACATACAATATATGTGGCATAGACTGAAATGAAAATTGTTGTAATACTCGTGCAGCTATGGATCGGGTTTGGTTTTTGTTTGTTTTTCGCTTGCTGCAGATGAGGCAAGACGATAATTGAGTTCAAAACGGCAATGGGTAATGGATCTTGGCAAATGTTAATTAGTTGTGGAAAATGGGTCAAACTGTGACGATAATATCATGCAAAAGCGATTACCACGATTACTTGCCAATCTCTGCTGATGGACCCGAAAAAAAGCATATAAATTTGATTTCAAAGATGCGAGAATCACTTGCAACATAATGCGAAAAGTTGAATAACCGCGTTGCCGGTTAGTGAGGGAGAGAGAGGGCGAGAGAGACAGGTAGAGCGAACAAAAACTGGTCAACTCTTGCCGCTTGCCATAACAACAATATTTTTGGGCCTGGCCGCCGCCTGCACAGCCACACCCCTCAACAACAAGCCAAATGGTAGTGCCGTCTTCGTCTACTGCCCACCCAAGCCAAGCCAAGCCAAGCCAGAGAGCTATGCATGCCAGATTGTACGCTTGGCTCTTGAGACCAGTTACCATTTTGTTGGAGTGCCCGGGATGAGTCACCCAAAGCGGCGGCAATTGTGCAATTTTTCCCAGTTGGCTGACTCGAAACGCAATGAAAATGAAAGCTGACAAGGTTAGCTTTAGAGCTGCATCCTCACACAGCTCGCACACTGACCCACTTACTTGGCCCATCCACTTATCAGCAAACTGGGCCTGTGGTGTCGCTGGCCATTGAAAATGTCAAATGATTGGCTGCTGCATTCTTGGGTTAGCATTTGTGGTAGGTTGCATCTTTAGCTGGAAATTGTGTTCTTAGCTCGTGCGCCGTTTGACATTTAACGCTGAGCTCACAGACGGAAGATTGCAGACAGAAGACTGAAGACTGGTTTACAAAAAAGTCCGGCGAGGCAATAAATTTTGCGGCAATTTCAAGTGTCATGATGTTGTGAAATTTCTTGTCAGTGGCTGGCATCTTGAGCTTGAATCGTAAATAATGCTCTAGTAATGGATGGAGATGTCTGTTGATCAGCGTAATCATCGCCACTTGATAGACAGGCCACGTATACCACTTGGTAATTGCCAATTCTAACAAGCATTTCATTATTGTTCTTCAAAGAAATTCCGATTTTATCCGATTGCGTTCTTTGATATTGTGAGCTGATTTTAAATTCAGAATATATGCTATATAATTGTATATATCTTAACTGAAGATTCGTAAGTTTATTGACCGACAAAAGATTTGGCTCATTAACTTTTATTTTTATTGATAAAACACATTTTATTCTTCGTATTTATCAGATATCACTTGTATTGATTTATTTACCTATTTGCCGTATTACTCTGCCGCTTAGGGAAACATTCCAAAGCGACCAATTGGGCGTAAACAAGTTCAAAACTAACTTAAAATCTCCTGTGGGCATAATGAGCGGCAGATGTTCAGCTACGTTTATGTTGCGAAAGTAGTATAAGCCCTTTAAATATGTATATAATACTGTAGAGATTACCATATTACATGCGAAGGAAAGACTCACCTTAGGTTGGGGACATTTTTTTGGAAAATTACTGTCCTTTACAATGCTTTTATAGGCGATGTCCAGAAACTGGTTCTTGAGTGAAGTCTGATAGAACTGACAAAGATCGATGTTCAATTTGAACTTTCTCTGATATTCCTTCAACGTTGGGCGTGTATATAATGAAAAGCTAGCGTTATACTGATCTAAATCCTCATTAAATGTTATTTCGGTTGTCAAAAGAGTACTTTTTGCATCTACTATGCTGCATTTGTGGAACGTTACAATATCGCTATTTACGTCACAATTGAAGCTCTTCCAAACCACACTCAAACGGTTTGCGGGCTGTGCGGATGTTAAGGGTTATATTATAAAGAATTTGAATAATATATAACTCTCAACAAGACGAACCTTGTTGGCGAGATCAGCCATTGGCAATAGCAGAGCCAAAATATATAACTTGACCATTTCGCTGGCGATTCGACTGGGGTTGGCAGATAACTAAATATTTGCCGCAGCTGGAATATCGAATATCCGAATTTCGTTGTAGTAATTGTTGCTTAACTGTTTGGATAGATGTATAATTATATATTTATTCTGTGCGGTTACCGATGAAAGAATTCAAAGATAATTGCACTTTTTAAACTGAAAAAACTGATTAATCCATTTGCTATGTTTGTTGTCAAAAGTTGCCTATGTTTATGTATTAGTTATACTTATAATTACACAAAAATTTCCTTTACACTTTACATATAGCTTATGTACTATGATGCACATTAAAAAATATAATACAAAGTATAAATTTGCTTAAAAATAATATTTTTCCTACCCCCTGTGCCTTGTAGGATCGGTCAAACGTCCGCTTAAAGATACATTAAAGACTGGCACATTGGGCAGGAAGAAATCTAATTGCACTTTGAAATCGTATTTTGGCAGAAAGGGTGGCAGGTTGTCCCCGATGCTCATGTTGTGATAATAGTAGAAACCCTTAAAGTATTTAGATGCCCAGAACTTTTGACTAGGGTTTTGCTTGAGTTTGATCGGCGACTCACCTTTGGCTGTGGACATGTCTTGGGCATGTTGCTGTGCTTCATCATACTTAGATAGGCGGCTTTGACATACTTATTCTGATAGGCGCCTTTAAAGAACTGACAGACGTCCATTTTCAGCTCAAACGCTTTATAAAACTCTTTAAATGGTGGGCGTGGCACGTTTAATATAAAGTTCGCATTGAACTGCTCGAAGGCGCGATTATATTCAACTTCGCTCGTAATTATCGTCTTTGCCGCATCCACAATGAAGCATCTGTGAAATGTGACAATCTCTGGGCTTACAATGCAATCAAAGCTTTTCCAATGTATAGCTAGGCGCTGTTAAGAATTTTTGTTTCATTGGCGATTGATTTTGGGACATTGATGTAAATACCTTGCACTCTATACAGGATATCGAAAGCAGAAGCACTAAAGTATAAACTTTATCCATGCTATGCTAATTGCTGGCCTGCTTAATTGTTAATAGCACGCTTTTGGCTTGTGTCATGATTAAATATGAAAATGCATAGCCAAATACCGAATAATTATTGTTTTTTAAATACCGAGATACTATTGAATAGGTTTAACTTTTATGGCTTTAAACATTTGGAATTCAATAAGTCATTATTGCTTTTTTTTTTTTTGATAATATCGTTTATTGCCTCTAATTGTTCAAAAAACTACCTTTAAGCGTAACATTTAAATAGCTTTGATTTTGGGCATAGAAGTTGACCTGGGTCATTAAATAGCTGACAGGCACAAAGCTTGGCATTACCTCCTCTACGCTTATATTATAATAGTAAATCAAACCCTATAATAAAACTGCTTTTTAGTATGAAGATTATAATTCTACTATAAGCACAACTTACCTTTTTTATTGGACATTTATTGGGCTGATTACTGGACCTTATTACAGAAGCATAGATTTTAGATGTGATTCCTTTCTGCGAGAGCTGAGAAATAACTCGGCAACCATCCAGGGAATTGTCAAATAATTTTCGATACATAATCCCCGATGGGGGCTTGGTGGAAATAAGTGTATAAACTTTTATTGATCTGAGCTCTTGCAGCAAGTTAAGTTCCACATTAAGAGCTGAACGCCTTGGCTGCACCACTAGGCACTTGTATTCGGATACAAAATCGGTGTGGACTCTGCAATCAAAGGAACTCCAGCGTAGCTTCAAAAGTCTGTGCTGTGTAGGGAAATTGATTTAAAAAAACGAAATGCTTTTTCGGTTATCTTTTACCTACCCTGGCCGCATTACTATTGAAAGTGAGGCTCACTATGAATATAACCATTATCCGGTAGTTCCACAACAATGAATGACACATGCTGCTCTCTAGTTATAAAATGATGTCTAAATATGGAAATGTCAGTCAATTATGCTTAGGCCCCTATGTAGAGTAATCATTAAAATGGAATTCAATCGTGCGAAGCCAAAACGTTTAAATACAAAATAGTGTTCAAACATTGAAGTCAACCGAACTGCGAGAACTTATTTGAAGAGATTATTTCAAACTAACTGGTATTTATTTAATAGTTAGTCAATAATAATTATACTTATAATAATAATAATAGAAAAATAAGAATTCAATCTCTATAAAACTGTTTGTACTGACTGACTGATTAATTGGTGATCAATATATAAGTAGTATACCAGCTATAGGTCAAAATTGCCCACCCCTATAACTCGGCCAAATCTCCACCGATTTTCACGAGGTTTGGTTCTTTGTCTATTTGTTTTACACGTAGCACGGGCAAGGCCGGGGTATACCCGCTCGTAAGCAGCATAATTATGTATGCTTCGTTTTTTATAGCTGAAAAAAAGACAGAGCATAAGAGTTGAGAACTATAGCATACTTTTGGGCATATTATTATTGATGCATTTATATTTATTATGAATTTTCTATAAATATTTCCTCTTTTTAGCGTGTTCCTTGGCATTTTCGTATAGACGTCCCACGGCTGTGATATTTAGAATCGAGGCAACCTTCGGTAACAACCAATTAAAACGTATATGAAAATCGGATTCGGTGAGAACCGGTGGCAAGGACTCGACGACCGTGATGTTCTCCGCATGATAAAAGCCCTTTTAGGAGAAAGGCAAGCGATCAGGTAAGTAGGTAATTTAAATTTCATTGAATGATTTTCACATACCGCATGAATTGGACATTGTATGGTTTTGTTTCCCAAGCATGTCATTGTACTGAGTAACTCGATAAGTGTCTTTCTTTTGCGCTCTCGCAACACTTTGCACAACTCAAATGACATGTCAAAGATTTTTTTGAGCTTCTTTTTCCTCGCAATCGGTATGGATACCTCCAAATTGCCGATTAAGCCAGTGATCCTCTGCATTAGCCTTAGAGCTGCGTTGATGCTTCTATTACGCGGTGGCATCGCATTGCAAACCACTTCGGTTACATACCTCGAATTGGCCACACATTCCAATTGCCGAATGACAGCAAAGTAGCCCATGTGCTGGGAAAAATACAAGATGTTCTATGCTCTTCCATGATATCTGGTTCTCTGTCGTCCTCTTACCGGTAACATTTGCGCTGAGGCGTAAGCACGCAATGTGCTGGCTATTAGGAGGATGCACAAACTGAATTTCCACATTCCGGCGACGGCTTGCACCTTCAACTCAAACTGAACAAATGTGGATCAGCAATTGGGATTGGAATTTTTCGATAATAAAGTAATTTGGCCGTTTAATTATCGGAACGCCTAGTCCATTAAATGGGCATGAGTTATTAAATGGTCATTTGTCTACATAAATTCAATATGCGAGGTGTGTTTCTTAAGTTTTTCCACAAAGTTTTGCTTTATTCATTTGAGTTAACCAATTTCATCTCATAGTAAAAAAGAAATAGTGAAAAGATGCTTCATCTAATGAAATTATTTGCATCTTCTATTCATTATAGTGGCTCTTGCTGGCTACTTCAACTAACTGCTATAAATAAACAAACTATATTAATTTGATTTTTGACAAATTTGAAATACTACGACTATAAAATGCAAAAGAAAACTATTTTCTTTATTTTAAATTTCCTATATTTTGATTTGACATTTGACTCTAAAAGCAAAAGAAAAGTCTTCTCCGACTTTTGCCAACATTGCCTTCAATCAAATGCCTTAAAGATAAATGTATATTATTGATGTTTGGTGCATTTCAAAACCTTTATATTGTAGACCCTTCTATTAACTAGCTGCAAACATCTCGTGTATTTGCATTGATTGCGATTTGTGGACACTGCCGAACGAAACGGATGAGCAAACAAATCAGAGGCGATCATATCAATGCCAGTAACTGCGGTTGCGCAGCGATTAGAGCATTTAGATTAAATTGGTATTTCATATTGATTCGGTTTTGGTGTCGGCATCAACTGGCTTGTGTGTAAATAATCTTGGAGCTCATCATCATCAGCAGCAACAGAAGCAGCATCAACCGCAAGTCGGCGTGAAGGGCAGCTTGGTAATTTTGTAAGCGCCACGAGGCTGAGAAATACTCATAGCGAGTGCTTTGCAGTGAATATGAATATTCGTTAAGTGGCAATGAGACACAAACTTAATTGTTCAATATTTATTCATTCATTTATTACTTCTTCATTTCATTTTTTTTGGGTATTCATGGTTCTGTGTATGGCTGTGTGTGTGTGTGTGTGTGTGTGTGAATGTCAGTGCCAGGACTGAATTATTGGAAACCCATCGTATGTTTCGTATGGCATAGGGCAGTGCGGTGCTATCTCCAGTACGTAATACTTTATACGATATAGGATATACATACATACTTAATGTTAATTACTTAATTACACATACGCCCGGTTGACGTAACTATTGCGGCGCAACTGGCAGATGATCACCCTCCGGCTGGAAGCCATTCTCGTCGGCCACATAGCGCAGAGTGATGAGATTGCCCTCAGGATCGCTGTAGCTGTAGGAGCCAGTTTGCACCAGTACGAGCTCCTCGTGCTCCTCGATTACTTGACCATCGCCGGTCTCCGTTCGCGGTATGATGATCTTCTTCAGGTAGCCAATGTTCTCCACCCTTATGCCATTCGATGTCTCATAACTGCGTGGGAGAAGAGGTGAGGGGGTTGCTTTCAGCTCCTTTGGCATGGAGACGTTCTAGCTTACCTGCTGTTGAAGCTGCCATCGGCATTGTTCACATTATCCTGCTTTATGATGCTGGCCGGCGTTGTTGTCGTTGTTATTGTTCCAGCGGCGCGCGCATCCTGTGGACGGGCCAAGACATAGCTGAACAGCAGAGCAGAGCACAAGACACACACGAATTTGTACATTTTATTGCGATGGAACTTTAATGGCGGTTTATCCTGTGGTGTTCGGTATTTAGAGCGCGGGAGCGTGGCAAGTCAATTCCAGCGAGTGAATGCAACAACTGTTGTCTACTCAGCTGCCGCTTGGCCTTTATATACCATCTCGTTGACGAGGGCGAGCACCTGATTCGCACTCGCACGCACCGCGCCAGCTTCGGTTGCCACAGCCAACGATTGCGATGGGCGCACTAGATAAGAAGCAGAGAGCGTCAAGTACTCGTACTCGTACTTTACCATAACAAAAATTATGAGCGGGTGCTTCTTCGTCTCATTTCAATCATACCCTCTAGTCTAAAAGTGACTTAAGCGGGTATACAGGTTTCATACAGAAAACAGGCTACAATTTCCTGAATCTGAATATTTACATTCCATAAGCTTTGGTAGTTTTCTACACAGTTTCAAGCCAGCAGCTTTTAGAGTATTTTTCAAAAATATTTGCAGTCTATCCAGACTTTCTCTAGAACTAGATATATGTTAAAAAGGGCTTTTTTATAAAGGGTTAACTTGGCTGACTTCGGTTTTTAGTTAATTCTGCTTAAGATATTTTATATTTTCATGACTCCAGGGTATCTCGTAGCAGTGCAGTATGTTTTCGGGCGCTTGTTTTGTTTTGTTTTGGTGTGGCCATCGCTTGAGGTTTTTTTATTGTCCATTTCGCGCGTCTGGCCGATGAGTAAACACCGCCGCACCGCCAAAGAGATGAAGATGAAACGACGATGTCAGCGGGTGATACCCGAATCTGGGACTACGACTGCTGAGCTGTGACATGTCTCCGTCTTGTGTCCCCAAGACAATGTTGATGACATTGCCAGACCGAGTTGGCAGCTACGTGATTTGCCTGCGCAGAACATAATTCTCTTTCAAGCGCTGTAAGTTCCGTTGAATTAATCGCGCTGCCCAGGTGAGGTTGAAGCGGCGCTCGAGGGAGGAAGTTGGCCGTTAAGGATTTAAGTTAATATAACAGCGAGTATTAAAAGATCCGCCGTATAGCTAGGTTTCTTGTCAATCGATTCCATTAAAGTGTCGTTATTGGCAAATTCCAAGAGGTAGAACTTCTAATTCCAAGCACGTTTCAATTATGGAAACAATTTGAGCACTCATAAATACGCACCTGATCTAACGGTGATCGCGAACAAAGGGGCAATAAAAAATGTAGAGTACGAGACACTGTTAGAGAAATGATAAAGTTGCGTATTACGTATACGCAACGTAAATGTACAATAGGTCAATGAACCTGAACTGTGACCAAATCTTTTTGACAGGGTATATTGTTCGACATAGGAATAGTACATTATCAGCGAAATGATTTTACTTAAATTCCTTATTTTCAACAGATTTTAGATTTAGTTGTGCAGTACTAGAAGAGTTCAATTTAACAGATGCTTGCTAATTAAATAAAATCATACGGAATTAACACTTTCGTTTTCTGCTTTGATTACATAACACAAAGTCAAAATCTGGGTACCATTCCAAGTATTACGGAAAATAAAATTGTTTATACCAACACTTGCCCTCGACTCAACTAACTACTAGATCTTGTCTTGAGCCACACGAGCGCATAGAAACGCATATTTGCCAATTAGAACCCCATTACGAAGAGCCTAACAAGTCGATTCTTTAGCTCTGGCAAATGCATAATTGCAACCGAGCAAAACTGCTAACTAAGACAAATTTAACAAACATTTCGCATACATCAGGTCACGCCAGGTACAAATACAGAGATCGACCAAGCTTTGCAGAATCTGAATCTGGCTTCACTTTTGGGCGAGGCACCCAAAATAAATGCGCAACGAGAGAACGGCCACAAAAGTTACGCAACTGGCATTAAAGTGAAGAGTTTAATTATTCAAATCACGTTTCAATTGTGAAGACCATTTCGCACAATCGAGAAAGTAATCAGCTTACGCAAAAACAACAATATTTCCTTCTTTTGCTATGAAAATAATTTGAAGCACAAGCATTTTTGCACATTAAGCTCTTCAGCAGATTTTAGCTGAGTAAATGAAAATTATTATAATTTAAAGGATTTTGATTTTTTTATATTTGTGTTTTTCAATTGGCTAGTTTTGTGTAAATTTTGTTTAACTTGACTTTTTCAGTTCTTTTGGTTCACAGTTGCTTCATTTTACATTTATGATCACATGTTTGGGTTGAGCAATTCGATTCCTTCAAGACTTTTGCTCGCTGGGCTGATAGGGATGCTCTGCCAGATATTTGAGGGTTTTCAGCACGGACTCTGGCGTGGGCGGAGGCGTTGGCAAATGATCGCCGACTGGCCGATAGCCGTTCTCGTCGGCTGTGTAGGATATGGCGTACTCCTTGCCATCGTCGCCAGCAAATGAGAAATGGCCTTTGACGGCCTCGCCGTATTGATCCTTCTCGATTTCTTTAAGTTCGCCATTCTGCGTTGCTTTTGAGCCATCGAGCAGCTCATAACTTTTGGATAGAAGGCGTTAAAACTTGTCGGTCCTGAGTTTGGCCTTATAAACTTACTGGTAGAAGAATTTGCCATTGTATTCCACATTCGACTCGTTCGAGATAAAGTCGTTATTATCAACAGCATGCGTCACAGCCACAAATAGCACACATAACAGAATTAGTTTCATTTTGATCAGTTTGTATATTTACTAAATCCAGAATAAATATCCACGCTGAGCCAATGCTTCGGGGCGACTGACATTGGGAGTGCTAAGCAAACAGACTTTTATAGTAGGATACTAAAAATGCGAAAGCGAAAAACAAACATACAAAACTAATAAAATACCTGTACTAAAATATTTAACATATAATTAAAGTGCGGGCAATAAATAATATTGAACTTGTTTGGTTTGTTTTTGGCCTTTTCAGAATGGGTGTGAAATTTGGTGCAGACGCTACGCAAAGCCAAACGAACCTGCCGAGCACGATTTCTATGGGTATCCATACCCTCCCAGAGGTATAGACACTTTTGCCTAATGCATATCAGCTCGAAATATACTACTTTTCCAAGATTTCCAAATTGTAATTTTCAAACATAGGTTTGGCAATTGTGTATTCGAAGCAATTACACGTTTTGGCTTATGATTCGGTTAAGGGTATGAATACTTCGGTGAGTCTAGCTATTCGCTTTTATTTTTAGACTAAGACTATAAACAATGTGCATGTCTGTCTATATAGTGCCTGTCGGCAACGTCAGCATCGGATTCTGGTTCTTTATGGAACCGACTTGACCACATTTTTGATCAGCTCTAGCCCAACCAAAATATTCAATTCATTTGCATACAACAAATTTGTCACTTTTGCCTTGAAATTTAAGGAAAAAAAAATTTCATGTGCTATTTTTAAAATATTTTTTCTAAAGCAAGTGCTTTACTTATAATGATTGAAAACCTTATAGAGAAACTATAAATTAGCTCATATGTCTCAGGTTTTCTGCTTCCGGCTTAAGAGTTTTTGTAGCTCCCCAATGAAAACAAGTTAGATCTTTTTTTTTTTTAAGAATCTTTAATTCTTTATTTGCAGCTAAGGCTATAGATATTTGAGTTCTTCTCATATGTTTACATCATTTGACATGTAAAAAAAACCAACAATTCATATAAATGTATGCATATGTATGTATAAGTAAGTACATCCTCGTCATCCATATCGCTTATACTCGTATTACATGCAAAAGATTATAGTTATATAGACTATTTACACAAGAATTGCTGTGCACAATAATTGGATTATTATATCATAATTCATTATTATTTCATGCTCATTCCTTCTTTCTTTTTTTTTACATTTTCTTCTTGATTTCATTAATAAATCGATGATATCACATGAGTCCGAAAATGGCAAAGTTCCGGCGACTAAAAGATCTTAAGCACAGTTTAAGTTTAAAGACGATAAAGAATAGAAGAAATCGGATTAGGGATTCAGAAGAAGTCAAGAAATCAAAACAAAACAAAAAAATGAAACATAGTTGAGTGTTTGTCTGTGTGTGTGTGTGTGTGTGTGTATGCATGTGTGTGCAGGTTGTGTTCTTCAGTCAGCTGCTCGATGTTGGTGTTCGCTTTAAGGTATTGATTGATGATATACGGGCTAGCAGCAAATTGCTTCATTGTGTGTAGAGTATCAGAGTATCGTTTGCATATTGTCATTTCCACCTCCATATCCTTCTAAAAGGGATCGTCCTAACGACGACGCTGTGCTGGCGGCAGGCTGAGCAGATAGTCGAGCGCCTTCTGGATCGCTGGCGGAATTGGTGGTGGGGTCGGCAAATGTGCGCCCTGTGGCTGGAAGCCATTCTCATCATCGGCCGCATAGTTTAAGGTGATGAGCTCGCCTTCAGGTGAGGTATACGACACGGAACCCTTGACAATGATCACATCCGTGGCGTCCGGAGAGGTGGCCTTCTTCACAGTGCCAGTTTCCTCAGCCTTGATACCATTGGCCGTTTCATAGCTGCAAAGTTTAAAAAATAATGGGTAAGTTTTCTATATGTTTTTTATTTTTTGCAATTGGTATACACAGAATTCGCCTTGAAAGCTGTGAAAAAGTTATTTATCTGTTATGAATACTCGCATGGGGTATTTACTTTTTTGTCTAGATATTTGAAACGTGCAATCCATTTTTTTAGTCCAATAAAGCAATTCCCTCCAACTCTCTGTCTATGCAAAGTGGTCGTAAGTTTAAAACTGTTGATTATCAACTTTTTTCTTCTTATAATTAACATTATAATCAAGCAGAACCCTTCGGTACAGGGTATAAAATAGTCGTCAGCCTATATACAGTCGATCTTTTCTTCATCTGATTCGTTTTGCTTTTTTTGTGTATCAGTGGCGCCAGTCGAATTATTTATTTATTTATGTATATATTAACATTTAACATTTGTGTGCGGACTTGTTAACCAATGGAAATGCCTATAACTGGTATATTGCTCATAAGTTCAGATTTAATTTGCTTTATTCACATTCACAATTTGCATTTTTATTTGTTTATGATGGGATTAGTTTGAAGAACCAAATATTAAATCAATTTAAATTTTGTTTAACTGTTGGAATTAGCAATATAAACATGAGATTTTATGTAGATCGCCTGCATTATCTATAGAAGTTTATTTGGAGTGTATATAAAGTATTTAATTCATGTGATTGAAGTACCAATAAATAATTGCTATAGATGTCCGATTCAGATAAATTACAAATAGTCGAAATTCTATATGAACTGAAGTTAAATATGCCTGAAAGTATGCTACAGATTCGCATAGAAAAGTCGGTTCCGTTTTTGAACTTATTTTAACGGTCATTTCATGACTGGTTCCATTCTGTTTAATCAATATGAACTTACGCGTAATTGTAGGCTCCATCCGGCTCGATATTAGATTCTTGGCTTATGATCGCAATCGGCTCTCCCTGTTGGGGCTTGGGAGCTGCGTCCACCAGGCAGAGCAGAGCAGCAGCGATCAGGCAGAGGGCAAACTGCAAATGGGTTAAGAACGGAAATTAATTCAATTTACGTAAACTGGCAATTGTTTATAAATAACGAGCGCAATTACACATCGCACTCTGGAGGCTGATTTCAAGAAATCGTGAGCGGTTTTTCTTTCGTTTTTTTTTCGTCAGTTTTTTTTTTTTTTTAATGTAAATTTTCTGTTATTTTGTGTTGTGTTGAAACTTGGCTCATCGTTTCGCATAGTTGTTTGATTTATGAGTCTTGTTTACATTGTTCTCACATGCATATAAACTATGAGTACGGACAGACAGATAGATGGACAGTCGGACGGAAAGACATATGTCAATTCGCCACAGATTTCTTAAGGTCGTCAAATAACTAGACGCCAATTAAATATTTAACACATACGATTTTCAGCTTGTTATCTGTGTGGCTGTGTCTGTGTGTTAAAGTAATTATCTCACAAGTGCATGGAAAATTGTGGGGCGTAGAGATTAGAGATGAGCGTGACTTGTTATAATAAATGGCGTGAGCCAAAAAAAAAAATGACGATAAAATAGAAAACGTTAACAGAAAGATGGTCTAGCTAAAGTGGACCTTTTGTTAATTGTACTTGCGCCTATTGATAATAATAATAATAATTTTTTAAAATTGTGGAAATAGTTTACGAGTATTTTGTTTGTCTAGTAGGCATGTCTTTCCTTCTGTTTCCCTTATTCTGTATATTTGGTGTTTACATACGCGCGTGTTGCAATACGACCCAAAGGCAGAGACCCGTGCTGTAACGCCCCTTTGCTGCTGAGTCTTGGCTTGAGTACAGTCTGGCCGACTCTTGAGCAATTGACGATGGGCGAGTGGGTTACGTGTCTTGTGTTTCAGTTTAGTTTGTGTTTTTAGCCAGATAGACAGCTGCCAACTGAGCGTAACATTCGTCGCCAGAGCTTTGTCAGTCTCGCCTTTGCGCCTCTGCAGCCAAATGTCGTCTCCCAGCCTCGGCTGCGGGCCAGCTTGTCCAGCGCGACCAAGTCGCATAGTTGGTGTTGTTGTGGCTGTTGTCTGACCTTTGCATTGCATGCCGGCTGCATGTTATTTGGCTTGGTTTGGCATCGTGCTCGAGCCTTTTAAGTGGTTGCCTCGTCTCCAGCATTCATTAATTGCTATTGCCATTTCGGCCGGGCTTGGCATCGACTTTTGGCCATTTGGCCAGCCAAATGGCTGTAACAATTGGTTAATAAACCAACGCGGAAACAACACCTTAAACTGACTCGTTGCGAACCTTTAGGTAGTTCGGCCTTCTCCCAGTTATTTTTATGTGTGTGTGTGTGTGTTTTTTTAGGGTTTTTAAATTTTATGTTGATTGATTTACGACTTTGTAGTTGTAAATCCCATTTTACGCATTGAAGGGCTTTTTGCTGTGCATATTTCGAAATGTTTTGGCTTATAAATTTAACGAGCTGTTTTAACAGAACTGGACTCATATGAATTGGTACCCCTCATAAATTCTATATATATATATATGATATATAATAAGAGTATAATTTTATTACTACATAGAGGTAATAAATGAGCTAAGCTGCAAATTGTTTTGTAGGTCATGAGCAGAAGGGAGAAGCAACATTGTTGTTGCTCTTCAAGACTAGAACTTGTTCTTTAATTGGCCATTACCTTAGAGAGTAATCGCTACCAGGTTTAACATAACCAGCCACATATTTGTGAAGCGTGTCACGGGATGATTTCTAGATTAGCCTTCGAAGAAAAGTTGAACACTTTTATTTCTTGATTCCTTTAGAAGGACATTCAGGCAGCTAGGGAAGCAGGGCATTAGCTCGTAAAGAACACTCTCAGAAATGTTTAAATTATTTGAAAAACAAGCCTAAACTACACTTTTATGCACAATAATTAGAATTTTTTTTGTATTGTTGCTCTTATTTTCCTTTTCACAGCTGCTCACACACACTTACGCTTTTCATGTTGTATTGCAATTATTTGGTTCAGTAATGTAATCCAAAGTTGGGCTTATCCTTTCCAGCAATCGGCGCACCACACTTCACACTTGTTGTTAATTGAACAAAAGATTTTTTAATGATGCCCAAGTGCCGGCAAGTGAGTCTATTTATACGAAAAGCCCAAAGACGACTACGACTACGACGGCAACGGCGACGGCGACGACGACGAAGCTGCAAATTCAGCGGGTAAGGCGTCGCACATGCAAGATGCAAAAAGCACAAAAATAAAAAATAAAAAAATATATATGTGTATATAAAAACTAAACTAAAGATTCGTCGTAGTCGTCGTCGTCGTTGTCGCTGCCAGCGTTAGCGCCGCAGTCGCTGCTGGCGTTGTTTGAAAAGAGCACCAGCAGCAGCAGCAGCAGCAGCATCAGCAGCGGCAACAGTTGCTGTGGGGCTGCAAGTGAATAACAGCAAAAGCTGCACAGGTGAGTGAGTAAAAAAATGTAGTTGCTGCAGTGCCCGTAAGCGCCCCTTAAGGCGCACGCCTCTGGCTTTTAAGCTCAGCTGTTCTGTGCAATTGAGAACCAAATGCAAAACAATTTTTTTATGCAATTGTTTCACGATGCGGATAAATAATTTTGCATTGATTTCCACTCGTCAATGCAGTTACAGTTACATCAGCAGTGCGCCCTTTGAACAATAATACATTAAACAAATAGTAGCTACGTAGTAGGTTTACCTGAGACATGCGATATCAGCAGGTATATGAGCTCGTTTGTCAACAGGTGCGTCATGCAGTAGCGGAAACTATAAAATAGCCGATTTATCGATGTCGATCGCCCTCGCGGCCCTGCCATCTAGACTTGGCTACATTTTGGGCTTATTTTATTCTTTTTTTTCCCTTTGGGGCAAGCGCAAAAAATTGCATTTAAATACGTGGCCAATAATCGGCAAATACAATCAAAGTCAGGCAGTGCCGCGACAGCGGCAACGCACAGTGGAACAACAACTGACGAAACTACAAACTATTTTGTGAACAGTTTCGCAACAAAAATTCGTAATTTAATATATATTACTCTAAAATGTTATATTCTTCCCTTTTTCAGTTAAAAGAAATGCAATTCAAATTGATTTAACTAAGATATTGCTTATAAAGAGATTTCCTTTTATTTATTAAAAATCTTAATATGCTCTGAAAAATCTCTTAATAGTTAAAGTATATTCATTGCGATTTGACCACAGTGCGCCCAAATTCGGGCTCAGGGCATGCCGTTGTCTGCGCTTGTGTATATCTGTGTGTGGGGTCAAAATGCCAAAAATTGCTAAACGCGAAGAGGCCGCCGCTGCCGCTGCCGCCGCCGCCGCCGCCGCTGCTGCTGCCAAAGTGTAGGCGCGTCTAATGAATAGCTTGGGTCGGCTTGGCGCTGTGGCAGGCAGATGGGGACACAAGCGCAGACGGCGACAGAATTTCGTGACAAGATTGTCCCAAAGATTGTTGCCATATTGTATTCCAAGTAGTGTTTGTTGTTGTTGTTGTTGTTGCTGAGACTGTGGCAATAAGCAAAACAATTGCCAGTTAGTGGAAGCTCTGAAAAAATTGCTGCCTTCTAGTTTTTTGGGTCTGGCCTATTGTTATTGCCTGTTGACTAGTGTTAGGCAGCGCTTTATAATTATGAAGACATTCGACTGCATTAATTTTAATATTTATCATACTATTTTTTTAATGGGTTTATTTTAAATTGCGCAAGCAGCAGCATCTAAAGCAACTAAAACAACAACTTCCAATTTACCTACTATTTGCGCCGTAAAAAGATTCTCAACCAGCAAGTTTGTTGCCTAAGTCTTTTGATTTTAAAGTTATAAAAATATATATAAAAAAAAAAAAAATTCTGTATAAAAACGAAAAATGTAAATTTTTCGACAAATGTGAACCTTGAATTATTACGCATGACTTCTCTAATTAGCCATCCAAACAGCATTTGCTGCAAAATGTCAGTTGACCGGCTGGCCATAAAGCATAGAACAGATGCCTCATCTTCAGCTGCATTTTCAGCTCCATCTTCATTCACTGACTTTGACACGCGCTGTGCCGCGTTTTATGGCTACGTCTTGCTGGCCTTGAAGGTCGTGCCATCTTCTTTATGGCGTCAAATGCAATTTGTTAAAGCTCTTAGTGCCCTCTTTGGCCTACAAAAACGAAACGAAAAATATTACAACTATTGATATTCCATTGCGTAAGAGTCCCAAACTGGCGTGGCTCAGCTTCGTATATGTTATGTTAGACCTAAACGGCTGGAAATGGCCGGCATAGTTTTCGGCACCCAACTATAGCCACTTGGCTGCTGGCTAATGCTAATGTCAATGCAGGCATAAATAAATAATTGCAAATAGCAGACATCTCAGCAGCAGTCGAACCAGTTGCTGTGCTTAAATGTCAGTGGTTTTGGTCATGTCGAGAATCTCTAGCTACTGCACAAAACTCGGCTCAGCTTTGCTCAATTCAGCTCCGATCTGGTCAGCTCTTCTGATGGCAGCCGAGCTGAGCAGTCAAATGTAGTGCCTGAATGGGCTACGTTTCATGGTCAAGGAGCAGCTTCAAGTGACGCGCTGTGGTCAGATCCAACTAGAGCAGCCGCCATGGAAAGATATTGAACTTGCAATTGAAACCACTCTAGAACTGATTGACACAACTATTTGTATTAAATTATGCAGATACTATGCACTTTGGGCTGGCATTAAAGCTGGCACAGCCCGCCTTTTATTCTACGTATTAATGTTAATCCGTCTGAGCATCTTCAGGTGCCACGCTGAAGGCGAAGGTGAGTCTTCGTTATGCAAATTAACTCATAAATGTTATATGTCAGTGGAACTCACAGCGCGATGAGTGGGTTTTTGAGTGGGTGGAATATTTAATGGCAATTAGTGTTAATTATACAGCATATCCAATATATCAATACCGCAATGGAAACCCATCTCTTTGCTTCTCTATGAGGTCTTAACAATTTGATTACGTTGACAATGCCCAAAGAACAAGAAAGGCTTTATATTTCAATGTAAAAATTCATTTTATCTATTTATTATTCAAGACTTAATTTTTTTAATGACGTTATGATTAATTAATAACTATTAAGGCTCCCACAACAGCCAAACACTCACAAAGAGTATTTCACACCACGAATTTAAAGGATAATTGCTTTAAAACATAAACTTGGGGTAAACCATGACTTAGGGCATGAATGGGTGATAAATGCATAAAACATTGGATATTGAATAATTAAATGTCTTGGCACATATATAACTCTCACTATTGATTGAATTTGTAATGCTATAGTCTATGAGAATCTGTAATTACTCGTGTATTAGTTAAGTTGATTTGACTTTTAACGCTGTGAGTTGAGTTTTAGTTAGCTTCTGTGTTGGGCTTGGGTTTGCATTAGGCTAGCTGCTGTTTTGTTGCAATCTCAGCTATTGTTGCACACAATTTGAATTGGTTGAAATTCTGTCAAGCCGCACGCGAAATGTGAAGGCCAAAAGCGCAACGGCCACTGCCAACCCGACTCCACCTCTGGCTCGTCATTTAATTGTTTGCGGCTGTATATTTATATATATATATATATTTATATGTAAAATTAATAATATAAAGAATATTTTTTAATTGAAAATTAAGAAATTGTAAGATTAGGGTTTTCGAATTAGAGCTCGAATGTTTTCTGGTACCTAATTGAGTTTCCAATGTATTCTTAATATTTCAAGCCGTGTCTCAAATTTCTTGTGCTCAATAAATATGTGAATATGTATCTATTGATAAAGACCAACGGCTGAGATAAATGGAATTTGAATTCAACGCTTAAATGCATAAGTTTATAATGTAAAAAAGTGAATTTATTACAGTGTTAAATATATTTTTAATTATAATATAAAAATGATATTAATATAATATAATACTTTAGCATTGTCTTTACACAAACAAATCATTGGAAATGCAGTCGAACCAGTTGGTTAAATGTCAGTGGCTTAGGTCACATCAAGAATCTTCAGCTACTGCAAATAACTTAGCTCAGCTTTAAGAACCAGTCAAGCCATGCACACATAATAGTCCGTCTTTTCATGGTCAAGGGACAGCTTATACTATTATACCAGATACTAAACTGAAAGTGCGGATATAATTGTAACAACTTTGTATTAAGTTGGCCCTGAGATTGGCTACCATGTTGGGCACTGGATGTTAATGGTACCAAGCCGTCGCAGATTAGATTAATGTGTTTTTAATGCAAATTCATAGAAATGTCAGGGAGCTTCTTACAAACTAGCCCCACCGTCTCGGCTATGTTATTTGAAATTATATTCATTTTGTGTATTATTAAATATTGTGTTCCATACTAGATGTCTCAAACCAACTTAACAATTGTAAATCTATTTTCCCAGTACTCTGCGTATGATAGCAAAAAATCTGTACGTCATGTTCATCAGCTGTAAAGTTAAGATTAGATGAGAGAGATTAAGAGATAAGACATTGTTATGAAAACCTACACTCGTGAATGTATCCAGGGATATGATAATGACTCCTTTAGCTGAAAGCATAACTGGTTTTTGAGCTCGTTGCATAATGAGTAGCAGATACTTTCGATAAGTAGGCGAGCCCTCATACCAAGTGTGTGTGTAGGCAGCCAGGGCAATGCTTTGACTCTATGTAATAGGTAGAAGAGCAACTATTTCATAGACATTAGAATACTCAACCTACCAAGTCGATCAGTAGCTGCCCATAGTAACAAACCATGTAGAACTGAGCGGAACAGCTGAAGAAAAATAATAGAAAACCAAAACCCTCCCGATTCAGGCCCTGCAATATTGAATAGAACGCAACGCAACAGAGCGTGGTCGCCGTGCTAAACAGATTGTAGGCCATTAGCATGCCAAATATGTTATCGAGCTCCTTGTGTAATCTAGAATAATAAGTATGTTTCATTGAAAAACTACGATTAGTTCAATATAACTCACATGATCAAGAGCTGATGTTTGCGTACTATGCTGACCAAAAATTCACAATCTTCGAGCTGGCGGTGCCTGTCGGGCTTGTAAGCCTCCAGCTGCCTGCCCAGTTGGGCGAAGTGCATGCACAGCTGACCACAGAGGCACATCATCCAAATGTCTGTGCCCAGGTTGATATTCATTATGAAGTGTGAGAACACGAAATCTACACCTTGACTAAAGGCATAAGTAAGGGGTGTCATCGATTTAATGCGTTCCATTGGGTACGCACTTAAATACATAAATTTGATCTGGCTGCTCGAGGTAAGGCGTTGATAGATATAAGTTCCGGTGGCCTGCAGGATGGGACCGACTATTACGAGGAAGACTACGAAATAATAATAATAGACTCCATAGCGTGCAATGCGTGGCCAGTAAAATTCATTGACCCTGTACGCTCGGCGTTCGCAGTCATCTTTGGGATAGAGAGCACGCATCCTGTTATTCAGTTCCCGTAACCGATGACGATGGTATAAAAAGATAATGAACTTTGCATCGGAATTGAGCACAAAGAAGTACGCACTCCCGTATCGCATGATGGCAGTCGGATTCCCAGCCAGCGTATCCCACTCAACGGTTCGCAGTATCAAATAGTAGAGCATATACCAATGGCTAAATAAGCAGAGTATCCAGTAAATGCGGAGTATTATGTTCTGCCACCAGGGCTTGGGTGTGTCCAGAAAGTCATATCCCATCGACTTGAATATGAGATTCGGCACGTGGGTGAAATCGTCGTAATTCCGTTGTGCATGCGGTTCAACGTTTGTCATTTCAGAACTTTCTACTTCAAACTGATTTGTCGTGGGTTCGCGTGGGTGTTTTTTATACTCGAGGACGAGGGCGTTTGTCTAATTACGAGTCATTTAATTATTTGGCAGGTGTTACATAAATCAAATATTTAAATGTACCATTATAAATATTTAATTTAGGCAATTAATTACTTATGTAAAGCGTTAACACTTCTATCCATAATTTGATGAGGCATAAAACTATATGTATGTATATTATATAGATTAAAGTTTTGTTAGACGAAAGTGTTCCATCCATTTAAAGTAAAGTTCCGAGTAAAGTTTATAGATACATAAATTGATTCAATCCAAATATTATGTATTTTCGTTATCCGAAGCTAAGCTCGGACAGCTTAATCGAATTTGTAGAATGCATAATTATTCAATGAATATTTAGATACGCCTCTAAAAAGCATAAATAAATTCAATCTAATTAATAAAATTAAAAATATATTTCAACGATTCATTTATGTAAATGGGCTAATAAAACTTTTTGTGTGCTTGGATTAATCTGTTTAACACATTACGACTTGCCCACAAATCCAGTTTTGAGTTGGGACCATAAAATAACCAAAAGCTTGACAAATGGTGTTCACATTTCAGATACTTAAAGTTTTTATTTGTGTTCTATATAGAATATTCTTTCTCAATTTTTACAGATTTTGATACTGTTTTTGAAATTTATTGTATTATTTAAATGATTGATTGCAACACCCTGATCTTTAAACTAAGTTCGATTTGTAGAATTTAATGTGACGGTGCTATTTGAAGTATATAAAATGTGGCCAAATCTATATTTGTCGCCGATCTGATGAGTCCGCTTCTGGGTCGCGTGGCTTTCAGCATCGCGGAGCTCGAAGCTGTTGCAATAGCTGTGGCACCTATTGTTGCAGCCGCAAGCGAAATGTGAAGGCCAACTCGACGGCAACACGAGCGCCGTTTCCTCCCCGCCTCCACCCCTTTGAACTTAACCATTCATTCACTAACCAACTCATTCATTGAGTGCTATTTTCATGGCAATTTAAAGGCATTCATTAGTAATTTATCAATGTAATTTGCTTAATCTTTTTTATGATATCAGTTACAGTAGTTAATTTTATATCCTTTGCGGATCTTAATGTCTTAATTTTGTATAGAGATTAACCTAATAATGGGTGTGTGAACATTTATATGGTTTCTTATAACAGACTAAGGGCAAGATTACTTCACTTTATTGAGAACTGTAATAACCCTGCGTTGAAACTGAACAAAATAATCCGCCTTACTATGCGATTCTCATTATTATAACTAACAGACTTTGAGTTCAAACTGTCATTCTAATTGACTAAATAAAAAATGCTACCGTATTAAGGTTTTAATTAAGCATCTCAAATTTCAAAATATTAAATTTGCAATTTTAAAAGAATGCTTACTAATCAGCAATCTCTTCATTTATATGCTAATATCAGATTTATATTTACTTATATAGAACAATACAATAACTTAATACCCGCCACCCCTCTCTGTCACCATACCATTTCTTTGTTTGTCTGCCGCACGTGTCTCTCGTATCTTGTTTGACAGATTTCCTGTGCGAATGCTGAATTTTACTTCCAGCTGCTCTGAAACTTAACTTATTTATGTAAACATTATAAGACCGTTACCAGCTGTAAATGGTTGACTTTGGAGATACCCTAGAAGATATACCAAATAAGAAAAGTTTGTATGCTGGTCTATTTTCTGAATTTGAACTCTAATGAGTCTTAGATCTCATAAAAATAAGATTTATTTTTATCTTAACTCTAGTCAGTCGTAACTATACAACTTGAATTCTAATTACAGAGTATAGCCTTGTATTATAGCTTCCCAATTTAAACAACAATCAAAATTCTAAGCGGAAATTAGCAAGTCCGAAAAAACTTCTCAGCCTCTGCTGAGATTGGATTTCATTTGCCAATGTTGGGCGCCGCGCGCTGACCGAACATAATGATTTTATGGTCTGAAATTAAATGCTTTTACTAAACGGAGAATAAATGGTTATAAATGTCGCTGTCAGGCTCTGCTTTGTTACAGTTTCGTTTCATAGATCGACATTGTAAAAACAGGCCCCGCCAAAATGTCTTTAAAAATGGTAAATTAAAGTCGAGAAGTAGCCCCATGTTGTTAAATATTGTCTAAAATAAACGATTTGAAAGGGATCTAATGAAAATTAACAACTCTTTGCACAGTGCTCTTGCTTTTTATTGCTGGCTCTCTTTGTGGTCATCTGCAATGCGCAACGGGAGTACAATCCGTATCGGAACAATCCCCACTATAGGGATTTGTACTTCAGGAACCGCGACCTGTACAATCAGCGACGCTTCTACGACAACTTCTATAAGAAATACAACCCGAACATTGCCAATGCTCTGGCGCGCACCATCGACCAGTCAAATGAGCCCAACTATGGCAAGGGTTCCTACACCTACAGCTATGAGACTGAGAACGGAATTCACGGGGAAGAGCGCGGTGCGCCCGTCTACATCGGCAATGGACGGCAACAGGAGCAACAGGTGTCTGGTGCCTATTCATATATATCACCCGAAGGTATTCGCGTCGGTGTCAAATATGTGGCTGATGCCAACGGATTTCGCCCAGTTATTACCTGTGAGTCAAAATATCCAAATATCCTCCTAGAAATATATATACATATTTAAAATACAATTGACTTCCAGATGATGGTACAAATGCTGCGATTTATGCGAACCAACAGCCGCCGGCTAATGTGGTATACACAAGGCAATAAAGTCAACTAGACTGTGTACGAAGTTTTTAAAATAAAAGATCAAATATTATAATATGAAGTTCACGAACATAAACAACGCTTATTTAAAACCTAAAAAAAACAACATTTACTTAAATGCTCTTCAGGGTATGGAGTAGCATAAGGAGCATACAAACCGGAATATATAAAGGAAGTATTGCTACGAGGTGGTGAGTTCATTTATGCCTTTGTAATAGTAAGATTCTTCTTTATATATGAAGTCTCTAGTCTACTAGAAGTGGGAGAGACTTTGGTGGGGTTCAATAGTCCTTCTTCCATCTATTGTATACATTTTGTAGAATGCTAATGGATATGAGCTCTTAAATTTCGCGTCTCTGTCAAGCTGAATCAAATATATTTTTAATGACCAGTTATTAAGTTGAATGTTGATTTCAACAATCGGAACTTAATTAAGACTGTTTAAGCATATCCCACGCACCTACAAAATACACAAAATGGCGCCCAGCACGCCGCATTTGATTGGTCGCTTTGGAGTTGAGTTAGGTGAATAAAGATTGTTGATATACTCTTACATGGGCTATGACGTTATCGGTACAGAAATAGATAAAGTCGGTTCCCACAGGTTAATAATCTTTCCCATGTCTGTCTGCTTCTATACAAATTAGTCTAGTCAAATTGGTCTTATAACTCTAAGTAGGTTGTTTTCGACGGATTCACATAGTTTTATGTGGACAAAACATATGTTTTTGTCAAGATAACTTAAGCTAACTCTTTTATTACGAACACACCTTTGACATATTCCTATATCCAACAGCTGAAATAGGAACAATCAGTGTGTTCTTGCCAAAAGAAAGCTTCTCCGTAAGAGCATTTAATCTTTGGCATTCCGAATTTCTTCTTTGTTCTATCTGATGTTTTCTTGCAAAAAGCTTTTCGAATAATACAAAGCTCAACTATTGCATTTAATAGCTAAGCACAAAAGTGTGCTTTAATTAAATGAAAACTTAGGCGAACAATTCATATCAAAATATTCAGAATTTTACAATTTATTCTGCGCTATAAGCACCGCAGCTGGATGCTATAAAAGTTATTGTTTTTAAAAACCGTACTCAAAACAATTAATATATAATTTATAGATTATATATAATACTGACCTTAAGATTTAATCGAAAACAGAAATTAAATTTGTGTGGCCATTGACACTTAGCTAAAATGTACATTTAATTTTACGATTTACTTTTAATGTGCGCATTTTGAGCTTGTTTACGAAATGCCCTGTGAACAAGAGGAAAGGTATCGACTTTCAAATACCCTTACTATGCTTTTTGTGCATTCTTTGATTTAATTAACAATAGGAAGATCGCTTGGCATTAGGGAATTTTAAAATACAAATTCTCTGAGCTGATTAATACTTGAGTTCACATTGAAATAATAATACTATTACAAACAAGAGTATTATACTTTTGTGCGGTTCAATGAACTCATTAATTAGCCCGCATTATTTTGACTTGAGTCAGCTGGTTTTATAATCACCGAAGCTTTGACCTTTCTTTCCTATAGGTCAAATTTAATGAGTAAATTGACGCTTTCTGTTCAAAGCGTGAATTTCGTTAATTGAGAAGGAATAGTTGTATTTTTGTAACAAATAATGATTTATGTTTATTAAAAATATATAAAAATAATTGTTTTTAAATTCATAACACAATTTAAATATATCGATAAATAAATACAAAATTAACATATGTGGGCGTGGCTATACGAGCACCAAATCCTTTTGTGTACAATTCAATTTTTATGGATTTTCGTTTCTTGTTGTTTTTTTTTTTGCAGTTTTTCGATGGCTTGTTATAGTTTTTGCCAGCTGCTGGGCGGCAAATGCATGGGAATGGGGGGACAATTTAATGGTGCAGGGGGTTAAGGGCGGGGGACTTAAGAATGTGTTGTGCACAACACAATCCCTATGGCTTTAGATGAGAACACAGCAATGTGGGGGGGAATTCAATCGGTTCAAATTAGAGCTGATGAACACTTTTCCGGCGCTGCTCTTCCTCCAGTTCGCGCGCCTCCTCCTCCTCGGCCAGTTCGACCTCGTGCTCCAGCATACGGATTTGATCGCTCAGCTCCTTGGGCATTTGATCCAGATGAATGGACTTAATTTGAGCCTTGATTTCCTTGGTCATGTGATTGATACGGAATCCGCGATGATCGAACAGAGGCTTATCTCCATTCGCCTTGTGCTGCTCCTCCACATACTTTAGAGCACGAGCGATGGCCTCGGGAATTGGTGGTGGTGTTGGAATGTGCTCACCCTCGGGCATGAATCCCCTATCATTGGATGCATAGTTCACACGATACAATTTGCCATCATCTCCTGTATATTCATAGTAGCCCTTGGCATGTGTCCCACCGCCATGATGCAATTTCGCTTGCTCCTCGCCATAGATGCCGTTCTCAGTCAGGAAACTGTGAAAACAAATTGGGACTGGGTGAGTCGGTGGATCGGTTAATTGGGAACTCAGGCAACTTACGCATGATCGTATTTGTCCTTCTTGCGGATCTCTTCCTGGTGCAGAATCTTATGGCGTCCCTCGTCATCATAGTTGAAGAGTATGGGGCGTGGCGTGGTTGTCGTCGTGGTCGTTGTTGTTGTGGTGCGTTCTGTGGTTGTAGTTGGTTTCTTCGTTGTGGTTGTTGTTGTCGACTGTGTTGTTATGGTACGTGTTAAGTATCGAGCTCATCAAATTGGCAGGAGTTTCGTATGCGTGTGCGTGTGTGGGGGTTTTTGTTTTTGGTGGGAGTGTGTGTATGCGTAAGAGGGTTTCATGCATATGCAGGCAGTTGGTGGAGTTGGTGTCATGCAGCGCATTGGGAGTGACAGGAAACGGGAAACGCTTGGCAGGTTGCTTTTTGATTAATGGCTGTTGAGTTATGAAAGCGTGGGGGTACTGGCTATTTGGGTCTCATTTTTAAAACTGATCGTGAATACTGTTTTTGTGGTACTGAGCATTGTTTTAGCTTTAGTGTTCGATTTGCGGTTCATGATCGGGAAACCCGTATTCCAAGCGTATTTCGGGTACTTTAAACTCAGCTTTACTTACTGTGTACAGATCATGGCTATGGAAGATGGCAGAAATATGCAAATAAAAAGTATTAGAGTTGCGATAAAAGTAATTGAAAGTTATTGCTTACTTGTAGGGTCTGTCATCGTGCACATAGGGGCGATTGAGGCCCGAATATGGCCCATAGCCACCATCATACGGATAGGGAATATGATGATAAATACCAAGTTCACGGTTATCGCTCACGTGCATATAGGGCTGCACCATGTGATGATAACGACCTGTTCAGTAGGAAATAAATTCGAACAAATCTTAGAAAGAAGCGCAAGTTTAAAGCATGTATGTGTGAGTCGGAGTTTTTTGTATGTGTTTATGTGAGTGTAAACTAGTACTTCGTATGGAAGGTCAGGTTAGAAAGTCAGCTATCATATTTATGCAGATCATCTTATGTGAGGCTTACGGAATAATTTCGAATATTCATGATACAATGTATTTTTTTTTTACAATTGGAGCACATGCCCTTGATAAAGCAAGAAAGCAGTTAAACAACGGTCTTTAGCGAGCATTGCAAACGTGCATGCAATTAAATCTGTTGTTTGCCGAAACTGTTTGAGAATTATAAACAAAGTCTTCTGCGAGTTTGTGCTGACTGTGCCTGTTGGACACAGCTTCTGGTTAAACTAAGGAGTATTATGATATAATACTGTTATATATAGAGTTTTAATCTTTTCAATTCTATGTTATGGATATGATACGATGTTTGAGTGTCTGTGTGGCTTTGTTTGTGTTGTTTTTTTTTTAGAAAATTAAAAATTTTCTAAGGTCACACTGTTATGTTTACCTAAAGAATCCTGATAGCCACCTCGGCCTATAAGAAATTAAATGTTAATATATATATACAAGTCTATGGTATAATAATAAAATACAATGTGGTTAGTGTGCGACACAATAAAGTCAGCTCAAGCTGACAGTATGCCCAAAGATAACAAATTTCAATGACTCGTGTTTACCAAAACCAACCGAATTTTTAGCTTGAGCTTGAACTTTGCTATTATCACGGATTCAGAAATAAAATTGGGTTATCAATAGGTACAATACATTGAGAAATGCATGCGCTATATTAATTTTAGTGTGCGAGTGTGATTTTGGTTGTCCCATCGGACTTGTTGTTGTTAGTGCTGGTGGCTTGGTGGCATGCAGTGCGGGAAGGCGTCATGCAACAACTTGTGGTACCAAATAAACAGGTGCTTAGATACTCAATTGCAATGCCGAAATACCTTCGTCCGCTGAACTCGGATGATATCTTCCATCATCTTGTGCATGATATCTGCCGTCGTTTGAGTTTTGCGCTGAAACCGTATACTTGCCATTGTTATCATTGTTATCAACGGGATTGCTGAGGCTGACTGCAACAAGGCCCTGTAAAGAATTTATTCGTAAATGAATTATATGGTAAATAGTATATGGAATTTGCCATATTAAATGAGCGCGCCAACTCCCAGGTCTTATTCACAGTTCAATTAGCCGGCCGGAAGTAATAAATGCCAATGGGCACGCGCAGAAACCCCCAAAAAACGTTATATGCTTTTTGTTTATGAAATATTTTATGATATTTCAAATGCCATTAATAACGCTGAGGTATGAGGTATGAAAAATTTGAAAGACGACTTTGACTCAGCTGCAAATCAAAACAAAGCCTGCATAGCCATGAGATTGAGCTTTAACTGACTTGGCACGAAAAAGTTCAGAATGGTTTTTTTTCCAGCTCTATGTGTAGGTTAGATATGGATAGTATATATAAGTGTACTAATTGAGTTTGGCGCCCAAGTGGCGTATACGTAATATGCGTATACTTTATGTAGTTCAACTTGTATCCGTTAAAATGATGTCACTAAGCACTGTAAGTGGACTGTATTTATGTCCTTTAACACACACATTACTCACCACAATCACAAAAACGCTTAGCACTGATTTCGCGAACATTTTGTGAGTTAATTTTTTTTTGGTTTTTTGTGTTGGGTGTATTTAGAGATATTCTTGATCCTTGGAGATTATCCTGTAAGGATTGTGTTTTAGGTCCTGATGCGGTTAACGCGTCTGCGGCTGCAACAGGAATGTTTGTATTTCGCTGAGGTACACCGGATTTATATAGAAATGTGCCAAGTACGGTGTGAGCGCATCTCGCAATCTGATTCTCACAGCAACCGCGCCTAAATTCTCGCATGTCTGGGAGAGGTAGTTAGCCTCATTTGCTCCACAATTTGAGAGCGGTTCGGTTATGGATTCGACAGATCAACTCAGACGACTTTGCTCACGCAGTTCATCTCAGTTCAGTTCAATAACAGCAACGGCAACAACAGCGCCAAAAAACGACGTCTTGAGCTGCGCTCCCTTAATTTAGACACATGACGGGTTCTTCTTGTTGCTGTTGTTGTTGTTATTAATTTGGTTATTGTTTTTATACGTTTTTTCCATTTTTTATAATTTTATATTGTTTTTGGATTATTTTTGGCATTTGTTGAAATTAACTGTAAGCTTTATTAAACGGCTGCTCATTTGCCAATAATTGTAATTACGAATTAATTCAATTAAATAATTCGCATAATTTATTACATTCAATGCGAATGCACCTTTGGCATTCATCAAACATTTAGAGGTTGCACCTTTTGCTCGATATATATACATAATTTAACTTTTCACCTAAGAATAAATCAAGGATTTCGATCAGCGAAATGACGCATTTTGTTTTTCTTATAAAATGCTCCAAAATTTCCCCCAAAAAACGTCATTCCGTTTCATCTGAATACTGTGTCAGTAGCACCAGCGCCGACTCATTATCAGAATTAAGTTTATTGCTGATAAACAAAGGTCAGCTTCAGTCTGCAGGCCACGGAAAAAATAAATATATATTGTATATACTACGTATATAAACATTATAAATATGCGCAATGCGTTTGTGTTTTTCTGTAAGATTTAACCAACATATATTGGGCATGTTTTACAGAGCTTACACATTTATGAATACAATGAATACTCATTCATTCAGCGTGATATTTTTATGTATCTTTCAAGAGTGTCTGGATAAATAATCAACCTAACTATTATATAAAGTAAATTTGCCTATAGAAAAATGAATGGTTTTTATTTAAAGCTTAAATACATGTTTTTTTTTTTTTATTGATATTCAGTTTATTTGAAAAAAATCAAGATCTCTTGATTTCTTGTTTTTCTATATATAAATTTTGTTTTGATAATGTGCCAGCACTTCAAAAATTCAATTTTATATAAACTTCGTATTATTATCATATTTTTATTCAAATTTTTATAACCCTTACTTTTGGTCCCAAAATGCTTGACTACAAAGCCGAACGCCTGCGCGTTGACTGTATCGAAATCTATTTATAAAAATATTATTATGGTTATTTTAAATTATTGAGTGCCAAATATTGTTCTAGGATATGCAGCATTTCATCATTAAGAGTTGTTCGTAATTAAACGAAGCGGGACATTTAAATAGTTTTATCACATTGTTGCAGTTGGTGCGTAGCTTAAGCTTGGGACTTAAACTGATGACAACATCGTCTTCTATAGATCGTATCCAAGCCAACTACCTGAGGCACTCGGAAGCGCCATAAAAGTGCCGTAATGAAATCATAAATTACAAAAAAACAACGGAAATACGGCAACACGGCAACAATAACAACAACAAGAGACACAACAGCTACAAAAAAAAAAAAAAAAACATTCAAATTGCGCGCGCCTGCCGCAATGCGAAATGCATTAATTTTATTCAAGCTGGTGACTGAGATTGGGACTGGGTACTGGAGATTGGGGACTGGGGACTGGGGACTGGGGCTTGGTGCCCCAACATATGGGTATGCGTATGTATAACCGGAATCGAAATCGGAATCGGAATCAAAATCGTCAACAGACGTGGAAGAAAAATGTTGACAAAATTGATTTTAATTGTGTAGCAAACATTGACATCGACTCCACGATGCTTGGATGTGTGTCCTTAGCTTAACTTAACGGTGTTTTTTTTTTTTTCTTTCGGATAGGGCTTTAACTGGTAAGCTATCCAAAAAGTCGGCTGCAGCTGCAGTTAAGCTAAGCATATCTTTTATTATGCGGATTAATTGCAACAATAAACATAAACTGTGATTAAACAGCCGGCAACGATCCTGAGTAGACGAAAGCTAAAAGAGTTGGGTCGAGGTGGGGCAAGGGAGGGGCGTTGCAGTCACTGCACTGCAAAGGTCGTACACTGAACCCGCATGCCAGGCCAAATCGATCCGATCCATTCGGTTCCGTTCCGTTCCGTTCCGTGCCCGAACCCCAAGTGCCAAATCTCCAAATCCCTCGCACTGTGAATCACGTCGCGTGGCTGTTGTTGTTGCGCTTGCTGCTGTTTTTTGACTCTTGATTCACTCTGGTACAGTATGTATAGTAGGTATAATTATGGCATTTATAAAAATCACAAATACTTAATAAATATTTAAGTGTATGCTGACTTTTAATCAATTACAAGTCCAATTCGATTGGGCATGAGGAATGCAACTTGAATTGATTTTATATGGCCTCCCGCTGATTCAGGCTTGCCATTGACCTTGATTCGCATTTTGGCTAAAAGCATTTCACACTTTCTTCATAATCTGGCCAGCTGTAGCAGGAGAATTGAACGAATATCACAGATACATTCAAAGCTTTTATTCAATTTCATATTCTATAATCTTTTTTAAGCTACTTAATGAGTAGATTTGGTATGCAACCGGAATTGTTTTTATTATCTATACATTTATTCAAGTTCTTATAGATACTTATAGTTAATTAAAGAGACTTTCCTGTTATACTAATAATCTGCTACATAGTCGGCTGGTGTAGCTGGTTAATTCTATATAATCTGACTGAGAGCATTCAAATCCCAATGAGTTGTCGTAAGTGGCGCAACAACAACATTATATATATCGTTTGAATGGGAATGTTGAGGTCGCGATAAGTCGCCGAATTGCATAGATTGCCCCGGCAATAACATTGCTGGACCGTTGATGTCAGCATATTGTGATGTTTCATCTCAATGCAGCCATCTTTATAGGGCTCATCAATGACTGCGACTTCTTCAAATAATCTATTGCGGAGTTCATGCGTTATCTTCACTTGGCTTGCGCAGCCTCTGAGAACAGCCGTCCATTTCGATCCATTTTGTAAGTTAATTGTGCTCTCAGTCTTCAGGCACATTGTGGAATTGGGACAGACCACCCTGAATTCCGGACTGTTTCTCAGCTGTGAGCATACCGGAAGAGGTTTCTCCATATTCGCTCCCGCTCCCTCGAAGCACACATAGCACTCGAGTATCTCGGCTGCGGCGCTACTGTTGCACACAACTGCAAGTACAGTGAAGCCCGAGAACAGTGTGAGAGTAAGGCCCATCATTCGGTTGGCCAGTGATAAGAATGCACTTCGCCCGTTTAGGTGTAAGTACGAGCTTCCAGCAAGAAGTCACAACACGAACTACATAGCTGTGTGGTATTCGGCTTGACCATATCACGCATTCTTACACTGCATGACTAAGCGTCCGGTCGGTTATTATTTTATTTCCGTTTTTTTTTTCCCTCTGTGACTTATTGTTTGAGACTTAATCACTAATGACATACAAATTTATATATAAGTTTGTGGCTTGAAACTCAAGCAATTAAAATGACTCTATGGAAGTTTCGTTTAACCGTAGCATTGACAAAACTCCAGCAAATTTAGGGGTTTAAAAACTGGGAGATGTTTAAGTAGTATATAGATTCCATATCTGGGATTAAAGGTAGATTCATTAGGCCATATTCGTTTCCTTTATAGTTGTGAGCCTATATCTTATGTAAGATAAGAGACCTGAAGACTTTAAAATAACTAATGATAATGTTACCTTGAGTACAGAGTATCTCAGTGCCAAGTAAGTTTCGTACTGACTGTCCTTCTATACAATTTTTTATAATGATAATTTAAAATTGATATATTTAAAACTTTAAATTATATATTATATTATAAAACCATATATATTTTAGAATATTATATAAATTATATATTATACAAATTTCATTGTTCATATTTTTGTTGAATTGCAAGCCAGAATATTTAATTAAAATCATTCAAAAGTATTGCATAAAACTCTTGTTAATATATTTGTTGAATATTTCTTTGTGAACGTAATTTATGAATGTTTCTTATCAAATACATAATTCTTCGATTTCTTAAGCAGGCATTCGGTCGTGCTGCTTCCACATTTATTTATAATAATGTCACCACTCGCATTGGATCTGATTCCCGTTTTCGACACCTCTCCAAACACTTATGATAAACGCGTATTTTCACCTGCTTTCAGACGGCATTTGTTAAGCAATTGAAATCTTTATAGGGTGAGTATTGAGCATTGTGTTTGGGCCATAAATTACCATTACTCTCCGCGTGGGCTTATGCGATTTCAGTATATCTGCCTGGCTGTCAGTCGGATTTGTTTTAGCAGCCGGTTTCAGAGATTAAATTAAGTGAAGTTTGTTTAATTATCATCTCGCTCTATATTCGAAATAATTGGTAGAGCTTGTGGCCTATAAATATTCTCCAGTTGAAGCGAGTTTTGCAACCGTGTGCGAATTGGTAGCCGAATTGCCAAATAGATGGATGGCTTTGGGTAGCACTCAGTGTATGTACCTTTAATGGAATCAATTAAGTCAAATGATTTGTGGCTGTTTGCAGTTAACATTTGTTTTTGCGAACAAATTAATTTAGAAAATACAAAATGCATTGTAAATTTTGCCAAAGGCGTCATACGAACTGCATTTGGAACAATACAACAAATTACCAAATAATCTGAGGCTTAATGAGATACAAGCAGCACCTCATACATATATACATATATACATATGTATATTTATATATATAAATATCGGTGGGCGTAGAGCTGTAGAAAATACCGTAAAGTTCAAAGCACCGATAAAAGATCCGATACGCAGTTAGACTCGTAAATTTCTAGAGCTTTCAGCTTGGGCGTGATTTTTATCAGTTGGTGCTAAATTAAATATTAATGCTATATCTCGTCATTTACGTTATCGACTTATTTTACGAGAGAGAACAAAAGGGAAATTACCATCTGAATAAAATCACAGCCTGTGTAGGAGAGAAGATGAATGTTATTGTGAATTTTAAACAGAAATTTATCAGTTGCGCACTCAGCTTAAAGGAATTTCAAAAACAAGTAAATTAAAGTTCAAGGTTGAGATTTGTTTTTATTGTTTTTATACGACCAAGGGTTAAATTCGTGACGCCAAAAATTTAATCGTCTAGGCCCATGGGCGCCACCACAGAAATTAAATTAAATAAATGATTCGTTTTTTCGTTCATCATAATTTGTGGCGAGGAGGCGGGAGCAGCTGGTGGAGAAATAAATTAATTGCCTGCAAAACACCAAATTACGCATTGTTTGGATTAGCGCAGCGAAAACTCATCACACTTACAGGTATTATATATCTGTTTACCTGTATGCGTTTCATATTATGTGAGCATTTGACAAATATTCCAGGTGCAAAAATTTGCATATGCAACAACTAAAACAACTGGTTATTAATCTAACTTGTATCTTGTTGTAGCATTGTTTAAGTCGGCTCTGGACGCGTTTAATTATCTTTAACAAAAATATTAATTTTTGCAGACCAGATTTTGGAAGTTGCCAAAAAACCAAAAATTGTCTAAGATTTAATTTTTGAATCCGACATGAATGTGAAAATACATTTGATTGTCTTAGGGCTTGTTTACGCCGCACATTATAAGCATTTCAAGCTATTTTATGTTCTTTATTTCATTTAGTTTTTGTTAATTGTTGTTATCCGCTCTGCAAGGTAAAAGGTTAAATGCCTGAGCTAAGAGCAGCTACCAAGTTTGTTAACTCATGCTCGTACTTATTCAGATATGACTAATTTCTCTTTGACTCATGTCCGACTGCAAGGTAAAAGGTTAAAGTTTCTCTGCGAAGTTCAGACTTAAGATTTTTGCTTAGCTTTGTGGGCGTTTTCACTTTCAATTTCACACACGGTCCAAACATTCTTTTTTAGCCTAAGCGTATTTTGACGTGCTCCCATCATGTTTTGAATGCCCATCGCTGACAGCTGACAGCTGACTGATGATTGATGATTGATGAGTGCTTAGCGCCCGTTTTGATTGATTGTCGGTTATTATGAATGCCCATTAAGGCAAACGATCGTTTTATTGTTTATAATGAGCGTTAAATTTGATTTAAACGACACTAATTAACTTGGATCCTATCAAATCCGCTGAAGTGTTTACAAATTGCCCCCAACCAGACAAAAATTTCAAGCTTCCGACAGTTACAATGATAAGACGATTAGAAATATCTATTGGGTGTGGCGTTCGGTTAAAGTGCAGTTGATCGGAGTGGAATTTATATTGTAAGCAACTTAATTTGAGGGGTTTTCTAGCTTTTCTTAGTAATTATTGAAATATTTATTATGTTGTAATAATTAAGTTCATATTTATGGACAACAATTCAACTGGTTTTAAATACAAACTAAATTGTGCAGAATATTTAGAAAAGAATTTAACTAGGAACTGATAACATTATCTTACTTATTTTGAGCAATTAATTTTCTGATTTATTTTTCCAATCTGAAGCTAAAATGTTTGAGCATTTGCTACAAATATTTCGCAATTTCTAGCACTGAAACAAGACTGAGGCTCATCGGATTACCCCGTGCGACTGTGACAGCTGTCGACACTGGTTTCCGTTTTGAGATATTTTTGTCGCCGGCGTTCAAAAGGTCAGAAGCAATTGGGAGCTGTCTATGAAAACGAGTTGGGTTACTTGGCTTGGGGACTGGGATTACGCGGTAGCCACTTTATGGCTTGTTAGTATGCAAAGAATTTCAATTAGCATGCGTTACGCTAGACTCAAGCCTGTGGCTCGTGCAGCAACAAGTCGCAGCAACCACCGAATAAACTAGCTAATTAAATAATTTAACGGCTGCATCTTCCACATAAAACCAGACAATTAATTAGCTGCCAGTCGATGCCCACTTTAAGTGCAATTGAAACTGAAACTAACCTGGCCAGTGATTGGATTAGCTACAGTTAAACGCATTCAACTAGTCGAGATGTACACAACTTTGTTCATTGCCTTTCTCCTATTGAGCCTGGGCAGGGCACAAGGATCTGGGGAGGATCCGCAGCCGCCACTGCCCACAGCACCATCCAACCCGGGACGCTATGCGCACGAGCTGCACGGCTCTGCCGGCTGGTACCAACCGGATGACAGCGGCAAGTATCGGCACGATCCCAGGCCCTACGATGGCGGATACGGAGATCGCGGCCAACCGTATGCGAATGATTTGCGCGGCATATTTCGGCAGGCCGAGCAGCAGCTGGCCGCCAGTGTACAGGAGGCCGAGGAGAACTTTGCCCTGGGACCACGCGATCATCTGCGCTTCATGATTGACTTCAACTACAATGGCACCGGCTGGCAAATTATCCAATTCGAATGGGTGCGCGATGGCGATGGCACAAACGAGGATCAGCGCCAATTCAGCTACGTGAACGAGAACCGGCTGTGGGATACTGAATCGCAAACACACTACCAACCAGTTCAGTCCTATGAGTATGCGCAGCCCCAAACTCCGTTGGCAGACCAAAACTCAGGTCATCAGCTGCCGTATCCCGGGCAGTACGGGGATACAAAGATCAATACCGAACAGGATGTAAGTCAGCTAAAATGTCAAAGCTCAAAGACAGCTTGATTAATGAATCTTTATTGCAGCCCGCCAAAGTGCAGTCAACTATTAATGAGGTGCTGGAGTATATACAACAGCAGATCTTGCCGAACCTGAACTAATCTTTATATATATTTATATAAAAAAAGAAATAAATTTGGCAAATGATTCCCTGTATGTATGTATTTTATAACTCTGAGCAACGAGAGCCCGGTTTCTTATCCCAGACGTGCCTTAGCCAAAGGCTTTAATAGTTAATATAATTGGTCTAAAACTGGGTTTTTTTCTAATAATAAAGTTGCAACTGAGAGTTTGCTGTTTTGTTCGTCGTCTTACAATAGTTTTTGAAGAGCTAGTTCTCTCCAAGATCCAAATGCTTTAATAGTCGCATATATATTTGAGCATAATTTGGTAGTCCTTGGTATATTACCCAGAAAATATTAAGTGTCAATTTTTTGTAAGATAACTCTTTTATTTCCTGATAACCGAAATAACGAACAAAATAGATTTTTATATATTTACAATGCGCCCTGCTCCTTCAGATAGGCCAGCAGCCTGGGTATGTGCTCCGGCACTTTGGGAATGTGTTCACCGGCGGGAACAAAGCCATTCTCATCGGCCACATAGTCCACGCGGTAGAGCAGGCCATCGTCACCGGTGTATTCGTAGTAGCCCTTGGAGCGCAGAGCATCGCCCTCAGTTTGCTTCTCAATGCGTCCACTTTCCTCGCCCAAAATACCGTTCTCCGTCTCGTAGCTGGCACAGGAATTCAGTTTAATACCGCAGGACTCTAAGGAATATATTCACTTACAGATAGTTGTAGCCATCGGCCTGCACTTCTCCTTCTTGACGCAGAATCAGGAAACCGTTTTTGCCAATGCCAGTGCCGCGTCCTTGTGGCAAGTTGGGTCGCAGATCAACGGCTGGCGTTGGACGTGGCAGCGACGTACTCGGGCGTGGCTTATTAGCAGCAGTTGAAGCACCAGCACCAGCTCCACTGCCGCTGGCTCCATTGGCACCAGCTCCACCACCGCCACGTCCAGCGCCGCCGCCAGCACCGAACTTGTTCTTATCTCCCACATAGGGATTGCTATCGCCAGTGTAGTCACCACCAGGACGATTATCGTGCTGGTACTTGACATCCTTGTGCACATAACGCCCATCGTTGCCGCCACTGTAGCGTCCATCGCCGCCACCGCGATAGCGTCCATCATTGCCAGCCACATAGCGTCCATCGGTGGCGCCCGTATAGCGACCCGCGTTGGCATTGGCATTAGCCCTCGCCCTTAGCACGGCCGCTGTAGTTGGCGGAGGACGATATCGACCATCGTTCTGGGCCAGAGCAACTGCAGCGCAGATCAGCAGCCAAATCTATTGAAGGCGGGAGGCGTGGTCAGATGACTGCACACCAACTGCAGCAGCAGCAATCAAACTTACCGTTAGACGCAACAACATGGTTAATCAGCAATGAGCAGTTTTAGCCACGACCAGAGCTTTATATATGAGCGATGCACAACGCCCACCAGGCCTACGGAAGATCCACTCGTTCTATGTGTGCTATGGCCAACTGGCCAACTAGCCAGCTGGGAGCTGAACGGACAACATTTGCAAAGCGCTCAAAACTAGATCTATTAACCGTGATTTACGAGGCGTTTACTACATATTTTCTGGAAAGCAGCTGCCACCCAACACGCAGTATGATTAAACGGATAGACCGTTCTTCTGATGGCAATCGATTCAATTAATTTTATGCTTGACATCGACGACACGGAAACGCTAACATTTCTTTTGACATCAACTAATTTTGGCGAGCATTGGCTAATGCGAGGTGACGACATGTGGAGCAACATCTCCATTGGATGAGCACCACAGAACACATAAAACAAACTTGCTTGGGCTGTTTACTCAACTGCCTGAAAGTATGCTGTGTGTTGACGAAGATGATCTGCTTGGAATCAAGTGTAGGCTCGAAAGAGAAATAAAAAGCATTTATATTTATACTGTTTTTTTTATAAAACAAAATATGCACAGTTTATGTTAGGTACTCTAGAAGTTGCAAAGTTGCCTATTAAGCTTTTTATCCATATTTTTATGAGTTTGGTCTAGAAAATATTATAGGAACCCTTCATAAGACCTAGAAGATCTTGTAGCGACACTTCATACTGCTAGCAAGGCATTTGCTTTTTGAAGTAATTTTATTTGACTTGAAGAATATTCTATAATGAAATATAACAGATTGCAGGTGCTTTAAGCCTGGCATTGGGTTCTGCTAGTTTTATATTATCCAACATGTTTTTAATATCAGCATAGATCTTATTTTCGGGCCCGAATGTCTATGACCACTTGCCTAAAAGGCTAAAGAGGCAAAAAGTCTCCGTTTAGGCATAGTTTATTAATTTTGCATATTTATTTACATGTGCAGAATGTTTTCTAATTTCGTGATTTAACAATTTTGGATAACAAGCTAATTTTTGTTGTCTCCGCCTCTCACAATACCCCTCACTCTTCGCACGTTCTTTTGATATTTCTTTCTCAGTGCGAGAAAGCGAGAGAGTACTTAGCCCCGGCGTGCGGTGTAGGCGCTCTGCTGCTCAGCGGGAGGCGGTGGAGCTGTGGCTATGTAATCCAAGGCCCTCTGTATGGCTGGTGGTATGGGCGGAGCTGTGGGTAGATGATCGCCCTGCGGCTGGAAGCCGTTCTCATCGGCCACATAGGTAATCCGTATGGGTGTGCCATCGGGCGCGGTGTAGGAGAAGAAGCCCTGAGCGACCTTTTAGACCCAGCAAAGAGAGAAGCGAAAAAGAGCAGAAAACAATGCACAGATGCACAGCTAATTACATGACCTGAACAATTTGTCAGCCTCGCGGGGCAATGTCGTGAGGCAGCTTCAGCTTCAGATGCAAATGCCAAATGGCTGTGTGATTTTTGGGGTCTCACTCACCGGTCCTGCATTGTCGGTGCCAGCATTCTTGAGGTAGCCCTCCTCCTCCACATTAATGCCATTTTCGGTCTCATAGCCATACTTGTATGAACCATCGAAGTTCACCTCCTGATCCTGTCGTATTATCTTTATTGGCTCCGTTGCAGGTCCTTGCGGTCGTGCATGTGCTGTGCACAGCAGCAGAGCTGCAAGAGTCAGCAGCTGACAGAGGATTAATCTAATTAAACGGAATGAAACGGATGTGTGATAGCCAATGTACTTACAAGGTATTGCATTAGTTGGTTGTATCCTGTGCTAGGCTCTGGAGTGGCAACTGTCAGCGTCGCGATTTGAAACTGTGGCCACCAACGCCAAAGGTTTGAATATTTATAGCAAAATCTTGAATCTTGTGGCGCGCTGCTTTTGAGTACTCGAGTACTGAATGCTGAATGCTTGAACTTTACAGCTGCCTCTTGCAACGCTTGCAGCAGAGCGGCTCTGACTCTGGCTCTGGCTCTAGCTCCAGCTTGGCCATTGATGGGTGTTTAGCATTTGGAAGATGCACAGATCAGAAGCCAAACTCACAGCCTGGCCAAAACTGATTAAATCTACCCCGACTTCTTCAAGTGCATTGTTTGCGTGTTGTTGTTTCTAAATTGTTGTTAAATCTGCAATTTGTCTAGTGAATTGTTTACAGCCCATAACAGCTTTGGCGCCTCGGTAAAAGCTTCTGTCTAAGTTTTGGAAAAAAAAGTTTGAATTAAAATCGAATTGTTTGGTCTCAAACACTCTTAAACATAATTATATAGAGTATGTTGGATTGAATATCTAAAACAGATTTCAGCTTAATTGCAGACCTTAAATATCTATAATTTTTTTTTAATATTCTTTGAATATACATTATATCAAACTTCCATTGATTTGGGTTAAACTAATATATATTCAAATTTAGAAAATGCCAAAAGCTCCTTATCTTTTTTTTTGTATTTAAAATAAAGATCTTCGAGACAACGAGAAGATAAATTTTTGAATGTATAAATTCTTGGATGCTATTTCAAATTATTTCTAAATATGTTTAAAATAATTTTTTAGTTCTTTTTATTTACTTAAGAAGATTCTAGAAATCTTCCTATTGGGCGTTTCACTGTAGTCTAAACGCTGTAACTGAATATTTTGGTCAGTTTTTGATTGAGTATGTTTATCGAGAAATAAACTTGTATCGTGGCATTCAAAGAACACGTCTCGCATTTCAAATCAATTTGTCAGCTACACATTGTAGACATTTACCTTTAGCTTTAGCTGCAAATTCTGATGTGCCACAGCCACATGAAATCAAATTGCGCAATGCAGCCAAAAGCCCCCCTCTTCTAAGCAGATATACCCATAGTCGCAGCTATAGCGGAGGCGGCAACAACATCATCATTAAACCGAAGAGCATTAGACGAGTATCATTATACTTGTACTACACACTGTTGCCACGCCACCTGACCATGATCATGTTTAGATCTCTGTCCGTCTGGCGCTGACCTTTGTTGGAGTCGTGCTCATAGAGAGGTGAACAATTCTGACCAAAGGCGTTAATGAGCCCTCATTGGGTTGGTTCATTCTTGGGCAACACCTGTGGAAAACGACATGCGCAAATGTCATTCCCTCCCAATACAATTGCTACAGTTTTTTGTTTTAAATTAATTTTTATTTGGTTTTTAATTAAGTTTTATATTTTCACATTTTAACGAAACAAATTATTGCTGGATGCGGCGGGTTGGGCGGCAGCGTTGAGCAGAGTCTCAGTTCTATCCAGCCTTCTTGTTGAAGAGCAGCGATAGGAATTGCTGCTTGAACGGCTTCGTGGTCGTCACTTCATCATAGTAGTCGGAATAGTAGTAGTCATAGGTACTTGGATACGAAGAGTAGTCAGAAGAGTAATAGTCGCTAGTGGGCGAGTAGTCGGAGGAAATTGAATCTTCGATGTCGCTGATGATGGAGGTGATGCTCTCCGTCGTTTGTGCGTTTGCCGATACGAAAAGCGCGATGGCTACGAACAGAACCACCAGGAATTTCATATTATTAGTTTCTGCTGTGATCTTTCCGTGAGTGTTAACCAAATCGAAGTGTGTCTTCCAATGGCCCAATGCGACACATTTTATACGTCTCGAAAAAAAGAAAACTTGAATGAAATGTAGATGATGCCACAAACATACAATTTCAGCTATTCCAACAGTTCGTCGGGTTTGTATTTACACAAATGTTTGGCACGCACAAGAGCAAGAAATTCTGTTTAATCTTAAATATTTATTCCGACTACGTTATGAAATGCACTACTGAAGTGGCTTTTGTTTGATCTTTAGCCCAGTTTTGGGCCTTTGTTTGCCTCCAAAGAGTAGCTGGGCCGGCAGGCAGGAAGAGCAAATACAATTGGATGGTTTGGGTTGGGCTTAGACATAATAAAGTGCTTATTTTGTATTTCTATTTTTCATTCAACTATTTTATTATACTAAAACAATATCATTAATATATATAGCGGTCATAGGAGGCTGGCCATTCCATGGCGTGCACAAAATCTGGAAGATCCTTTATAAATTGCTCGCTGTACGCATCCCGCTTGTGCACATGACTTATAAAATGTCCGGAGATGCCAATCTCGAAAACGGGCTCCAGGAAATTACCATTCACTTTCTGCAAAGAGCATATAACATATTAATTATATGAAGATATTATATCTAGTAATGCGTACCGTTAGGTCCAGGTCAAACTCAATGGGCGAGCTGTCGACGCCCCAGGCAAAGAATATGTGATATGGGGGCTTGTAAGTACCAGGATTATCCAGCATACCCCGTAAAAAGGACCAGTCCTGCATTTTCACACCAGCCAAGGGCTTCAGGAATATGCTCATGCGTGCGGGTCCCGTCAGCTTGAAATGATAACGCGCCGTATAGCCGCCAGCTAGTATCGTCTTGTTCAGTAGTTCCAGGGTCGTGGTGCCGGGCACTTCGACAGGTTCCTTACGGGGCAGCCAGCGAGCTGCTTTGCGTGCCTCGCACCAGCGATGATTGAAACAGGGCACACCGCACATCATTTGGGCATCGCATTCGCCCTCTAGATGCACCAAGCCGTCAAAGTCCATTTTGTCACGAAGTGGCAGCTCCAGACGACGATCCTGTAGGTCGAAGTAGTAGCCTGAATCCTCCAGGCTAATTGAACCATCATATTCATAGAATTTCCGATGCACTTGCTGCAATCAGGGCAGTTGTTACAAGACGGTGTTGGTAAGCAAAAATAAATAAGATAGCCTACCAAAAAGTTAACACGCATCACATTCGTTTTAGGGCGATAGGGAAAACCCACCTCCGAAACGGATATCATGCAGAATATAAAGGTTATGAGTGCCAGACCGCCTATCATACAATTCGGTCGCCGGAAGATATTTATGAGTGGAACCTAGAAGTTAGAGGTAGTAACAGAATTTTTTAAGTATCCCTAAGAGATATAAAATCGATGTAGATAAATCTTTTTCCAGGCTGATTGGCCAAAAGAAGATAATAGTTATTTTTAGCCGTTCGACTTACCAAAAAGCCCAAGGCCAGAATTGAGCCCAAGGCACACAAGAGGGCAATCAGCAGATCCGGGTTCACCTCGGTGCCCTTACGCGCCGTCATTGGAATGCAAATGACAAGAAAAGCGTGGAACAAGTAGCTGAAGTAAAGAAAGGGCATTGCCTGGCACGCGCACAGCACAAGCGACCAGAAGTAGCCTGTGGCCATAGCCAAGATGTGAGGAACACGCTTCTAAATAGGAATTAAATAAAGAACCTACCGCGATCGTGTAGCCTGCTGAGCAAATTGATTGTCAGTGCACCCACATAAAAGAGCAGAGAGATCATGAAGAGATACGCGCTGCGCAAACCAGCGATAGTCAATATAATACACACAATGGCTAAAAACACACAGTGGGCGTGGCCAGCCATTTGCAGATGATAGGTGTGCGGTATTTTGTTCTGAATAAAAACATAAAGAAATTCCTTGGGTAAAAAGCGGCTTCTCAACAGCCATGGATATATGCACTCACACTGGGCCTCAGGGTGTAGTAGAGTGTAAAGGGCAACACCAGGCCAATGACCGAGGGGCAAATGAAGAGTCCGATTACCAGCCAGCTGTTGGTGAAGTATGTCAAGGTGCGATCGCCGGCATCATAGAACACAGCCATGAGCATGGGCAGGCCAAGGGCTAGCACAAACGAGGCCAGCTCCAATAGAAACATAATACCAAAGGCGCCCGATACGGATCCAATGCCAAGATCTGTTGTCCTTGTCATGCGCCATAGGGACACGCACACCAGAATAATGCCACCGATGCCGAAGCAAATGTTGAGGGCAATGCCTGTCGACTCCAGATAGTAGACAAAGAACAGGCCCAGGAAATCAAAGAACACCGAGTGCCCCTCGGAGTGTGCCTAAAGTTAACAAAGATAAGACTTATCAAGATTTTTTTGGGCAACGAATAACCGAGTGAAACTACCTTAGTATCGTGCATCTCTTCCGCATTGCCGATACTGCGCACCAGCGACAGTAGATTCTCGCCCGTATTCTGCAGAGAATCTCGGGATATCACATCGAAGCGATCGTATTTTGTGTGGTACACGAAACCATTATATTGACCCGCCATATCCAGACCTTATTAATGAAAATAGGAATGTGGATTGTAAAGTGGGGCTTAGGGCTTAGCGCACACACACACATACCTGGCACTGGACCAAAATCGCGGAAGATTCGAAAGTCCGTGTCGGAGGGTATGATGCCAGCCTGGAATACCTCCTCGGCCATTGTTGTTGCAAACGGATGCTTGGCGGCGTCTCTATAGTGCTGTAATCAGGTAAAAGCGTCAAGATTTTGTTGCTGATAAGCCAGATAAGCAACATTGATAACAATTTGATATCAAACCAATATCGTAGGCCCGATAAGATCCACATAAGGTCTACGTGAGTTTCGAACTAGCTAAAAACATAACCAACTCTCAACTTACCCGCATTAACCAGGGGTGATTTGGACCGCCTTGAAAGAGGATCTCACGACCACCGGCGCCGGCGGAATCAAGATTAATCAGTGCCCTGGAAATGTGAATTAGGCACTGCTCTCACACACATTTCACACACTTTACTCACTTGCAGTTGGGCGACCATTTGTGCTGTGAAATGAACGCATGTGATCCTTGCAGCGGCTGCTCCTCGGCGCCATTGAATAGAAAGACAATTGGATGCTCGAACTTTTGCTCGGATGTGGCCAATTGCCGCATCACCTCCAGCATGGTAACAACCATGAAGCCCGCATCTCCGGTACCTGCAGGAAATCAGGCTTAGCCTTGTGGCTCACAGCGCCGCCTTAGCCCCACACTTACCCACACTGCCCGGCTTGGTGTCGTAGTGACTGTTGATGAGTAGATAGGATGTGCTATTGGAGCTCTTCGTACTCAGCTTGACAACCACATTTTGCACGGCCTGATACATGTTGATCATTTCCCAGTGCAGATAGGCGCCGGATGCCCGTTGCACATCCACCTCCATGTCGTACAGATCCTGTCGCATGTCCCCACGCACGGCTTCGATTTCCCTGAGCATAAACTCCACCATTGTCTTCTCGTTCATTTCATCGCCCACTATTTTGGGTCCCAAGCGATCCAGCTCCAATAACATATATTGAGCACGCTCCGCTACAAATTGGCCCGGTTTCGTAGTTTCCTCATCAATTTTCACCGGTGTGGGCAGGGAATTGAAGAGCGGAAAAACCACCGCAAAGAAGAGCGCGACCCATAGAAGCAGAAAACTGGGCGCATAGTACCAGGGCAGCTGCTTTTTGTGTTGGTCCTTCTCGATAAGTTCAATGATTGTATTATCCATTCTTGGTGGTTCGGGTTCGACTGCATCGAGGGCAAACTCCTATACCGATTATAGAAAACAGAAGCTACGATTAATAGTTGTACTCCATAATAATAGCCAAGGCCTCCTACGTTCTTTTCCTTGCCGTTATCCATATCGGGATCGTATTTGGAGCACCTGCTAGGTCCAACTATTTCGGACGACTGAGTATATCTTTAGTCAGATTTCTTAAATTTAAAGCAAATTCCCACGTGTGGGGGGTATGTGCAGCCTTTATTAGCTGTGATTTCATATCTTTAACTTAATCTTTATGTGCGCATCGTAAAACTTTTTGTTTGTAAATTGTGCATTGGGAGTACATATATACTATATATATTGATATTTATAACCCAATAGCTGATATCCCATTTATTGACCCTCGTTTCCATTGTCAAAATCTATACATGCATATTGGGTAAATCACTTTGTCGGTACTTTGGAATACGGTTCGGGTCCAGATTGAGTTGCCATCGTCAAGAGCGAGTGATCACTCACCCAGATCTTTATCAGGTATCGTACTTAATAAGGTGGATTTATTGATCTAACTACTTCGCATCTGTTAAGCAATTAACCTTTATTTGTTAACGGTTGGTACTAACAGTAATTCAGGGTCGGTCTACGACTTAAAGTTTTATCGGGTGGAATATAGGGCTCATATAATAATAATAATAATAAAGAGGCGAGAATAAAGCAATTGTAAGTAAATAGGTAAATATATGTGTATGTGTAACACTGGATACGTATTCGCTTCCATTCAATATTCTGAATTAAAATCCAATAGTTGAGTCTCACGTAGATATCATAATCTTGTAGAGAAATTCGCGAGGATAAAATGACAAATAACCATAGGAAAACTCTTTACCCCACTAGTAAATATTCCTTTATGCTTGTGTTTAATTATATTTTAATATCTTATAATCATAAACCTTGGCTTAATAATAATTTACAAATCATATTATAGTTAGTTTATAGTATGTAACGCTTATATAGCGTCGGCCACTCCATCACATGCACAAAATCCGGAAAGTCGGCTATAAACTGCAATCCAGCCGAGTCCCTTTCAAAGTCATAGCTAACATAATGCCACGCAACACCCAGCTCAAAAATTGGCACATCGAAGTTTCCAGCAGGTTTCTAAATGGGATCCAAATTTAAAATACAATCGTTCAGGTACAATAGCCATTAATTTCTGCACTCACTGCAAAGTCTATGTGGAATTTCAGGGGCGAATTATCCTTGCCATAGGAGAAGAATATTTGATAGGGCAGCTTGTAATTTTCCGGTTCGTCCAGCGGATTCCTTATAAAGGACCAGTCTTCAACGGTTACACCCTCAAGAGGTTGTATGAACAAGCCCATGTGCGGTGGTCCACTCAACTCGAATTCATAGCGCACCGTGGTGCCGCTTGACAAAATAGTCTTACCCAAAAGGACCAGGGAAGAGTTGCCCGGTATGGCCACCTCCTGTTCACGGGCCAGCCAGTGGCCGGAGGTGCGTGCCTTGCACCAGCGATGATTGAAGCAGGGCACGCCGCACATCAGTTCCGTATCGCAGTGCTCCTCAATGCTAGACAGACCCGTCAAATTGACCGAAGTCTCCTCGAGCGGATAGCCGAGTCGCCTGTCCTGGAAGTCGAAGTAATAGCCCGAGTCGCTGAGGCTCACGCTGCCATCATACTCGTAAAATATGCGACGCACATGCTGCCAATATCCAGTTAGAATTAACATTTGTATCTACTAATCAAAAACCAATCTTACCAGGAAGTTGACGCGCATAACACTTGTCCTGGCCCGATAGGGAAAACCCACATCCGACACGGCAATCATGCTAAATATAAAGGTGACAATGCCCAGCGTGAGCATAATAAATCTGGACCAGCGGAACATGTTGATAAGTGGAGACTTTTTTTGGAAACCTAATTAGTACGTGTCTGGATGAGCTGATGACCTCCACTTACCACAAATCCCATTGCGAAAAATGTGCCGAGCGTGCATAATAAAGCCACTAAGAGATCCGGATTAATGGAGCTGCCATTTCTGCCCATCATGGGTATAAAAACGATCAGGAACATGTAGAACAGATAGCAGAAGTAAAAGAAGGGCATCAGCTGGAATATCTGCGTGATCAGCACCCAGTAATAGCCTGAAATTAATGTCAAAGTTATTTAGGCAATAGTTTTAATATATAATCGAAACTCACTTCGATCGTGCAAGGTGCTCAGCAGATTGACGAGCAGTGCAGCGGAATAGAAGAGCGTGGATATCATGCAAAGATACGGTGTGCGCAAACTGATGGCAGTCAGTGTGATGGCTATGACGGCCAGCACCACACAGTGGGCATGCAGGCTCATGTGCAGATGGTAGGCGTGGTTGATTTTTAGCTGTGGCAAAGGAATTTTTATAGATTCGAGCTGGAGTTCTGTCTGCTTACGTTTTTCCGGAAACTGTAGTACAGCGTGGTGGGCAAACTAAGTCCAATGATGGCCGGACAGATGTAGAGGCCAATCATTAGCCAGGTGCTCGTAAAGTAGGTCAACGAGCGATCGCCGGCATCGAACATAACAGCCATCAGCAGGGGCAGGCCCAGACTAAGTACAACACCCAGCACGTGCAAACCCAGGATGATGGCGAACCAAAGGGCAACCTGGCACAGGGACTGCTCGGAGACGCGCGCCATGCGCCACAGGGAGACACAGACCAGCAACAGGCTGACAACCGCAATGCAACAGTTCAACACGATGCCAATTGTTTCCGTGTAGAAGACAAAGAATAGGCCCATATAGTCAAAGAAGACAGCATGTCCCTCGCTGTGTGCCTGCAATGGGATGTGGCATGCTTTGCCTGGAGGATCATTCGTGTACTGACTGTTACAGTGAACCCACCTCGGTGTCGTACATTTCGCTGGCATTGGCAAAAGCCCGCACCAGGGGCAAAACATTTTCTCCAGTGTTCTGCAGCGAATCCCGAGGCACAGCCGCATAGTTGTCGAATATGGTATGGTAGACATAGCCATTGTTGATCTGCGCTATGTCCAGGCCTGAGCAGCGGACATGTGATTGTTTGTAGGGGAATATATGCACTGAAACGCTTACCTGGCACCTGGCCATAGTCACGAAATATGCGAAAGTCCGTATCCGAGGGCAGTATGCCGGCCTGGAAGATTTCCTCGGCCATGGTTGTCGCAAAAGGATGTTTAGCATGGTGTCTGTAATACTGCTCAAAGCGGAACGGAAGTTTTTGTATCCATAAATCCCACGTTAGTTGGACGCGAAAGGGGTTTATATCGGGCCATGAAAAGAGGGGAAAAGTATTTTTATTAGCACCAATCCATGATAAACTTCTAACTGTTTGCCGCCACGCGCCGTAAATAATCAGGTAAATCTGAAGATAAGAGCTCAATGAGTATACTTAACGTACGCGCATAAGCCAGGGATGGTTGGGGCCACCTTGGAACAGCAGATCCCGCCCGCCACTGCCAGCTACTTCCAGATTAATAAGCGCTCTGTCAATAGATGCCATTGAAGAAAACTATTCGTGTTTGTCAGACCTCGCCTTACTTGCAGTTCTTGGCCCATTTGTGCTGGGTGATGAAGCCGTGCGAGGCTTGCAGAGGATTCTCTTCGGCGCCATTGAACAGAAATACAATGGGATGCTCGAAGGGTCGATCCGATATGGCCATTTGGCGCAGCACCTCCAGCATGACAATGACCATGGTGCCATCATCTCCAGTGCCGGGACTGCTGGGCTTCGAGTCGAAGTGACTGTTGAGCAGCAAATAGGATTCGCTTGTGGAGCTGCGCGTGCTCAGCTTGACAACCACGTTCTGCACGGTCTGGTACATGTTCACCATGTTCCAGTGCATATATGCGCCGGATGACTGTTGCACATCCACCTCCAGCTCGTACAGATCCGATCTCATAGCTGTGCGCACATTCTCCGCTTCGCCGAGCAGAAAATCAACCGTGAGCTTCTCGTTGGCAATGCTGCCCACGACCTTGGGCCCAATGCTATCGAAGCTATAGAGAAGCTGCTGTGCTCGCTCGGCAACAAACTCGCCCGGCTTCAGCGACTCCTCTGCGATGGTGACACTCTCCGGCAGTCGATTGAAGAGCGGAATGACAACCGCAAAGAAAAGCGCGAGCCAAAGCAGCAGAAAGACGGGCGCATAGTACCAGGGCACCTTGGCTCTGAGATTCTTTGGGCCTTTTAAAATACTCACGAGTGCCACGTCCAATGTGGCAGCGCCCTGCATAATAATCAATAATTTATATTTCATTCGAATTCCAATATTCTCACTTACATTGTCGTCCTTTTCCGTTTGGGACATTTTTTTCTTTTTTTTCTCTTGGAAACTTGTGCGCCGCCCAGCTCCGTTGCCAATCGTTGGCAAACTGAAGAATTGTGTATCGGAATGGCATGGGTTTGGCGCTGCATGGATTTTATTGGCACTGATTTGCACTTTGAAGTCAATAAAGATAAAATCCTCCAAAAACAACAAACCACATTTTACCTCTTTGCCTCTTTGTAATGTGTTGGCCCAGAAAAAGCCATACATTTCATAAAAACCTGGTCAAGAGGCGAGCCTGGTATCTAAATTATATGTAGTGCCCATATACCCAACATGCGATAAAAAACCTCGCCCAGCCACATAGTTTAAAAATGGAATCGAACTTATGCTTCTACATAATAATATTGCTGTTTTCTGCCACTCTTTGCTCAATTTCCGGGATCAATATCTAACTGCTAATGGGGCGGAAATTTGGTGTTCTTTTTGACCATCGTTGTTGGTGACGCAGCGTTGGGTAATGCCCAAGTGGATATACGGACAAATCAAAACAAATTTGGTCGTTTAGAAACGTCAAGTACTTGAGGTTTGTTTGCTTTATCAGAGCTAGTCATAAATATGCATTACAACTTGAGTTAATAGCTCGTTTTTATGATTTAACGACTCACAGATAAGATTGTGTTCAAATAGCCAAAACAATTGGTCTACACACAAGTGCATTGAAAAGATTCAACAAATATATTATTTTGATTCATATTAAAATGAGCTTCAAAAATGATTTTCTTCTGCCAACAGTGGTCTCATACTTTATACAAACATGCGAAGTGTGTCTATTTACTATAGGCAGGCAAAGTGTGAGACTATCTTTTCCATATTCATGCGTAGTTCTTGTAAATGTTATTTTTCCTCACGATTATTCTTATACTTTTCAAAACAGCTACATTTTTCGCGCGCACAACGCGGCCAGCACTTATGTTGGCAATGCCACACGATGTTAAATTAACAGTGCCTATTTGAGTTTAACAACTCCGTTTGCGTAGAGCATTTTGCGTTTATACTCTGTTAACTACGTGCTGTTAACACCATTGTGAATCGCTTACAGTTATTTCTTAAAGCCAACAGTTATTTCTCTTAGCCAATATATGGTGAGTAAAATAAAACATAAGCTGCATATATAGATACAAAGTTTCTCATCCAGTTATGTTTCTTGCAATGAATTGAATTTGGTTATCATGTTGTTCCCAAAATCAAAATGTCTGTCGCTTGTATAATGGAGTCCATTTTTAATTAATAAGAATTAGAAAAATCTGCCAATATCAGATTTTCTTGCGCTTTCGTATATTTGCTAGGTTGTTGTCGCGAGTTTTAATTATTTATCAACTATTTTGACTTTCCTAAAATATGTATCGATGGTATATTGCCGGCCATTGGGCCAAAATTGCATAGGATGGGAACGAAGATGCGAACTTCTCACTTTGGGCGTCACCCCCATAACCAATATAATGTCCCGACACTGCCAGTTGGAACATTGGAACTTTGAAGTCGCCATCCGCTTTCTAAAAGTTAAATAATTGAATATATTAGGACTAAGTTTAAATAGAAATATGTTCACAAAGTGTATTACCGTAAAGTCCAAAAAGAAGTTTAGTGGAGAACTATTAATGCCGTACGTGAAATATAAATGATATGATAGAGGTGCCGCTGGCGGATTGTCAAGATAACTACGCAAGAACGACCAGTCGCTTATCTCCACATCTTCATAGGGTTGAATAAACACACTCATGTGCGAGGGACCTGTCAAATTGAACTCAAAGCGCACTGTGGTAGGATTAAGTCTGGTTTTGTTCAGCACCTCCAATGTGGTTAATCCTGGTGGTACAATTGGCTCAGATCGCGGCAACCATTTGCTTTGCAATCTGTTCTGGACATAGCGATAGTCATACAATGGCATGCCGCACATCATGTACTTGTCACAGTTCGATTTGATGCTAGCCAAACCAGTCAGATTGACCTTTGCTTCCAAGAAAGTCGTTTCTTCTCGTCGATCTTGAAAATTAAACAAGTAGCCCGACTCGTCTTTACTGAGCGTACCGTCGTATTCGTAAAACATGTTTCGTACTTGCTGAAATTCAAAGGGGGGGTTTTTGGATAGATTACTAGAAGTCGCTGAAAAATATGGGATACTCACTAGATAGGCAACTCTTTGTCCGTTGGTCCTTGGTCGGAAGGGGAATCCGACTTGTGTGCTGCTAGCTAAGTACACGGACAGAGCTGTGGTCGCAAGCAAACATAATATCACCAAGCTGGGTCGTCGGAAAGTATTGATAAGCGGGATCTGTAAAAAAATCTATTAAGAGCATATGTAGTGGAAGCGTCGATGAGTAAACATACCAGGAAACCAAAGGAAAGAACCGTTCCCACTGCTCCCAAGAAGGCAATGTACACGTCCTGATCGGAAGCACTACCAGACCGAGCACACATTGGAATTATAGTTTTAACGAAAAAATAAATCAGGTAACTGCTGTGCAGGAAGGGAATTATCTGGCTCGCGTTAAGAAAACCCGTCCATGCATATCCACGATCGTGCAGAGTAGTCAATAAGTTAAGGGCCAACGATAAGACGTAGAAGATGAGTGGAATTACGAGTACATATGTAGTACGCAAGCCAAATAATGTAAGTCCAGTTGTTAACAGAGCCAGGATGACAGCCTGAGCATGCAATGCCAGTTGGAGATGGTAGGCAGTTGATATTTTATCCTGAGGATAGAAACTTCTTTAGAAAATGTGGCCAGCTTCATATGATATAAACTTACGTTGCCTTGGAGACTATAGTATACTGTTATGGGCAAACTGAGGCCAATGAGTGAGGGGCACACATAAAGACCGATCACCAACAACGGGGTGCTGTAGAACGTCAGCGATAGTCCCAAATCTTCAAACACATATGAAACCACAATAGGAAGAGCCAGTCCAAGTACAAAGGAAACAACCTGAATGATTAGGACCAATATAAACCAGCGCACCACGTGGGCAATGGATACGTGGGAGACATCTGCGATACGCCACATTGAAACGAAAACAAAAATGAGGGCGGCGCATGCAACGCTCAAGTTCAATAATATTCCCGTAGTCTCTGAATAATATATAAAGTATATTCCCAGGAAATCAAAAAAGACAGCGGGACCACCCTTGTGTGCCTGTAAAATGAAATATAACACATGAGGAATCAAAATGCGAGTTAGATTTTAGGAAAATACCTCTGTATCATGCAGTTCGGTCGCATTAGCCAAACCTCGAACTAAACTGAGAATATTATCTCCGGTGTTCTGTAAAGATTCACGAGGAATCACATCGATCACGTCGTACTTTGTGTGGTATACGAATCCATTTTCAATCTGAACCATGTCCAAGCCTATGATAAATTATTTATTTAGACACCATTCTTCGGAGCGCGGATCACATTGCAACTTACCCGGGATGTTGCCATATATATTAAACTGGCGAAAGTCTGAATCCGATGGAATAATGCCTGATTGGAAGATTTCCTCAGCCATGGTCGTAGCAAAGGGATGTTTGACATATTTTTTGTAGTACTGTTAAAGGTTAAAGAAGTTTAGTTATTTTCGATTACAAGTCGTTTTTAGAAATTTACATTTAGAAGCCATGAGTGGTTAGGTCCACTTTGAAACAAAACTTCCCGACCTCCACCACCAGACCCTTCAATGTTAACGAAAGCTCTAAGATAGTTATAGTTTATTAATTGATTAGTTATAAATAAGTATTTTTCTTGGATAATTACTTACTTGCAATATGGTGCCCATTTGTGTTGGGTGACGAAACCATGGGAGGCTTGCATCATACCTTCTTCAGCTCCATTAAACAGAAAGACGATTGGATGCTGAAAGATTTCCTCTGTAGTTGCAATTACCCGCAACACTTCTAACATCGTGACTACCATAAAGCCTGCATCACCAGCAGACGGGGTAAAAGGCTTGGAATCAAAGTGGCTGTTGACGAGGAGGTAGGTCTCGGTAGTGCAATTCTTCGGAGCCAATTTCACAGCAATATTTTGCACGCCTTGGTAGATGTTCAGCTCAGTTTTATATGGGTAAGCACCCGAGGCTTGCGATACGTCAACTTCCATGTCGAAGTAGTCTTCCAGGAGGATTTGTTCGATTTTTGCCAGCTCGTTAAGAATAAAGTTTACTGTCTCAACCTCGTTCTCTTTGCTGCCAGTCAACTTGGTACCAATATTGGAAAGAGTGTAAAGATTTTTGTATGCACGTTCCGCAATGAAAACATTCTCTCTTTCGTCCTCCAATGTCAGAGCCGTGGGTAATCGATAGTAGAATGGTATCACGACAGCGAAAAACAGACATCCCCAGAACAGCATAAAACCACACGCAACGTACGAGGGAACTCTCGAAGTAGCCTGCTTTTTGAACACTTTTCCGGGAGCCTCGACGCATTCGTCAGTTATCTTTATTGTAAAATGGCATACTAAAGGAGTTTAAAATAATTCATCTATTTGGTGATCATTACCAGCTTTTCCTTGTCTTCCATTTTGAGAATGTATCTGCTGAAGTGTAGCGAAGGCTCTTCAAATAAGAACTGCAGAGCTAACTAAAGTGTCGACGGCTTTTATAATTGTAGTATTGAGTTGTTATAAAGATGAGATTGTGAAAAGTCCATTAAAAAATTAAAATGTTTATGGTGTCAATATATTGATTACCGAAAATACATGATTTTGGTTAGTAATCAAAGCGCTGAAAACAACAATTTCAATACGTTTCAAGCAATGAAAATATTTAAGGTGTTAAACACTTTCAAAGATAAAAATAATGTTTTATCTGAAACCTCAACTGGGTGCTATGAACTTATCGATATGGTCATTCCTTTGCAATAGATTAATGGTTTAAAAGCTTGAATGTGCATGCAATTTTCTTATTTTCGATGTAGTATATTTGTTTATGGCGCTAATATGTGATTAAAGAATGCGTTAGGTGCCGCCACCCAAGTCTATTCAAAAATTTCATTACTATGATTTTAAGGAAAATGCATTCACAACATTTATGCTTCAGAAAAAGATATTACTTTGCAACCTTAGTCAAATGTGGGATACTTTGTCCAATTGAATCTTGTTTAACTGTTGTTGCCATGGTTTTAGCTGTTTGTCATAAAAGCGCACATCATAATTGCCACTGGAGATTCCTAACAATCAAGACAGATAAGAATGCCAATTTTACAAACCAAATAAAAATATTTGATGTGCCACGTGTTACGGTAGCCAACTGCTTCAAAGAAATTATTCTCGAGAACACTAGATAAATCTTGAGCGGGTAAATAGAATCTCATTTTTGTAATCCGAAAACTACGTTTAACAAACTCAAGCCTACCTCATCTAATACGATTAGGTTAGAAAATGACAAATATTCAAATGAACTAGAACGATGAGCGTATCTCTTTTCATACAATCTAATCTTTAAGTTTTAAAGTGTCAACAAGTTTTTAATGAAAAGGGACAGCACCTCTCTGAAATTTGTATCTTCAATAACGCTCCAAATTGCGGACGAACAAACAAATCGACAGTATAGAATTTGAGTTCCGTACAAATGTGAAAAACTAAAAACATGATGAGTGTCCTTCTTCCCAAATTATATATACAAATCTTGCATAAAGTGCCTCATTAAATACAACTCAGCAACTCAACTCTCAACTCTCTGCTCCTCTTTGTATATACCAAAAACATAAATTTGTTGTAAAATTTGATACACATATATTTTAAAAGAGCAACACAATTTTTAATACTGCCCGTTCTACTGAAAATATAGCAAGTCGTTCATATTTTCATATAGAAGTTGCAGGCTATATTTGAACTCCACCTGAAATTGGCATCTACCAAATATGGTTGGAAAAGCCAATGTTTGGGGATGAGCTGGGTAACCCTTAACATTATTGTTGTTGTTGTTTTTTTTAGCCTTATAATTGCTGCTTGTGCACGCAACAAACTCGAATATACTCATTATTTCATTTGGCAACAGAGCATTGAGAACGTTTTCATTAAGACGATATTATAAAAGACATATAAATTTATGATATCAATCTATTGGTTGCCCCGTTGGTTCGTTGGGTTCGTCTAAAAATCATAATTTCATCGTGTAAGACTCTGCAAATTAAATCATACAGTCGTATAATGTTGCTTATCATCAGTACGACGGGATATAGACTTTTAAGCTTAAACAAACATATCTATGCTTATTACAATCGTTGATGGTGGAACATGCCCACTTATGCTCATAGATTTCTGAATTATTAGTCACTGTTCAGCTAAAGAAAGAAAGTGCAAAAGTTCTATTTAACCAAAACCTCAAAATACTCATTTTCCTTTGACAATAAACTAATTGTTTAATAGCTTGTTCAGTTTTTTTTTATTCATATAAATATTTATTTTCAAGAAAATTGTTGGCGTTTGCTATTTTCGCAATTTGCTTATAATTAAAAAATATATCGTTGGTATAGGGCAGGCCACTCGGCCAATATAGCATAGGAGGGGAATGAAGATGCCAACTTCACACTTTCTGCATCGCCATAATTTCCAATGTAATGTGCAGATACTCCCAGTTGGAACAATGGAAAATCAAAATCGCCGCTCTCCGTCTACAGGTTTATAAATAAAATATTTTAAATCTATACATCAACTTTTAAGCATCTTAAGATCTTACCAAAATTTCCAAAACGAAGTTTAAGGGGGAACTATCATTGCCGTACGTGAAGTAGATATGATATGATAAAGGTGCCGCTGGCGGATTGTCAAGATAACTACGTAAGAACGACCAGTTGCTTATCTTCACACCTTCATAGGGCTGAATAAACAAACTCATGTGCGACGGACCTGTCAAATTGAACTCAAAGCGCACAGTTGTTTCATTAAGCAGAGTTTTACTAAGCAATTCCAATTTTGATGATGCTGGTGGTTCGATGGGTTTAGATCGTGGCAACCATTTGCTTTGTAATCTATTCTGAGCATAGCGATAATCATACAACGGCATTCCACACATCATATGGGTCTTGCAATTTGATTCAATGCTAACTAAACCAGTCAGGTTTGGGCCCCAGAAAGTCTCTTCTTCACGTCGATCCTGAAAACTAAACAGGTAGCCAGACTCGTCCTTACTGAGAGTTCCATCGTACTCGTAGAACTTGTTTCGCACTTCCTGACATGCCATGCAGATATTTAAGATAGAGTAGTTAAAGTCGGTAAGCTATATGAGATACTAACAAGATATGCCACTCGCTGTCCATTCGTCTTTGGTCGAAAGGGGAATCCGAAATGTGTGCAACTGGCTAAGTATATGGCAACAACTGTGATTGCAAGTAGAGAGTACAACACAAAACTGGGACGTCGAAAAGTATTAATAAGTGGGACCTGTAAATAGGACCAGTTAAAAGCTTAAAAAGTGGAAGAGATGATGAGTAAACGTACCAAGAAACCAAAGGATAGCACCGTTCCTGCTGCTGCCAGGAAAGCGATATGTGTGTCGCGATTAGCGGAACTGCCTGCCCGACCACCTATTGGTATTAACACAACCACGAATAAATAAAAGATGTAGCTGCTATACAGAAATGGAATAATCTGGCCCGCCTTTAGAAGACCCGTCCAGGCATATCCGCGGTCGTGCAGAGTAGTCAATAGGTTGAAGGCCAAGGATATGACGTAGAAAATAAGTGGAATTAAGAAAATATATGTAGATCGCAAACCAAATAATGTGAGACCCAATATTAAAAGTGCCAGGATAACTGCCTGAGCATGCAATACCAATTGCAGATGGTAAGATGTAGATATTTTATCCTGTAAGCAGAATACATTAGAAATATTTTACCAAGTAGGCACGAGATTATAAACTTACGTTGCGTTGGAAAATATAGTATATTGTTATGGGCGAACTAAGGCCAATGAGTGAGGGGCACACATAAAGTCCGATCACCAACAACGGGTTGCTATAGTAAGTCAGCGATAGTCCCAATTTGTCAAATACATATGCCACCACTATAGGCAGAGCTAGCCCAAGTACAACGGAAATAATCTGGATGGTAAGGACCAATAGAGCCCAGAGCACCACGTGGGAAATGGCTACGTGGGAAATATCTGCGATGCGCCAAATTGAAACGAATACCAAAATGAGGGCAGCTCCTGCAACGCTGCAGTTCAAAATAATTCCCGTAGTCTCGGAATAATGTATGAAGCAGAGTCCCAGAAAATCGAAGAAGACAGCGTGACCAGTTTTGTGTGCCTGCAAATTTAAAATTCCAAATGCGAATTCAACAAATAGATAAGATTTCCGGTATCAAGTGTGTACCTCTGTATCGCGCAATTCGGTTGCATTGGCCAAACCTCGAACCAGACTCAGGACGTTGTCACCGGTGTTCTGCAAGGATTCACGAGGAATCACATCGATCAAGTCATATTTTGTATGATAGACAAATCCATTAATGCACTGAACCATATCCAAACCTGTGTTTAATGAAATATATTATCATTCTAAATTGGGCTGAATTATGAATCCCACCTGGGATGTTGCCAAATAAATTAAACTGTCGAAAATCTGTATCCGATGGAATGATTCCTGATTGGAAGACTTCCTCAGCCATGGTCGTACCGAATGGATGTTTAATGTATTTATTGTAATACTATTGAAATGTATGACTGCTTAGTGCTGCTTTCAACTGTTTGTTTTAAATAACTTACATTTACAAGCCATGGATGGTTGGGGCCACTTTGAAGAATAATTTCGCGACCTCCACTGCCTCCGGCATCGAGGTTAACGACGGCTCTACGATTGTTTGTATTTAGTCTAAGTTGGTATTCTTTATTTGAAAATAGACTCACTTGCAATATGGTGCCCATTTGTGCTGAGTTACGAAACCATGAGAAGCTTGCATCATACCTTCTTCAGCTCCATTAAACAGAAAGACGATTGGATGCTCAAAGGGTTGATTTGTTGTCGCAATAACCCGCAAAACTTCTAACATCGTGACTACCATGAAGCCTGCATCACCAGCAGACGGGGTAAATGGCTTGGAATCAAAGTGGCTGTTGACGAGGAGGTAGGTCTCGGTAGTGCAATTCTTCGGAGCCAATTTCACAGCAATATTTTGAACGCCTTGGTACATGCTAAGCATTGTACTATATGAGAAAGAACCAGAGGCTTGCGATACATCAACTTCCATATCGAAGTAGTCTTCCAGGAGAACTTCTTCGATTTTTGCCAGCTCGTTTAATATAAAGTTTACTGCCTCAACCTCATTTTCCTTACTGCCAGTCAGCTTGGTACCAATATTAGACAGAGTATAGAGATTCTTGTAGGCACGCTCCGCAATGAAAACATTCTTTTTCACGTCCTCCATTGTTAGAGCCGTGGGTAACCGATAGAAAAATGGTAAAACTACAGCAAAAAACAAAAGTACCCAGAATAGCAGGAAACCACTCGCATAGTACCAAGGTACTTGGGCCTTAACCTCTTTTTTGTCCGCATTTCCGGAAGCTTCGTTAGGTTCATCCGAAATCTACATAATGTGTAATTAAGAATTGATTGACAAAAAGTTAATACGGAGGAAGTCTAGAAAATAACTGCATAGATTATAAAACCCAATTTAATATTAACACAAATATTTTCCGTGTAAATTAGTAGATAGCTCATGTCACATCGAAAATGGAGCTCTTTGAGAAAGACTGGGCAAAATGTAATGCGAATTTAATGATGTGTTGTAGATTCCCAAATACAATAGCTGGCTGTTGTTTAAGAGATACCTTTTGTATAAATTACTCTGACTTCTCAAGGGTATACCGAAATAGTTTTGTGTACATTAAAAGTGCGTTTGAAAAATGTTGTTTATATAAACATAAGCAAAAACATATAAACATTTATTGCTCGATTTTTTTACACGTTGTTTGAGAACACGCTTCGTGTCACATTTAATTACTGATAAAAAACAAATATGCCGAATGTTAATTTCATTACTTTCACTTGAATGTGTTATCGCTTGATACAATATTTAAATTCAGAGATAACTAACAATTAATATTGTCGCCAAGGGGCGTGTTTATGAGTTTTAAATGGTTGTAATTGTGTTCAATTAAAAAGCACACCTTGTTCTGACATGATTCAAACCGATTTCGAATAGCGCGTAACATCTCATCAAGACGCCTGCAATTAAACTGATCCCTCAGTTTGCTTAGTTTAGACAAGACAGCTTCGGAATCCATCTTATCTGATATTTTCAGCACAGATTCTCTCTCTATAATTTAAATTGTTGTATGCTCATTTAACTTTTCGGCTCGCGGCTCTTTTGCTTTTGTTTTTTTGTTGTTAGAACGTATTTCGACGCGTTGCCTGAGACCGCACTCTATAACTGATTCTTCAAATTGTGCACTCTTTGTAAGCAGCCCAATGTGTATCCTATTTACTTTTCTCTATTTGCTTAGTAGTGCCTGGTTAGCACACATTTTTCTATTTAATTGCTGTACTATTTCCTCGTGGAATTTTGTTAGCTAGGGAAATGTTTTGCGTGCTGAGGTTAATGTTTATTTTAACAACGCGTTGTTTAACTTAACTGCCCAACTGTGAATAATCGGAACAAATAGTAAAAATATATAATAAAAGCTACTCCACAAGCCCTATTTAATTATGGGAAATTAAGCTCTAAACTCGTAATCATGTTTGTCATTGTTTACTCTATTTGGTATGTTCAAAATAAATATTTGTAATCATTGTATATATGCACATGTATTTATTGTATATTGAATGCTTCTCTTTTGCAACTTCAATAATTAAAAAATATATCGTTGGTATAGGGCAGGCCACTCGGCCAATATAGAATAGGAGGGGAATGAAGAAGCGAACTTCACAGCTTGAGCATCTCCCTCATCTTCAATGAAATGGCTCGACACTCCAAGTTGGAACAATGGTACATTAAAGTCGCCATCAGGTTTCTACAAGTGAAAAAGTAAGGATATTAGGTTAAAGTTGGCCATGATTGAGTGTCCAAGACGTATCTTACCGAAATTTCGAAATCAAAGTTTAAGGGGGAACTATCATTGCCGTACGTGAAGTAGATATGATATGATAAAGGTGCCGCTGGTGGATTGTCAAGATAACTGCGCAAGAACGACCAGTCGCTTATCTCCACATCTTCATAGGGTTGAATAAACACACTCATGTGCGAAGTACCTGTCAAATTGAACTCAAAGCGCACAGTTGTTTCATTAAGCACAGTTTTGCTAAGCAATTCCAAATTTGATGATGCTGGTGGTTCGATGGGTTCAGATCGTGGCAACCATTTGCTTTGTAATCTATTCTGAGCATAGCGATAATCATACAACGGCATTCCACACATCATATGGGTCTCGCAATTTGATTCAATGCTAACTAAACCAGTTAGATTGACCTTTGTGCCCAAAAGTGGTTTTTCTTCTCTTCGATCTTGAAAACTAAACAGGTAGCCAGATTCGTCCTTACTGAGAGTACCATCGTATTCGTAGAACATATTCCGCACTTGCTAAAATGGTAACCATTATATATTAAATACTTTAATTAGTAGTAGTTAGCTACCATATTGGACACTTACCAGATATGCAACTCGCTGTCCGTTGGTCTTCGGTCGGTACGGGAAACCGATTTGTGTGCTACTGGCTAAGTACATCGCGACACCTGTGATTGCAAGAAGAGAGAACACCACAAGACTTGGTTTGCGGAAAGCGTTGATAAGCGGGATCTGTGTCAATAAAAAGACTTAGTGACTTATGCAGCACAGGAGTTGGCAAGTAAGAGTATACTTACCAAGAATCCAAATGATAGAACCGTTCCTGCTGCTGCCAGGACAGCAATATACAAGTCCCGATTGGTCGCACTACCCGAACGACCACCCATTGGTGTGAGTACTACCACGAATATATAAAAAAGGTAGCTGCTGTATAAGAAAGGAACTATCTGGCTCGCCTTAAGCAGACCCGTCCATGCGAAACCACGATCGTGCAGAGTAGTCAGCAAATTAAGAGCCAAGGATACCACGTAGAAAATCAGTGGAATAACGAATATATATGCAGAACGCAAGCCATATAATGTAATGCCAACGGCTAGAAGAGCCAGGATGAGCGCTTGAGCATGCAACGCCAGTTGGAGATGATAAGCTGTTGAAAGTTTTTCCTAAAAAAAGGGAGAATAATTAGAAAGTGCTTGCTTATCTAATTACAAGATTACCAACTTACGTTGCGCTGTATACCATAGTAAATAGTTATAGGCAAACTGAGGCCAATGAGTGAGGGGCACACATAAAGACCGATCACCAGCAACGGGGTGCTATAGTAAGTCAGCGACAGTCCCAAATTGTCAAATACATATGCCACCACTATAGGAAGAGCCAATCCAAGTACAAAGGAAATAATCTGGATGATTAGGACCAATATGAACCAGCGCACCACATGGCATATGGATACTTGGGAAACAGCTGCCATGCGCCACATTGAAACGAATATCAAAATAAGGGCAGCTCCGGCAACGCCATAGTTTAGAGATATTCCCGAAGTTTCAGAATAGTGAACGAAGTAGAGTCCCAGGAAGTCAAAGAAGACAGAGTGTCCACTCTTGTAAGCCTATGAATTGAATTTAAAAAGTTTGACTACAATTTAGTAGCAATATGTTATAAATTAGAAGCTTACCTGTGTATCATGCAGTTCGGTTGCATTTGCCAAACCTCGAACCAGACCAAGAACATTGTCGCCCGTGTTTTGCAAGGACTCACGAGGAATCACATCGATCAAGTCATATTTTGTATGGTAGACAAATCCATTAATACACTGGGCCATGTCCAACCCTACGTTTAATGATTTATTTACCAATATTATTATTTGGGCTGAATTATGAATCTCACCTGGGATGTTGCCAAACAAATTAAACTGTCGAAAGTCTGTATCCGATGGAATAATGCCTGATTGGAAGATTTCTTCGGCCATGGTCGTAGCGAATGGATGTTTGACGTAATTGTTGTAGTACTGTTAAAATTTATGAGTGCTTAGAAATCCTTCCAACTTATTCTTGTTGAATAACTTACATTTATAAGCCATGGGTGGTTGGGACCACTTTGGAATAGAACTTCCCGACCTCCACTACCAGCAGCGTCAAGGTTAATGACGACCCTAAAGGGTTAGGTGTCAAATTTGTGATATTTTGAAAGGGCCAAATAATATTGCTTACTTGCAGTATGGCGCCCATTTGTGTTGAGTTACAAAACCATGAGACGCTTGCATAGCACTTTCTTCAGCTCCATTAAAGAGAAACACTATCGGATGCTCGATGGTTTGCTTTGTGGTTGCAATGACACGCAGGACTTCCAACATCGTGACTACCATGAATCCATCATCACCGGCAGACCAAGTGGCTGGCTTGGAGTCGAAGTGACTGTTGACGAGGAGGTACGTATCGCTTGTGCTACCTTTCGGTGTTAGTTTTACAGCAATATTTTGAACGCCTTGGTACATGTTTAGCATGGTTTTGTATACGAATGCCCCAGATGCTCGTGACACGTCAACTTCCATCTCAAAGTAGTCTTCCAGGAGAACTTCGTGGATTTGTGCCAGCTCGTTTAAAATAAAGTTTACTGCCTCAACCTCGTTTTGCGTACTGCCTTCCAATTTGTTACCAATGTTAGACAGTTTATACAGATTTTTATATGCGCGCTCTGTTAGGAATACATTTTTCTTTGCGTCCTCCAATGTAAGAGCCGTGGGTAATCGATAGAAATACGGTATCACTACGGCGAAAAAGAGGAGTCCCCAGAAAAGCAGAAAACCACTGGCAAAGTACCAAGGTACTTTTAAAGCTGCATCCTTTTTAACCACATTTTCAGGAGCTTCGGCAGACTCTGCCAATATCTAAGTAACATGCACGATTGAGAACTAGGAAAAGTGATAATTAAATAAATATATTTTGTATTCCTTACCAGCTTGTCCTTGTCACCCATACCGTACTTATTTGCTGATGTGAAACCGAGGTTTACCAAATAAGAACTACTGAGCTAAAGCAAAAGCAGACCGCTTTTATAGTTGTTAAAAAAGCAATCTTAAAAATAAGAGTTTAAAATGCCAATTTAAACATAATCATTTATTTATAATGCCAATCCATTGATTGCTTAAACACAGTAAATGTATAATTAAGGCATATAAGAGTGTCACAAAGGTCTTCAATCAAATCATATATGAACGTCAGATTATAATCAGAATGATAACTATCATTCGTTTGAGGGTAGGTTAATATGCTTAAGCATTAGTATTATTAAAGGTATGAAATGAAGTAAGAACTATTGCAGATTTCTTTTAGAATATCAATTGCTTTTATAGTCTTTGGCTTAGCTTAAATAAATAAATAAAATACCATAACTTTTCTTCATTTTTCCCATTGTATTGTTTAGACATTTAATTGGTATCAAAACGCTTTTTAGGATTTCATAACTTTTCGACATACCCATTTGCATTTTGCAAGAGACCTATTGTTAAATGCTTGCGCTCCTCGTATGCGCGTGTGAGTTTAATGATGTGCCGATATCAAATAATATCGAATAATATAATATTATTATGTTGGTTGAAGATAAGATGCGTGTATATTACTTCTTTAAATGAGTGGGGAATTACCCAACATGTCGCTACGACAAGTTCATTGCACCTATCTGCACCTGCTATTTTATTTTTGCAGGAGTGCTATAATTTCGAGCCTTATTTGAAAGTGTGCATTATGCGTCCTGTATTTATATGTAAGTTAAATAAGTCCTAATAAATAAATGTTTTTCTGCTCTAAGCAGGGAACAGAATATCTCCAAGTTCTGGATATTATACTTTCAAAAAGTGTATTCGAAAAACCATAAGTTTTGTCGAAGTTTTTTTTTTTTTTAAATGAAAATATGTTGAACTTCTAGAGTATACATTGGTCAGTATTCCGTTCCGTTCCGTCAACATCTTTTATTTTACTTTCGGTACCTCCGCAATGTTAAAATTGTTCTTGCTAGCTTTCATATCTGCTGATATGACTTAATTATATCACGTCTAGACGTAAGAAAAACGAAAACGAAAAAGTTATCTTGGTGATGTCGAAGGCTTAGTACTCTTGTAGAAAAACATACATGGATCTTAGGTATGTCGATTTTTAAATAACTAATATGTCCACTAATTGATTTCATGGTGTCTAAGTTGGAGAATAATTACACCTATAATTCTAAACACTTAATTACTTGATCTTTCAGGGAAATAGTTTTAGTTTCCACCTGTAAAATCTTGCGTTTATAAGGGTATTAAAAGGGTATTCAAAATCTGCATTATTTTAAATCAATTTGTGTTTATATGCAAAAACTGTGATCATATTTAAATATGATTTCACAATTTGATTGAATGCATGTATTTTATCACATACTGATAACGACATACATTCTCTCACTGATTAACTAGAAGATACCCTCTACCCAGGTGTATAATACATTAACTTTAACACTCTTGTGCCTTGAATACATGCTTAATTTAGATAACTTTTATTTCAATTTATCTTTACGTTTAAGGAAATATCCATTCTTATTCTCCCAGAATATTGTTACCATTTTCTAACCATTTATAATTGCCACAGGGTATAACAATTCAGCCTGTCAACTTTTCTTTAAGTTAATTATCGCTTTATAAACAATTTATATTTATGGCTAAATAGCAATTAATTTGTCGTCAAGGGGTGTGTTTATAGCATCGAATGATTGCGACTGTAAACAGTTTTAATGCACACCTTGTTCTGATCTAAATCAAAGTAAATTCGTATAACGCTAGTCGTCTCTTCTTTAGGCAAGTACTCATGTGCATATATCGATTTATATAGATTGGAAAACCTTGTTTTCCCCACCTGTTGTATTGGCAACCTATTCAACTTAATTCTTTTCTTTGATTGTACGCATGTATGCATACATGCTTGTGTGTCTCTATGCATGTACGTTCTTTTATGCCAAGAACAAGACAAGATTTCCCTGCGCTACAAATTACAAAAAAATTGTTTTTAATATTGACCTACGATGCGATTCTCATAAATTGATGTAAGACAAGCTTAGAATACTACCCAGTAATATACATATCTGTTCTCCTGGTCTATATATATTTTCGCTTCTCTCCGCGAAGTATTTCATTATTTAAAAGTAAATATAATCATGGAGTTTGATTAGGTGGAAACATTTTTACAGAGGTCAAAGGTAAACGACAGTTTGCATTAAATTGTATAAAATCTTATTTGAAGTTTAAAAAATATATCGTTGGTATAATGCAGGCCACTGTGCCAGAGTTGCAAATGAGGGGAATGAAGAGGCGAACTTCACACTTTGGGCATCACCTTCATTTCCAATGTAGTGTCTGGAAACGCCCAGTTGGAGCATGGGCACGTTAAAATCGCCGTTCGGTTTCTGCCAAATACATTATATTTTAAATGAAATACCAAACCTGTATATTATATCTTACCGAACATTCCAAGAAAAAGATAAATGGGGAGCTGTCAATGCCATAGTTAAAAGAGATAAAGTATGGCAACGGCGGCGTTAATGGTGTCTCAAGATAACTACCCAAGAAGGACCAGTTGCTTATTAAAACATCTTCATACGGCTGAATGAACAGTCTCATTTGAGGGGGACCCTCCAAATAGAACTCAAATTGGACCGTCGTGGTATTAAGTACAGTTTTGTTTAGCATCTCCAATGTTGTGACTGCTGGTGGTTCAATTGGTTCCAAACGTGGCAACCATTTGGCTTGAAGCCGATTCAGAACGTAGCTTGAATCGTATAATGGCATGCCGCACATCATGTGCTGCTCACATTTCGATTTAATGCTAACCAAGCCGGTCAAATTAACGTTTGTGCCCAAGAGGGGCTTTTCTTCCCGACGATCCTGGAAATTAAATAAGTAGCCAGACTCGTCCTTACTGACAGTACCATCATACTCGTAGAATATATTTCGCACTTGCTGGAAGGACACTTGGATAAAATATTAGAAGTCAGTAAATAATGTGAGATACTAACCAGATATGCAACTCGCAGCACGTTGGTTTTAGGCCGGTAGGGAAATCCTATTTGGGTGCTACTAGCCAGGTACATTGACAGGGCAGAGATAATAACCAGAGTGAAAATTACAATGCTGGGTCGACGAAAAGTGTTGATTAGCGGAATCTGGGAACAACAATAACAACAGCTGATAAACATGAACAAAGAACTCGATAAGTTAACTTACCAAAAAGCCAAACGAAAGAACTGTTCCCACCGCTGACAAGAGCGCAATACTTAGGTCCGGATTTGATGAACTGAATGAACGACCACCCATTGGAGTTAGAACCACAACAAAGAAGTAAAAGAGGTAGCTGCTGTATAGGAATGGAATTATCTGGCTCGCCTTAAGCAGACCCGTCCAGGCATAGCCGCGATCGTGCAGAGTAGTCAATAAATTTAAGGCCAGAGATAGCACATAGAAAATTAGTGGAATTACGAAAATATATGCAGAACGTAAGCCAAATAATGTAAGACCAATAGTTAAAACAGCCAGTATCACGGCCTGAGCATGCAATGCCAGTTGGAGATGGTATGCAGTTGATATTTTATCCTGGGGATGGAAAATTCATTACAAAATGTGACCAACTATATACGAGATTATAAACTTACATTGCTTTGGAGAATATAGTATATTGTTATGGGCAAACTGAGGCCAATGAGTGATGGACACACATAAAGACCGATCATTAACCACGGAGTGCTATAGTAAGACAGCGATAGTCCCAAATTGTCAAATACATATGCCACCACTATAGGCAGAGCTAGTCCAAGTACAAAAGAAATAGCCTGGACGATTAGGAGCAGTATAAACCATTGTAGAACGTGAGAAATGGGTAGGTGGGAAAGAGCTGACATGCGCCACATTGAAACGAAAACCAAAATTAGGGAAACTCCGGCAACGCAAAAGTTTAAACATATTCCTGTATTATCCGAATAATGGATGAAGTAGAGTCCCAGAAAATCGAAAAATATGGCGTGTCCCGTTTTGTGTGCCTAAGAGTTCAAAATGCTTAGTGTGTATCACCTTTATACTACAATTTGGGAATACCTCTGTATCATATAATTCGGTTGCATTCGCCAAACCTCGAACCAAACTAAGAATATTGTCCCCTGTGTTCTGAAGGGATGCAAGAGGAATTATGTCGATTACGTCGTACTTTGTATGGTATATAAATCCATTTATACATTGGGCCATGTCCAAACCTTTGAAAATAATATGTGAGATTGACCTCATGAGGTATCGATAGACTTAATAATAAAATTCCATTTACCTGGTAAGTTGCCATACATGTTAAATTGCCGAAAGTCTGTATCCGATGGTATTGTGCCTGATTGGAAACCTTCTTCAGCCATAGTTGTAGCGAATGGATATTTTATAAATCTTTTGTAGTACTGTAATTTTATTGTTGTTCAATGGTATTTACGACTCGTCGTATTTCCTAAGATAACTTACTTTCACGAGCCATGGATGATCGGGACCACTTTGGAATAGAACTTCCCGACCTCCACTACCGCCAGCGTCAAGGTTAACGACGGCTCTACGAATTTGGTGGATAGGCTTTAATTATTGTTAAACAGCATAGATGACTATGAAAACGTACTTGCAGTGTGACGCCCATTTGTGCTTAGTTATAAAACCATGTGAAGCCTCCAAAGCGCCTTCTTCAGCTCCATTGAATAGAAAGACGACTGGATGCTGGATAGTTTGCTTTGTTGTCGCAATTACACGCAAAACTTCCAGCATCGTGACTATCATAAAACCTGCATCACCGGCAGAGGGAGTAGCTGGCTTCGAGTCAAAGTGACTGTTGACGAGCAGATAGGACTCGCTTGTGCTGTTCTTAGGTGTTAATTTCACAGCAATATTTTGTACTCCCTGGTACATCCGAAGTGAAGTTTTTAATGCGAATGCGCCAGATACTTGCGATAAGTCAATATCGATATCAAAGTAATCTTTCAGCGAATCTTCCTTAATCCGGTTCAGTTCCTTTAGTAGATATTGTACAGCCTCAATCTCATTTTCTTTACTGCCAAGCATTTTGGCCCCTATATTAGACAAAGTGTACAGTGTTTTGTATGCACGTTCCGCTATGAATTCACTTTTGTTTGCGTCCTCCATTGTGAGAGCCGTGGGTAAGCGATAGAAAAATGGTATTACTATTGCAAAGAAGAGGAGTCCCCAAAAAAGCAGAAAACCACTCGCAAAGTACCAGGGTACTTTTGCATTCGCTTCATTTTTGACAGCATTTTTCGAAGCTTCGACGGATTCGTTCAAAATCTGCATAATTTTTTAATTGAGAATTGAAATTGTTTTAAAATTGTGTTGCTTACTAGTTTCTCCTTCTCGCGCATGCTGTCTTTTAAAATGCCAATTTTGAAGTTAGTCCGACGATTTCCTACAAATAACTGCTAAGCCAAAGTAAATGTAGGCCGATTTAAAGTGGCCGGGAACGTTATCTTTTTAATACTTCTGTGAAATATAGTAGCTATTAACTTATAATATTGATTTCCGTTTTTTAGTTTCGAGGGCTGTTCGAAGACAACTTAAGAATACAGAAAAATAAACGTTCAATAATGGGAAGCAATTACTGATCAATTTACACATTGGAAACCATTATTATTTACTTCATATAATACCTAGATAAAATAATTGACAATAATGCTTTCTGAGAAACGCATAATTGGGATTAAGGTAAACCATTTAATGGGAACTTGCAACTCATCAAACTTCCCGTTAACAATAGATTTATTGTTTAATAGTCGATATAAATAAATGCCAAAAAATTGTATAGGATCATTAATATTATATTTGTGTATTGTATATTGTTCTTATATATTTTCTTAAATTGTTTTATTATTTGATTTATGTACTGTTTAACAGGGCGCACAGTACGTTGCTCTTCCTATTAACATATAAGTGGCGTTAACAGAAGAGCTATCAAAACTATTTTTTAAAATTGGTTTAACAAAAATCTGAGAAAGATGCTTTTATTTTGACTCATTTGACAAAGGGGCTTACTTTACTTTGTATATAATGCAATCATGGCTACAAAACTAGAAAAGATTGTCGATTAGTCGATTAGTCGGCTTACAGTTCGAGCCAATGTACTTGTTACAATAGCATACATAACAGAGTATTATAATTTACATAACTCACATAAAAACTATATTTAAATACAGTATAGTTCGGTCTTAGCTGTTCAAGATTCAAGTATATGCTAGAGCTCCACATTCGAACCGGGTTGCGTCTTTTATAATAATAATTCTTGGGAATTCAGAAAATGTATCTTTGGTATAATGCGGGCCACTGCACCAGAATTGCATATGAAGGGAATGAAGACGCGAACTTCACGCTTTGGGCATCACCTTCATTTGTAATATAATGTCTTGACACTCCCAATTGAAATAATGGCACGTTGAAATTACCGTTTGGTTTCTAAAAATGATAAGTAAATTAAATTTGAAATATAAATTTTCGAATTATATCTCACCGTTAATTCTAAGAAGAAGTTTAATGGAGAGCTATCAATGCCGTATGTAAAAAATATGGAATATGGTAGCTGGGAATCTGGTGGTGCCTGACCGTTGCTCACGAATGACCATTTACTTAAAGTCACATCTTCATAGGGTTCGATAAACAAGCTCATGTGCGAGGGGCCTGTCAAATTGAATTCGAAGCGCACAGTTGTGGCGTTGACAACTGTTTTGCTTGACCTCTGCAATGTGGTCGATGCTGGGGTTTCGATGGGTTCAGATCGCGGCAACCATTTGTTTTGAAGTCGATTCTGAATATATCCATAACTATACAAGGGCATGCCACACATCATGTGGGTCTCGCACTTTGATTTCATGCTAACCAATCCAGTCAGATTGACATTTGTACCCAAGAGTGGCTTTTCTTCACGGCGATCCATAAAATTAAACAGGTAGCCCGACTCGTCCTTACTGAGAGTGCCATCGTACTCGTAGAACATATTTCGCACTTGCTGAAATCGTAGCCATTCTTTTAGGACGAAATAATATCCACCAATACGCTTTATAGGATACTTACCAGATAGGCAATCCGCTGTCCGTTGGTCTTCGGTCGATACGGGAATCCTATTTGTGTACTACTCGCTAAGTACATAGCGACGGCTGTGATTGCAAGCAGAGAGAACACCACAAAACTGGGTCGTCGGAAAGCATTGATAAGCGGGATCTGTGTTAATAACAAAATGTATAAGCATATTTATTAGAGGAGTCGTTACGCAGACTTACCACGAAACCAAACGAGAGAATCGATCCTGCTGCTGCCAGGACAGCAATATACAAGTCCCGATTGGAGGAACTACCCGCACGTCCACCCATAGGTGTAAGCGCTACAACGAATATATAAAAGAGGTAGCTGCTGTATAGGAAAGGAATTATCTGGCTCGCCTTAAGCAGACCCGTCCAGGCATAGCCGCGATCGTGCAGAGTAGTCAGTAAATTAAAGGCCAAAGATAACACATAGAAAATTAGTGGAATAACGAAAATATATGCAGAACGTAAGCCAAAAAATGTAAGACCAATAGTTAAAACAGCCAGTATCACGGCCTGAGCATGCAATGCCAGTTGGAGATGGTAGGCAGTTGATATTTTATCCTGGGGATGGAAAATTCATTACAAAATGTGACCAACTATATACGAGATTATAAACTTACGTTGCTTTGGAGATTATAGTATATTGTTATGGGCAAACTAAGGCCAATGAGTGATGGACACACGTAGAGACCAATCACCAACAATGGAGTGCTATAGTAAGTGAGCGATAGACCCAAATTGTCAAATACATATGCCACCACTATAGGAGAAGCCAGTGCAAGTAAAAAAGAAACAATTTGGATAACTAGGACCAATATAAACCAGCGCACCACGTGGCATGTGGAAACGCGGGAAACAGCTGCCATACGCCACATTGAAACAAAGATGAAAATCAGGGCAGCTCCAGTAACGCCGAAATTCAAATATTTTCCTGTAGCCTCTGAATAATGGACGAAGTAGAGTCCCAGGAAATCAAAGAAGACAGCGTTTCCACTTTTATATGCCTGTGAGTTACAAATGTGAGTATTAAATCAATCTACATTTTCGGGGATCTAGCTTATACCTCTGTATCATGCAGTTCGGTCGCATTAGCCAAACCTCGAACCAAACTTAGAATATTATCCCCAGTGTTCTGCAAGGATTCACGAGGAATTACATCGATCACGTCGTATTTTGTATGGTATACGAATCCATTAATAAATTGAGCCATGTCCAAACCTGTGTTGAGTGATTTGTTTAACCGACATTCTTTACAATTCGGAAGCTTAGTAACACTTACCTGGGATGTTGCCATACGTTTTAAACTGTCGAAAGTCGGTATCCGATGGAATAATGCCTGATTGAAAGATTTCCTCAGCCATTGAAGTAGCAAACGGATATTTAATATATTCTTTGTAATACTGTTGAAAAGTTCCAATGTTTATATAACAAAGAAAGCGGTTGTAAGTTTAAACACTTACTTTTACAAGCCATGGATGATTGGGACCACTTTGGAAGAGAACTTCCCGGCCTCCACTACCGGCAGCGTCGAGGTTAACGACAGCTCTACAATTTTCGTTGAAAACAACTCAAATTTTTATAAAATGGTATGCGATTGCTGGAAACTATTGAAGCTTACTTGCAGTATGGCGCCCATTTGTGCTGTGTTATAAATCCATGTGAAGCTTGCAAATTGCCCTCTTCAGATCCATTAAATAGAAAGACGATTGGATGTTCAAAGGCTTGTTTTGTTGTTGCAATGACACGCAGTACTTCCAACATCGTGACAATCATAAAACCTGCATCTCCGGCAGATGGAGTAAACGGTTTGGAGTCAAAGTGACTGTTAACTAGAAGGTAGGAGTCGCTCTTTGCACTTTTCGGCGTTAGCTTAACAACTATATTTTGAATGCCTTGATATACGTCAAATGTAGTACCAGATCCCAGAATTCCAGAAACTTTCGATAAGTCAATTTCCATCTCGAAAAATTCCCCTAACATATCTTCCTTTATTTGAGTCAACTCGTTTAGAATAAAGTTTACTGCCTCAACCTCATTTTCCTTACTGCCCGTCAATTTGGTACCAATATTAGACAGAGTGTAGAGGTTTTTGTACGCACGTTCCGCAATGAACACATTTTTCTTTGCATCTTCTATTGTTAGGGCCGTCGGTAACCGATAGAAGAATGGTATCATGACGGCGAAAAATAGGAGTACCCAGAACAACAGAAAGCCGCTTGCAAAGTACCAAGGTACTTTTAAGGATGCGTCCTTCTTTAGCACATTTCCAGATGCTTCGACAGACTCGTACGAAATCTGTGAAATGCGGGTAATTGAAACATTGAGTGGATTTGCACATTTCTGAAACCTTTTTAGATCTTACATATTTTTCCTTGTCAGCCATATCGTTTTATTGGGAATTTTTAGTCTGCTGCAGTGAACCCCAATTCGATAACTAAGAACTGCCAGGCAAAAGTAAATGTATATCGCATTTATATTCAAAGAACAATGAAAATCATAATGTCTGGATTGTAAAACGTCCGCGTGTATAAATTAATTTATCGTGCCAAACCATTAATTGGCTTGAAAGAGTCACAATAAAATGATAAATGTGAATATAACAGCTTGATTTTCATCATTTTCAGTGTATTGACTTTTAAATACCCATTGTCAGTTACTTGTACCGTAAGAGATAACGGATTAATAAACTCTGAGAGTATTACGACAGATACATTAATAGCCACACAAAGAATCAGAACAGGTACCAGTTGAAAATAGGTCGGAAAAATGTTTGTTTATGTAAAAGCCCTTTGTAAATGCTGACTTAGCCGTATGACTTACTTAAATTTCGATTGGAATTAAACTATGAACGAAGCAGTAGAGTTCAATTAACCTGAATAACCTAAATATAAGAAAAATATAAATGGAAAACGCACAACGTTTCAAAATTAAACACGACACGCGCCCAACTATACCCGAAACCTCAGCTGGGAACTTCTAACTTATCAAAATGCCAACTTTTATTTCCTGATGGATTTATGGGCTACTAGCTTGTTCATGTATATGAAATGATTTTATTATGCCGATAACAATCAATATCGAAAATGTACAGTGCAATGAAATAATGCTCCTATGGGTACATAGATTGTTCTTTTATATAATTCGAAATCGAGTAATTTCTCGTCTTTGGCCAGGTTTGAAAGTCCAAAAAACTCTGGAGTACTTACTGAATCGTGCAGAGGGTTTGGTATTCTGTAACTGACACTCGAAGTAAATGGAGGCGCTTAAAAATCGCTCGTTGTATCTTAGAAATAGCAAAGTCATAATTTGACCAACTAAATGTGGATAAAATATCGTTAGGTAATATATAAAGTAATATATAATACATAGAACAATTTTAATAAGTCGATAAATAAGTAACGTATTACGGATTCAATACATGCCTTTTTAGCCGCGATGTTACCAAGGATATTCCGGCATAAAGTCCCTAAACGCCAACATGTACCGACACATCTGTCAGCTGATCAAGGCTCTCTAGAATGTAAAGGCTTGAAATATGAAAACTGAAAAGGCGACAGCAAGGATGTGTAGGGATCCCACCTCCCATCTACTGTATGGGACATTACCAACAACACGAACAACACATACCGGCAAGTTTATGGAAAAGTTTCATTTAACATTTGTGAACACGTCGCGGAGTTCGCAAGGCTCTAAAACAAATACGACCAATTCGCCAAGGAACACAATTACATCTCTCAATTTGGTAAGTCCCTAATGAAATAAATCCCATTTACATTTTAAGGCAGTTTTTAATGCCAGCAATGACATTGACACACAAAGCAGACTAAAGAGTTCGAAGTATAAATGAGATTATATAATAGTCAAAGCCAGAGTGCGTGTTAATTATCGATTTTAAAATGTTCACCTCCTGCGATGATAAACGGGTTAAATTAAAAATGATCAATTCCATTTCCGATATCTATATTTTTCCGCCTGAGGTGCACTGCTTTACAAACATATTAAGAAAACAATTGATAATTCCTTAAAACTGGTGTAAAAAAGATATTCATATTTTAATAATACCCTAAAATTATTTTTACAATACTTTTTAAAATTTAAAATATGTATCTGTAATAAGAGGCCGGCCAAGTGGCAAGAATCGCATAGTTGGGGAATTGAGATGCAAACTTCACACTTTCTACATCGCCCTGATTTCCAACAAAATGTCCCTGCACACCAAGTTGAAATAGGGGTACCTTAAAGTCTCCATTTCGTTTCTAAAATAAATGGAAGGAAATATGAATAGAGTTACTTAACTTATATTTTGAAATATCTTACCGAAATTTCCACGAAAAAGTTTAAAGGTGATTTATCAATGCCGTAATTGAAGAATATATGGTACGACAATGGATAAGCGGGGGGATTCTGAAGATAACTTTGCAGAAACGACCAGTTGCTAATTGTCACATCTTCGTAGGGTTCAAAAAACAAACTCATTTGAGGGGGGCCTATTAAACTAAACTCAAATCGCACAGTGGTTGAATTAAGAACAGTCTTGTTCAGCACATTCAATGTGGTCAATCCTGGTGGTACAATGGGCTCAGAACGTGGCAACCATTTACTTTGCAGCCGGTTGTCAACGTAGCGAAAATCATACAAAGGCATTCCACACATCATGTGCTTCTCGCATCTCGATTTTATGCTAACCAATCCAGTCAGATTGACGTTTGAGCCCAAGAAAGGTTTTTCTTCACGTCTATCTTGAAAACTAAAGAGATAACCAGATTCGTCCTTACTGAGAGTTCCATCGTACTCGTAGAACATGTTTCGCACTTGCTGAAATAAAAAGGGCAAGCATAGGATCACGTACCATAAATCAGTAAAACTAATGATAGACTAACCAGGTATGCAACTCGTTGTCCGTTGGTCTTCGGTCGATACGGGAATCCTATTTGTGTGCTACTTGCTAAGTACATAGCGACGGCTGTGATTGCAAGTAGAGAGAACACTACAAAACTGGGTCGTCGAAAAGTATTGATAAGCGGGATCTGTGTTAACAAAAAAATTATAAACATATTTAGTGGAGCACTCGCCTACGCAGACTTACCAAGAAACCAAACGAGAGGACCGTTCCCATCGCTGCCAGAGCTGCAATATACAAGTCCTGATTGGATGCACTGCCCGAACGGCCAGTCATTGGTGTAATTACAACCACGAACAGATAGAAAAGGTAGCTGCTATAGAGGAAAGGAATTATCTGGCTTGCCTTAAGCAGACCTGTCCAGGCATAGCCACGATCATGCAGAGTAGTCAATAAATTCAAGACCAAGGATGTAGCATAGAAAACAAGTGGTATTACGAAAATATAAGAGGAACGCAATCCATATGATGTAAGACAAATGGCTAGAAAAGCCAGGATAACAGCCTGAGCATGCAAGGCCAGTTGGAGATGATACGCTGTCGATATTTTATCCTGGAAAGGGACAATTTATTAGAAAACGTGTGACTACCATTCTACAAGATCAGAAACTTACGTTGGACTGGATACTGTAGTATACAGTTATGGGCAAACTAAGGCCAATGAGTGAGGGACACACGTAAAGACCAATCACTAGCAACGGGGTGCTATAGTAAGTCAGCGATAGCCCCGAATTGTCAAACACATATGAAACCACAATAGGAAGAGCCAGTCCGAGTACAAGAGAGATAACCTGGATGATTAGGACCAATATAAGCCAGCACACCACATGGCATATGGATACTTGGGAAACAGCTGCCATCCGCCATATTGAAATGAAAACCAAAATAAATGTAGCTCCGGCAATGCCAAAATTCAACGATATTCCCGTAGCCTCTGAATAGTGCACAAAATAGATGCCTAGAAAGTCAAAGAACACAGCGTGGCCAGTCTTATGAGCCTGTGAATAGAATTTAACAAGAAGTATTACAATTGAGTGCTAACACTTTTAGATTCTATCATATACTTCTGTGTCGTGTAATTCGGTTGCATTAGCCAATCCTCGAACTAGACCAAGCACATTGTCACCGGTGTTCTGCAAGGATTCTCGAGGAATAACGTCGATCACGTCGTACTTGGTATGATATACGAAGCCGTTATAGCATTGACCCAGGTCTAATCCTATATGTATATATATGCATACATAAAATTGGTTACTTTTCTAATTTCGTAATCCTGTACTCTCTACGTACCTGGAATGTGCTCTTTAAAAATTGTAAAGTCAGAATCAGAAGGCAGCGCACCAGACTGGTAAATTTCCTCGGCCAATGTTGTGCCAAAGGGATGTTTGGCAAACTTATTATAATACTGTAAATTAACAGAAAACTTGGTAAAAAGGTATGATAGTTTATTAATTGTCTTACGTCTACAAGCCAAGAGTAGTTGGGGCCACTCTGGAAGAGTAATTCTCGTCCTCCACTTCCAGCAGCATCAAGATTAACGACGGCTCTGCAAATATATTGGTTCAATTTGCTGTAAAATTAAAAAGGGACAAAATATAGCTCACTTGAGGTGTGGCGCCCATCTGTGTTGATTTATGAATCCATGCGAGGCTAGCATAGAACTTTCTTCAGCTCCATTGAACAAAAAGACTATAGGATGGTCGAAGGTTTGCTTTGTAGTTGCCAAAACACGCAAAACTTCCAACATCGTGACAATCATAAAACCTGCATCACCGGCAGACGGAGTTTCTGGCTTGGAATCATAGTGACTGTTAACAAGGAGATATGAATCACTTTTGCTGTTTTTTGGAGCTATTTTTACAGCAATATTTTGAACTTCTTGATACAAGATAATCAGATTTGCATATTTAAATTGACCGGAGACTTGCGATAAGTCAATTTCAATATCGAAGTAATCTTTTAATGATTCATCCTTAATTTGGTTAAGCTCCTTAAGAAGGTACTGTACCGCCTCAACCTCGTTTTCCTTAGAACCGACCATTTTGGTACCAATATTTGACAGATGGTAAAGATTTTTGTACGCTCGTTCCGCAATAAATTCATTTGTATGTGCGTCCTCCACCGTTCGGGCGGTAGGTAACCGATAGAAGAATGGTATCACGACGGCGAAAAAGAGGAGCCCCCAAAACATTAGAAAACCACTTGCAAAGTACCAGGGTAACTTTCTGTTCTGTTCATTTTTAACTCCGTTTCGGGGGGTATCCACAAATCGTTCGCCAGACTCATGCCATAACTATAATAAATCAATTTAAAAATTAAGATTCAAATTGTATGATTAATCAGTTGTAATTACAAGCTTATCCTTGTCACCCATCTTGTTCGCTTGCTCTATTTTTCGTTTGGTGAGTCCAATGCTTGGCAAATTTGAACTACTCCGCAATTCGAATTTTGGGTTACTTTATAGCAATCAAGTCCGTTCGTAACATAACTTTGATATGAAATACTGGCAAAGTTCGGTAATAATAAAATCATATAATTTGATTGTCTGATTAAAGACTGTGCGAGGGTAGCTAAATAAGGTTGTTTATTGTTAATTGTAAAATCCATTGTTAGATCTACAAAAAGGAATCTTGAAAGAATATAAGAGCCTAGGACAACCCTAATATTAAGCATAAAAATTGCTTAGAACTATGAAAATTTAATTGCCATTAAAAAATGATACGTATTAACAAGTATTCACTTTTCTTTTAAGACTGCCCATTTTTTTGGCAACAGTCTATTTTATTGTCCTATAGGAAGCTCTCATATTATCGGCGGCATTCACTTCAAACACATTAATCAGTCTTCGATATAAATTACCGACATAAGGCATGAGTCAGCAGTATATTTTTTCCCGATATCTCAATTCTTGAAAAGTACCTTGTTTATAAAGCAGTTTTATTGGAAGTCTCTGTAGACTATTTTAGATAGCGCCTAATGAGCTTGTTTGGAAGCTTTTTGTGTTTATAAGAATACATTATCAACAATTTACAATGGATTTATGATTTTATTAATATTAAACACGCTTCTTATATATACTGATTAAAGTCATTATACGCACACCTCTCGACTGAATGTGTCTCTTTTTTTCTTAGTTAGAATAAGGGGTGTGCGAAATACGAATGTTCCTTCAATACACGAAATACAGTTTGAACACGCACGTCTAGAAATATCTCTTAAATGATCTTTAAATAAGTTCTTGAAATTTACGGATTTAATAGCTAATAATCCTTTTTTTACATTTTTATATAATCATTTTTCTGATTTATTAGACTGTTATTTAAAAAAAAACAGCTGTGGAGTATTCCATAGGCTTTCCACACGACTGTGTGTGTGTTTGTGCGAGTGTGGGCGTATGTGTTACTGTATGCATGCATGTACATATGTATGTATGCATACATGTATGCTTGCATGTTTGTTTCGCAGACCAAGCTGAGTTGTCGCTGTACTATAAATTTAAAAAAAGCGAATTCCTACCAAGTCCTCTACTCCTCAATTCTCAAGAATTCAAGTAGGCTCTGCAGTTTTTCATGCTAAGCTAGTGTGTTTTTTGGTTTGTTTGTTTGTTTTTTTTTTTCGGTTTTCTGTTTTTTTGTTGTTTCTTTTTTTTGTTTATTTATTGTGTGTGTATGTATGTACATTTATATGTATGTACATATATACGTACATATATGTGTGTTTCCATATTTTTGTATGTTATATGTATGTATGTATGTCTGTCTGTCTGTCTGCATGTATGTGTGTGTGTATTTGTGTATTTATCTATGTATGTATGCATGCGTGTATGTAAGTATCCGGACATTTATTCACACATGTTCGCATGCATGAATGCTTGCATATATACAACACAAACATGCATTTTCTACCGAGGAAGCTTAGATTCTGCGAAAGTTTGAAACACGTCTCAAATGATACAGCACATCGAAAATCAGTGTTCTGTTTTTTTTTTTATATTTTAAAAAACAAATAAAATTGGAAAATTTGTCGTTTTATTGATTTATGTTTTTAGTTTTTAGAAATCTATACGTACATAAATATTGCATTTTCACACATGTTAAACATGTTCGTAAGACTACATATTACTGCGAAAGCATGTTACTAATTATATATATTTATCAGATTCTATCAATGTGATTATAATTTAATTTTGAATTGGTTTAGTATTTAAATACCAATATCTATTATAGTTGGATTTGTTACTGCTATTGATGGCCTCTTTAGAAGTACCAGCTCTCGTAGGTGCCTACCCAGGCTTGTACATAGGTATAAGACGGAAAGCGGTCGAGATGTGCGCCCAAGCCTTGAGATCGTGCAATTTCATGATGCACCCAATGACCACCAATTCCAATTTCCAGTGTGGGTGTATCAAACGATGATGTCGTTTTCTAAAAAGTATATAAACAATCAGTACAAAGGATCCATGAGTTTGCAAAAACTAAACGAACCTCAACGTCGATGGTGAACTCAAGGGCACTATTATCCAGACCATAGGAGAAGTATACAAAATGTGGCGGTGGCTCATTTTCATTTATAAGCGTCTTATTGAAGGACCAGTCCAGCAGCTTAGCATTGTTTTTCACATTCACAAAGATGGTCATGTGATCGGGACCCTCCAATGAAAAATTAAATCGCCTTTGCATTGAGCCATCCAACTCTGTGGTTTCCTGTAGAGTCAAAGTGGGATAAGCCGTCGGTATCTGTGGCTGCTCATTAACCGGTATCCATAGACTGTATTCGCGGGCCTTATGCCAACGATGATTATATAATGGCATGCCACAGAACATTTCCTCCTCGCAGAACTCGCTGACTTTATGTAACTGGCCGATCGTCTTGATTTCATCTACAAAAAGTGGAAAAGATACAAGGCTTTCGAACCTACAGAAACTGCATATAGACAAACCTTCGGCTATGCTGAACCTTCGATCCTGAGGATACACATAAATTCCGCTCTCATCAGTGCGTGTCGTTCCATCAGCATTATGCAGTATTCGATGTGCATACTGCAAAATGTGATAAATAATTTAGCTGGCCCCAAATAATAATAGCATCCATTTAAAAGCACAACTTACAATCAAGGAGTAGCGCTGCGCAGATGTCTTGGGTTGGTATGGAAAGCCTGCATCCGTGACTGCAATAATGATGAACAAAATTGTGCCAGCCAGGAAGCACAGGACTATCGTTCTCGTCTTTCGGAAGAACATGATGAGTGGCACCTAAATCAAAGCCAAATTTGTATCACTTCTACTTCCAATATTGCAGCGACTTGAGTACTCACAATAAAGCCCGCAAACATAAGCGAAAACAACCACATTAGGATGGCCACGGTTAAATCCGGATTAGATGAGCCACCCGAACGACCCTGCATCGGTATCAGAGTTTTAAGTGCCACCGTGCAGATGTAGGTGAAGTAAGTGAAGGGTAGTATATGACAGATCATGACGGCAATGGCAAACCAATAAGCTGCATATAGGATAGTTAGGACTTAAAACATTTGACCAGTTAATAAGCTTAAATACCAACCTTTGCGATGCCATTTGGTTACCAGATTCACAACCAGCGCCACAATATCGAACAGAACGCACAACATTATAAAATAGGCCGACCGTATGCCAATGGATGTCAGAACTATTATCAGAATAACTAAGCAAACGCAATGAGAGTGCATAAAGAGCTGTACACGAAAACCGAGGCTCAGCGGATCCCTTTTAGTCTTCTCCAGATAGAGGGCTGGCAAAATGCTCATGCCCACGATAATTGGAAACAAATACAGACCGATTATCAGCCACATCTCCGTAAACCAGCTCAGTGATCGATCTACAGCGTCCATGAAAACCGCCACCAAAAGAGGCAGACCCGCAGCTAGAGCCAGAGAAACCAGCTGTATGCCCAATATAATACCAAATCGCATCAAAACGCCCGACAAGCTACAGCCGGATCTGACGGACATGAAATACACAGAGATTGCAATCGCCAGAAGCGCAACCACACTGACAATCACGTTTATAATAATGCTTGTGGTTGCCGTGTAGAAAATTATAAACCAGCCCAGGAAGTCATAGAAGACATTGTGACCCTCGGCGTGAGCCTGAAATCAGTAGAATTAAACATGGACATGGAAATTTGCAAATCAAGTTGTCTGAAGTGATCAAAACCTTTGGGATGTGACTTACTTCAATGTCATCTAGCTCGGGAGCATTTGCCAGAGCCCTAGCCAGAGCCAGCACATTGTCGCCGGTGTGTTGAAAGGAGGCGCGTGGAAAGACATTTACTCGATCAAATTTGGTGTGATAGACATAGCCATTGAAAATGTAGGCCATGTCTAGGCCGGGCACACCGCCATAGTCGCGAAAGATGCGAAAATCTGTATCGGATGGTATTAAGCCAGCCTGGAATATCTCTTCGGCCAATGTGTTGGCAAAGGGATGCGGCACCTGGCGATAATATTTCATGAGCCAGGGATGGTTGGGCCCCGACTGGAACAGTATCTCGCGGCCGCCGCTGCCTGCCGAGTCCAGATTAATCAGAGCTCTGCGTAAGATACGACCGATGTTCAAGTAAGGATTAGCTAAAATCAATGTACACCTACTTGCAGTTCTTGGCCCACTTGTGCTGCGTAATAAAGGCGTGTGAGGCCTGCAGCGGATTCTCCTCGGCTCCATTGAATAGAAAGACAATGGGATGGGCCAGTGGCTCATCTGACTTGGCAATGACGCGCATCACCTCCAGCATGGTAACCACCATGGAGCCATCATCGCCAGCACCCGGACTCCCAGGCACCGAGTCATAGTGGCTATTGATTAGCAGATAATTCTCATTCGTGTTGCCCTTCTCGCTCAGCTTGACGACCACATTCTGTATGCCCTGGTACATGTTTACCATGGTCCAGTGCATGTAAGCGCCACTCGCCTGCTGCACATCGAGCTCGAACTCGAAGCGATCGTTCGCCTCGGCCTGCACCTTGGCCACTTCGTCCCTGAAGAACTGCACGGTGGTTACCTCATTGGCAATGCTGCCGACAACGCGTGGACCAATCCGTGTCAACTCAATGAGGGTATCCTCAGCGCGCTGTGCTATGAAATCTCGTGGATGGGAAGCCTCATCGGTGCGTAACAGTGGCGTCGGCATGTGATTGATCTGGGTGTTGACCAGCGACAGGTAAATGACAAACCAGAATCCAAAGAAGGCGGGTGCATAGTACCATTGCAGCTTCTTGGGCACCTCAAAGTCCACATCGATATGGTATTTGGAGTTGAACTGCACGGAAAGTGTAAAAACATTTATTTTTTTATCGGTTATTATTAATTATTATATTGGAAGTGCCCAACTACTAGCTCTAAATGATAATTATAGCTGTTATAATGGTCAAGCGGCGTTTCCCGACAGCCACTCGATATCTAATCGTCGGACGAGGGTGCACACTGATTGCCCGCAATGAGCGAATGTCAGGGCTAATCAAAGAAATTACCGAGCTAATTGCGAACTTCGGGGTTTACATGACACGCTCTACATTAAGGTCGAATTGCTTTTATATGGTTATGGCAACAGGGTAAATTATCGGCCCCCTGGTTAGTCAATTGTACTCGTATTATCTTATAGGCAAGCTGATAAGCGGCTCTTCTCCGAAAATTTAACATTTCGCCAAATAGATTTCAGCGAAAGCGACTGAAACAATAGCTGACATTGAAATCTAAACACGTCGCGTGTTTCATACATGATTCATATGGGCGTGTGGTCAACGTGCCCGAATACTTACTTATCTGATAATATTCAATTGCTGCAATAAATTGATTAAGTGCTAAATATCGCCAAACATTAGCAACAAGAAATACAACAAAATATTTGCAAATCGTGCGGCCTCTTTGATCTATTCGCCATAGCCAAAGTAATCGGGGTTATCTAAGAAAATAACGATTAGTTGCACATTTTTTTTTTAGTAAATATAAGTCGACTTCGGCTTGGTCAGTGCGATAAGTTAGGATCTTGCACACGTTAAAAACGTGCCTAACACTTGAGTTAGCCAATTTGAAATTGATCGTTTAGATTAGAGTTTAGAAGCAGCCGCAACATGAAACTGAGTAACCAGATCCATTTTTAGATAATCTCTTATATATATTTAATTTCACTCAAAATTTGGTTATCATAAAAATGAGGCAAACGACAATTTGGCTTTTATAAGCACAAAACTACTGAGAACTGTTTTGAATTTTGTATCAAACTACTCAATTTTATTACACTTAATTAAATCTAGTGCAACAAAGTTCTCTTTTGACTTTAGACGTTAGACTTTTTTTTATATATTTGTGCATTGTAATTTAAATGAGCTCTTTAACTCTCATATCCTATTTATAAAAATTATTTGGCATTATTTCTAATTTGCAACTGCAAGTAATTAAACACGAAGTCCACCAATATTGTTATTTACACTCAATTCTGTTGTTCATCAGATCAAATCTCATTAATGCAAACATCACGTATTTTATTGTTTTGGGAAAATTCATTGATTCGGAAACAAGATTTATATTACACATTTTAGCCTGATACATTGTGCTCTTATTGTTGTTTTCATGTTATTTCATTTTATACGTACACCCATTTTAATAATTTGTAGGATTTATACTGATGATTATCCTTTGAGAATTTCAACACTACACAGCACTGTCACTTCTAGACGATTCGGTGGATTGTTAAGATCGACCACGTCTTTCAGCCGCCACTGGAACTACCCAAATGAAGGTTTAAATCGCGAAACGCTCTTAAAATATGAGCACCGGGTCTTTGGGGAATAGCGCACGTCAGAGTTATCGTGAGGAATTCAATATCTAATGGCGATACGATAAACACGAGCAATTATTGTACCCTTCGAACACCGAACTCGGCTTGATTTTTGTCTTATTGGAAGTTATTATCGCACTTGTTGTTACGGTAGTATTTAGACACCTGTGTAGTAGTCCATAATGTGTTACGATTATGGCTTGCTTTTTGTTCTTCTGGGTTGTTATTCTTTTTTTATTTAACGGGTTTTATCTTTATGACATAAAAATGATATCTTTCTATTGGTACTTTTTCGCTTTGTTTTTAGCGGCATGGAGCCTTAGAAGTTTTCGGACTGCACTCGTTTATCCATCTAATAACCGATTAACAACATTAGATATTGGCATAGCCTTTGAATACTGCGTTTCACTAACTCAGATCCATGCCCCTTTTAAGCGTCATCACGATGCCTCTCCCACTCACTGACTAACTGACTAGACTAAGTATCCAGACCTGGGCCCGAGCCCAGATACATTCACAAACACAGCGACAGCCCATCATGATAGGCAGCTGTTGTGCCTGGCTGGCTATGTCACTTGTCTCTGGCCTCTTGTTTGCTGTCTGTCTCTGTCTGTGGTCCCTGGTTTTGTAATGCATGTTTCTCTATAGACTTGACTAATTAATTTTTGCGCTGTTTGCCGTTGATTCCATTTCAGTTTATGTGTCATTCCATTCTTTTGTTTTGCCATATCTGTTCTCTCTGTTTCGAAAATGCGCGCTTTGTGCTTGCATTTCGGAATCGAGCAGAGCAGCGAATTACTTTGATTTCACTTGATTAACAAATTGTTTTCGTTATTTAAATCATTTTGTTTAAATGCCTATTTGTGTGTGTGAGTCGACTGAGTTACGCCTGAATGCATTTAGCGCTGGGAAATTGACTCGCTCGCCGATGCTACCTGATCCGAAATTATGTCAACTACTATTTTCGCGCTCGACTGCGCGACAGCAACGTCAAGTGGCAGCCACACAGTTTTATATTTAGCCCTATACTCAAATAAGTCGCAACTTGTAAGAAATGCTTGCAGGGCTTTAAAAGTAATTAATTTCTGACTTAAGTGCTGTGAAAGACTAAAGCTATTCAGTCGAATAGTTTCTTTATTACTTGCCGCGCGGCATAGGAACTGAACTCTCTCCTGCTCGGAGCTGACGAAAGAAAGGTCCGTTTCAATCTATAATTTTATCAACAAAATAGAAAGTGTTGATCAAGCAAGCAGAAATAACAGCTTGACACATATTCCCAGAAATTTGCACAAATTATTTCACTTCTTGAACTCATATTACATTTATTCCAAAAATATCAGCAATCATATTGCAAATGTTCGCAAGCTCGCAAGCTCTCCTCTTACTCATTTATCAAGGTCGCATACATAAGATTGCCACAATCTGAAATACTGCTGAATGGCATAATATAGTGCTGAATTATATGTGTATGTAGAAGTATATTCCCCAAATATATAACATATATGCCATATAACATATACCATAGAAACCAATTTAGGCTTTGACATAAGCATAGAATTTTAAATTTTTTCAATATTTGTATCAGGCACACCTTTTTTTGTGTTCGATTATTTTGTTTGAGTTGAGATTCGTGCGCATACTTATTTGCGTGAATGTGCCTATCGCATGCAAAATCTGAGCTCGGCAATGTCTGACTTGTTGAGAGCATAGAAATCAAAAAGCATGTTTACTTGCACCTTAATCCGAAGCATTTGAGAACTTTATCTCCAAACACTTATCAATTATAGCGCCAATAATTATTAAATTGGCTTATTATTGGTGAAGTCACAGTCTTATCAGCCTGCCAATTGCTGCCAGTATCTATGCGCTTGCGTCTCGAATTGATATGGGTTCGCGCGACTCTTCCTTAACGATGTTAAACGCCAATCCGTACCTTTGAACTAGGCCCCGAGCGCCGCAATGTAAGTTCGAGGGGTGGAATATGTTTTTGAAATGAAAAAAGGAAATAAAGAATAACATCCCATTTATTAGATTAATTAAACGTTAATCAAATGTAGCCAAGATGAAGATATCTTAACTTATTCCGAGCGCAATCTAGTCATCGATCGATCGATCAGAAAAAAAAAATAACAACATAGCATTTATATCACTTTTCGGTAAAGGTAGTGGGAAATTTTGCCCATCGAGTTCTTTCTTGAATAATTAAATTCCGAATGAAAAAAGACACTTGTTGTCAAAGATCAATTAAACGATTTCTCAAAATGCCAAACTTTCCGTAGTTTTAAGAACTGATTAAGATATTGCAAAAAGTGAACGGAATTGCCCTCGTATAGTTAATTTGCTTGCTCGACTACTTCGATTATCGTGGGCTTATCATAAGCCCATGGTATGGTAGCTCTTGAGGCTCAACCACTTCAAATCCATAAATTCGGGAGTTGTGTATAAAATTACTGCCATTCGCTGTTCAAAAGTTTAGTACGCGAATAGACGGCACGCGTTTAAGTCCATAGAAGCAGCTGGAACTCTTTCTCGACAGGATTGGGATTACGTATTAAGTGCTATCATGTCGAAGTGCAACGTTAACAATAACAATGCCAACAACGACAACGACAACATCATGATCATCAAGTGAGTTCGATGAGCACAACAAGTTCTCATTTACTCTTATATGTGGATCGCTCTGTGATCTCTTGCTCTTTGCCATGGCGGCTCTCTCCTGCGCGTCTCCTGCTGTGTATTCTCTGTGCCCGGCCAGACGTGCGGCGACCGCTGAAGGCGACAGTTGTGGTTGTTGTGCGTTTCTGTGTTTCTTGTTTTTCGTGTTGTTCGTGTCAGCTGATGGCACATGTTGCCGCTGCCTTTGGCCGATTTTGAGCATTTTGTCATTGCCTTTTTGAAAAGGCAACAAAACAAATTGAACAAAATTTATATATATTTAAATATATAAATAATCGTGTTTATTTTCGGCAAGTTTTCTGTTCATTAAAATTGCGCGAATCAATAAAAAAAAGACAGTGAGTGCAAATCATAGAAAATCATCTTAATAAGAAGGATTAGAGTTGACTTTAAAACTCGACTGGCAAACAATTGTGCTGAGTGTATTCAGTGAGTGTACTCTTCATATTCAAACCATTTTGTTGGGCTTCTTGCGGTGCCGCGAGGCAGTTGGTTGCTTTCTTTCAACAGCTATAAACACAACCGCAACTTCCTTTTGGTCTTCTTCGTGTGCTTCTCGCTGGTGTGTATATGTGTGTGTGTTTGTGTGGCAAGTTGCAGAGCGTCAAGAGGCAGGTTATTGACTTCTTATGTTGCGGCCCTTGCGGCATATGTCGCACATGTAGCTTGCAGCTTGTAGCTGTAGCTGTTGCTCTATCTGTATCTGTCAGATACTATGGATCGGGCTGGCTCTTCCGCCTCGTTTCTCTCGCCACAACCCAAACAAACGTTGTTGTTATTGTTGTTGTTGCGGCTGTTATTGTCACAGTTGATTGCCGTCGCCTCGCCGACTGTTTGGATTTTCTTCCCATTTAGATAGTCTTTAAATAGAATTTTCTTAAACCTCCCCCGCACAACTCATTTGCATGGCTCTTTCATTCCAGTTTGTTTGTTTGTTTTGTTTCTATTAAGCTGTGTGGGCGTGGCCACACACACTCGCTCATTTTGTTCAGTTCCGATACAAATTAACAATCATAATAAGAAGCAAAAATAAAAATAGCTAAGGCCGCAACTGATTAAAACACTTGCATGTTAAATCGATTAAGAACACGTCCCAGCAACACTTGCTCTGCAACCACACTGATGAACCACGAGTATTGTGAAACGAGTGTGCTCCACTTACACACACACCCCTCTGTCTGTCTGGCTGCAATGTGAATTTATTTTTTTTGCGTCTCGGTCTGACGGCCGCTTTTAATCGCCGCATCGCGGTTGGCCCCTGAGGGTCACGGGGCGCATTGCTATAAATGGGTCGCTGTCGAAGGGACCCCAATTGCATTTTGCATGCACTTTAATCATTAGCCACAAGTACAAATTGCCTTTTATTTGCTTCACTCTCAAAAACATCCAACACTTTTCTGTTTATAGGCCATGCGGTCTGTAACCATTTGGCCGAATTCTCTCTTTTTCTTTTATACAAATATTTTTCTTAGCCATGCGTCACAGTACAATTTTTCTTTGCACGAACTGCACTTAGAGGCTTTCAATGGGGCAGTCGAACGTTTAGTTAGTGTGAGTGAGTAAAAGTATAAAGGTATTAGTGCTTTTGCAGTCAAAGCTTTGCTTAGATTGCCTGAGTTTTTGAAGGCTCAGCCTCTGTGGAAGTGTGCGTGAGCCCAAATTATCTGAATCTTATAGCTCTTGAGCTGACTTGTTTTACAGGGTATTGAAGATGCAATCCTTCAACCATGTTTGTCAAATTCTCAGATACATACAAATAACTCATGCGAACGGCATAGAGCACATCATTAAACTTAAATATTATGCGCCGGGTTCGCTATAAATAAAAACGAAATATCGCATTAAAATTTACAAAATGTGTCCCGTTTAATTTACGGCTGTTTCACATTGCTTATGTCTAGAATTAGTTCACAAATGAATATTTGTTGAACGTTTGATGAAATTTAATTTGTTATTTTCCCTATTTGCATTGTGTTTTTTCCTGTTTACGAGCAAATCATCAGCTGTCCAGATGAGAAATTAAATATTTTTTTAATGTTTCTGGGCCAACACATGTCCTCCTCTGCATTGCGGCTTACGCTAGTGACGAAACTGAAATAAACTATGACAAAATCGATCTAAAGATGAGTTCACCAAAGCAAAAATGCGCAACAGAAAAGCGTCTAGCCTGGGTAGCCTTATCATTCAATGTATTTTAGTTAAGATTGTTTACCTAGCAGGAAGTACTTGAACACTCCCCATACTTACTACGACAGTTACCCATATCTTATTGAAATATTATTAAAGTTGGACAAGTTCATTGATGAATCTGTTTTGATAATTCATTTGACTATCCGACAGTGGTTTCCGTCGCGCCCTTTCAATCATCTATCAGAATGAGTACTTCTGATTGATTCGCAAAATCGTGATATATTATCACGAATGTATCATGCTGTCAGCTTCGAGTTGAGCCCACTTGAGAGCCGAAAGTACAGACAATGCTGTTCAGCCACTTGATTACCATCATGCTCACATGTTTTCGGTTGGGGAAATGGATAGCCACTAAAGACCTTTAACAGTTCCTAATTATTTTATCGCCACCCTCTCCATGGGGCTGACAATGACTGTGGCTTACTCATTTTCAATGGTCCGCACTCATCAGTCAATTGAGTTAATTGTGGTGGGGTGTTATGTTCACACTCATTATTCTTTATTCATTATTCATTTTAGCGAAAAGATGAACTCCAAATATGAGAACATGAAAATCATCTACAATCGCAGCAAAATTGGCTGGTATTGGGCGCCGCTCTTTATTGCTTTTTGGTTTCTGCTGTTCTATTTGGTGGTGGTGCCCAGTTTCCATCGAATGCCACCGCTGAAGACGCTGCAGGATGAGCTGCAGCAGCCGGGCCAGTTTATTGGAGAGCGTGCGGAGGGCACTCTACTAAGGCTGTCAAAGATCGGCCCGAAAGTTGTGGGCAGTGCGGCGAATGAGCAAGTCGCTGTCCAGTTCCTGCTTAGCGAGATCAGTGAGATCATTGACGGCGCTCGCACCGATCTGTATGACATTGAGAAGGACGTACAGATAGCCTCTGGCAATTATCTGCTCTGGTCCATGGTGAACGTCTATCAGAGCGTCCAAAATGTGGTTGTAAAGCTCTCACCCAAAAATGCAACCAGCGAGGCGGCTTTGCTAATCAACAGTCACTTTGATTCGGTGCCCGGCAGCTCTGGTGCCGGTGACTCTGGCATGATGTGCGTCATCATGCTGGAGGTGCTGCGTGTGATAACGAAATATGAGACTCCACTCACCTATACGCTCATCTTTCTCTTCAACGGCGCCGAGGAGAATCCTCTCCAGGGCTCGCACGCGTTCATCACGCAGCATCCCTGGGCTCATAATGTGCGGTAAGTTTGCAATCAGAAAGTTTTCTCAAATTTAAATCTAATTCCTAGTTTCTTTTTAAACCATTTTATAGCGCTGTGGTTAATCTGGATTCAGCTGGCAGCGGCGGTCGGGAGATTCTGTTTCAGTCTGGACCCGATCATCCTTGGCTAATGAAGGTACCTAATCAACTATTAACTATTTACCATTGTTTACCCTTAATTAATTGAATAACCTGGTACAGTACTATGGCAATCACATCACGCATCCTTTTGCGTCAACAATCGGTGAGGAACTGTTTCAAAACGGTTTCATTCCCTCAGAAACAGATTATCGCATATTCCGCGACTATGGCAAAATACCTGGTAAGGCAAAGGGTGACAGTTGCCAATGTGAACTGGCTGTAACTGGCTTCTTCTTGTTTTTCCAGGTCTCGATATGGCTCATACATTAAATGGCTTTGTATATCATACGAAATACGATCGCTTCAATCTGATACCTCGGCGCACCTATCAGCTGACCGGAGATAATCTACTGGGTCTGATCAAAGCCTTGGCTAATGCGCCCGAGCTGGAAGATCCAGCGGTAAGTCTTTTAGCATATCTTGTTAATATAATTAATCTATAAGAATCTTATTCTTTTCTCAGAAATATGCCGAAGGCCACATGATATTCTTCGACGTGTTGGGCTGGTTTTTCATCTATTATCCGGACTATGTGGGCGTTATTATCAACATTTGCATCTGCGTACTGGTGCTCATTACGATCGTCGCCTATATCTGGAGTATGGCCAGCAATACGGGCATGTTCAGACGTCGCATATTTGCCAAGTTTGGAATTTTGGCTGCGCTTCAGCTCTGCGGTGTTTGCTTTAGTATGGGCCTTGCTATTTGTATAGCTCTCTTCCTGGATGCCGTGGGCTTATCCATGGCCTGGTTTTCACAGACTTGGATGATCTTTGGCTTGTACTTCTGCCCCATGTTCTTTGGCTTGGGCATATTGCCTGCCATCTACTTCAGTCGCACCAAGGAGGTGAGTTATTTTCGATATCTTTATTTGCGCATTATTGATTGAATTTATTTATTTTCTAGCATGGGCTACCACTTGCATATGGCATTCAGCTTCTGATGCACTCGCATTGCTTAATATTGACTGTGATTACTATCTTAATGATGTCCTTTAACATACGTTCAGCCTTCATTCTGCTCATTTGCATTGGCTTCTACACGCTTTCAGTTCTGCTCAACATGGCCACATGTGCACATAAAACAAGTGAGTTGTTTACTGCCCCACAAAGATATGTCGATTAAATAAGCAACTATTTATTCTTACAGATTTCATGTGGCTCATACCTCACTGTCTTTGCCAAATCCTGCCCTTCATGTTCTACACATATTGCTGTTATGCCTTTTATGTTGTATTCGTGCCGATGCAGGGACGCGAAAGCGGCTCGAATCCGGAAATACTTATTGGTGGCTTTACGGCCCTGTTTTGTTTGCTGCTATCTCCATTCCTGATACCCTTACTCTGCCTGTTCCGCAAATCCAAGACCATCATCTCGCTATTTGGCATCTGTACGATACTCTTTATTATACTGGCTGCCACGCCCGTGGCGTTCCCGTATGTGGAGAAGACAGCAGTTCAGCGATTCTTTGCTGTGGTAATGCATTGCGCATAGTTCATCCTTAAAGTTTATTCTCATTGCCATATTTCACTTTGCACTTTCAGCACACGACTCGCACCTTCCACAACGCAGATGCTGCCAGCTCAGTCAATCATACCGATGCCGGTTATTATGTGATGCCCATGGATCGGCATCCCAACTCGCTGGATGATATACTCCTTGATGGAAGCAACTTTACAAAGGCTGATCGTGGCGCGTGTGAAACGGAACTTATGTGCGGTTTTCCGATTTACAGCTCGCGTTGGCTGAAGGCAATGTGGGTCACAAAGATAACATGAAGTGTTTATTCCATAATTATAACCTGTTAATCTTTGCAGAGATAATAGCTATTGGGTGCCTGGTCCCGAGCCAAACAAGGATTATTTGCCCACGTTGAGAATAATTAACAAAGAGAGCACTTCGTCGACGAACATAATGTTCACATTAGAGGTTTCTGGGCCGGATCATGCAAGCATATTTATCGATCCAATAAATAATGCCAAACTGGTGGATTGGACCTTCACCAAGGAGCCGTTAGAAAAGTCTTTGTCGCCGCCTCACTACGTTTATTGGTCCTATGCCTTAGATCCAACACCCTTGCGCTTTAACTTGGAATTTGAGGTAGGTTTTGCTTAACTACTTTTCTCTTCTTCAGAGTTAAATTAATAATTTATTATAATCGATTCTAACAGCGTGAAAGCAACAATTGGTCTGGAGCAACATTCAAAATCGCCATTATGGGCCATAGAATACACGATGATATGTTTATAGAGGAAGACTTTCGAGAGTTTTTGGCCAGGTTTCCTGCTTGGGCGCATGTCAACTCATGGATTGGTTCCTACAACAGTTGGCAACTCTAAGAGCTGCTAAAATGTCTAATAGAACATTTGATATTCAAAACTCACTACTCATAGTTCGGTAATCTGAACTGTTGTTAAGTTTTCGTATTCATCCATACTCTAAACACAAAATCACACATATTACTCGCACAAGCGGACATCCAACGAACAAAAGTTGTATTTAAATTAAAAATATAGAATTTAATTGAAATTAACTCCTAACAAAACGATTAGCTTATAATTGTGTTAAAATATATTTTAAATAATTTATTAAGTTACAGAAATTTGTAAACTATGTAACTATTCGTTTGTAGCTTTTAAAAAATCCAACTCTCATACGAAGCAAACCAATCGGTAGTATATGTCCAAGCCGGAAAGGTGCTAAGAAACTCCTTAAACTCGCTCGTGTAATATTCTGGATGGTAAAGGAAATGCACACTCACAGCCAGCTTGAAGTACGGCCCATCTGTATTGGCTGCATCGTGCTCAAACTCCAGCCAGAAATTGTAGGGCTCCTTAATCATGGAGGAGACATGGTATATAAAATATGGTGCAGTATGGCCATCCACCAAGACGGTTTCATCGAACGACCAGTTTGTAATCTTCACGTTCTCCATGGGATCAACGTACATGACAATGCGATCACCAGCCTTTAAACTGAACTCGAAACGCTTTTTGTTCTGGCTAATAGACTGTCGCGATATTTCATTGAGCTCTGTGACAACTGGAAGCATTGGCGCCGTACTATAGATCCAACGCGCTGAATCCCTAAGAGCAAAATAATTGAGATCAGTTAAGATTTACCAAATTAACGTTTGGGACATACTTCCAATTCAACCAACGTCCACTATATAGCGGTAGGCCGCAATAGGGCTCCGAAGCACAGTTATCTGAGAGCCAGCTCTCGGACTCCACATTCTTGAGCGTTGTATCATAAAGCTCTGAGTACCGAGTATCAACGGGTTGTATATAGAATCCAGTTTCTTGTGTTATACTGTTATCCGCATTGTGCAGTGTGCGTTGGGTGTGCTAAATGAAACTTTGGATTACGATGGATCTGGAATCATTAGAAAATGATCTTACCAGAACATAGTAACGCTGTGCGGCAAGATCCTCTTTAAAAGGGAAGCCCACAGGCGTGGCGGCTAATATAATGAATATAATGGTTAGTACTCCAAACATTGAGATAAAGATTTTCGATTTGCGGAATTTGATTAAAATTGGTATCTGGAAATAGAATATTTGTAATATGCACAGCAATAATATTATTTTCCTTTAAAACATACTATGAATCCGGCAAAATGCATCGTCATCAGGGCAATGAAGAGTGCAATCAGCATATCTGGTTTGCTATCAGGCCCATCGCGTCCCTGCATGGGTACGAATACCAGCAAAAATACATAGTTCAAATAGGTGTAGTAGAAGAAAGGCAACAACTGAAAAACCAAATGTACCGACATAAAGTAGCTCTCTGCAAAAGAAGATTGTATACCAATTAGCTAAATACATCAAATGTTAGATGAGACACTTACTCTTAATGGTCACCTTAAGGATCAACTGCACAATCATCGAGATGGTGTAGAAGAATAAACCTATCATGGGAAAGAAAGCTGAACGTATGCCCAGACCTGTCAGGAGTAGGCAAAGGAACACAATTAAAATGCAATGAGCATGCATAAAGCAGGCAATGGTCTGGTTAAGCTTAATGTTCGTTTTGTGCTTGGTCCAGCCTATGTAGAAGGCAGGCAGCAAGCCCAGTCCAAAGAACATGGGACAGAAATACAAGCCGAATGTCATCCAAATGCTGTAGTACCAGGACTCTCCAAGGCCAACGCCATGCATGAAGACTGCCACGAGTAAGGTCAATCCCCAGGCAATAATAACTGCACCCAGCTGCACCAGAAAGATAATGCCAAAACGCAAGGCCACAGCCTTCGGTGCATCCGCGTCATTGCTCTTGGTCATAAGATAAACGGAGAGGCCAATGAAAATTAGAGCAGCCACCGAAACCACTATATTAATAGCAATGCTGGCAGATTCCGTATAGACGATAATAAACCAGCCGAGGTAGTCGAAGAAGACAGCGTGTCCCTCCTCGTGGGCAGAGGTATCATCGAGCTCAGGAGCATTGGCCAGCCCCCAGGTCAAAGCCAAAACATTATCACCCGTGGTCTGATAGGTACCGCGCGCCAGGTTCTTAAAGTTGTCGTATGTGGTGTGGTAGACATATCCATTGAGGGCGTGCGCCATATCCAGGCCGGGGACATTGCCATAGTCGCGGAATATGCGAAAGTCCGTATCTGATGGTATAAAGTTATTCTGGAAAAGCTCCTCGCCGAGTGTTATGGAGAAGGGATGTGGAGCATACTTCTTATAGTAATTCATCAGCCACGGATGATTGGGTCCCGTTTGAAATAGCACCTCGCGACCACCTGAGCCCGTCGAGTCCAGATTGATAAGCGCTCTATAAAAAATTACAGATTCAAGATTCACTAATTCAAGAAAAGCCCGAGTCTGCTCACTTGCAATTGGCAGCCCATCTGTGCTTTGTGATAAAACCATGGGCGCCCAACATGTTCGCCTCCTCGGCGCCATTGAATAGAAAGACCACGGCATGAGCCAGTGGTCTCTCGGAGCGAGCGATTACGCGTAGTGTTTCCAGCATTATGACCACCATGACGCCATCGTCACCTGCCGCCGGCGTTTTCACCTCTGAATCGTAGTGTGAGTTAACCAACAAATAGTTGTCATTGGAACTATCCTTTCTTGAGATCCGGACCACAACATTGGACACATTGTCATAGCTGGTGGCCGCATCCCACAGGTAGAAGGCGCCCGAGGAGTACTGCACCTCCGAAACGATGTCATATAGATCGCTGCGCGACTGGTCCACAATTTTTTGCACCTCTCGCAGCACAAAATTAACGACATGCACCTCATTATTTATTGATCCAGTCATTTTGTTACCAATCGACGAGTACTCGGCCAACTGAATCTTGGCACGCTCGCCTATAAACTCGTCCGGGTGACTGGCCTCATCTCGAACATAGATCATTTTCGGATAGGAGAAGAAGCTTGGTATGACGGTCACATAGAAAAGTGTAAACCAGATTACACAAAAGATGGGCGCCCCATACCAAGGCCACTTGTCACCGCCTTTTTTCGAGGACTTCTCAGTTGTTATGTCAATGCTGGAGAAGGACATCTGTGAAAGGGTAAGCAGCACATTAACAATATCCGACTCTGAACACAAAAAACCCCCTAACTAATCTATCAATACCTATAATTACATACATTATCATATTAATTACTGTGTTCATAAAACTTGCGAAATGTGTGTTCATTTTTTTCCGGCAGATGTAATCAATTCTTTTCTAATGAGCTACATTTATTTTCTGAAATTTGAGTTGTTGCACTTAAAAAATGTATTTTCTGGAGAACTGATATTGTGAGATTTGAGAATTCTCCACGTTTTTGTGTTTTTATTTGGTTAAATGAGTCCAATTTTCATTTCAAATTCACTTTTTCTATATATTTAATTGAATGCAGAGTTGGCACAATACCTTTTTTGGTGACCTTTAGTTAGTCTTTTGGACTTAGCACAAGAAATTTGACCGCGCCACAATACTTGAGTTGGAAAACTGACACAGTTAACCAAATGTAAAGCAAATATTTAGGCTATATGCCTCTAAGTTGGGGCTTATCGCCGATAATGTCTTGCAGATTACGATTTGGCGATAGCATGCGGCAACTTGTCGGGTTTATGGTTTGATGACCAGCGGTTAGATTAAGCTTTATGTCGGCATATATCTTATTACCGAAAGGTAAATAAACATTTATAGCAACGATGCTTACCTTAAAAAGAAAAATATTTAAGAAAAAACCCGAAAACAATAACTATAAATCGAAAAGAACAGTATAAACAACACAATATTTCGGCTCCCAACCAACTTAATATCGCTTTTTAAATAAAATACTACACTGACTTTTAAAGAACTGTGCGGTTCTCAGAAACAACAAATTTCTAACCTATTGTAGATTACATACAGCATAGCACTAAATGTCGTACTAAATCATAATTGATATGTCAAGCTATCTACTAAACTTAACTACCTGAAGAAAAAGAAAAACAAAAAAGATGAAGCGCTCGCAACCTTCCTACGGCACCTGGACCTACGTAACGGAGAAGGATACCAAAAATGCCTTGCTGCATCTGATCATCTTCTCTATTTACTTGATAGCCGTAACCTTTGTTGGCAACGCATTAACCCCGCATTACCATCATTATTTAACCAGGAGCTTGCAGCAACTACTTAAAAGAACTGACTATACGTCGAAAAATACGACCATATCTTTCGATAAGGTGATTACAATACCATATTTCTGGGATTATATGGAATTTATGGTCCTTCCCTTGCTGCATGGCGTCGTCTATGATGAAAGCGTTAAATGGCAGCCGCGTTTTATTAACAGTAGACCCACCTTGTACGGTCGTTTATTTCTAAATGAAAGTTTACTACTTGGAGCACCGAGACTACGACAGATTCGTGTTAAAAATAACAGTTGCCACGTGCATCCTGCTTTCGCTCGATACTATAACACATGTATGGCGGCTTATTCGGCTGACAAGGAGTTAAAGGAGCCTTTCTATATGGGGTAAATGTAAATTTGCATACAAGCTATTATGATTATCTCTCTGTATCCAACTTACTGCAGGACTGAGTACAAAACAATGGATCAGCTGAATGCCTTACCTATCCAGGGTAGAGTTCATACCTATCACAGCGGAGGGTATGTGAGACCATTATCATACAATAAAGATGTAAATATGGGCCTGATCCGAAACCTTAAAAAAATTGAATGGTTAAATCGTGGTTCACGGGTCGTTGTATTTGAAATGAATATGATTAACTTAAATTTGAATATGCTAATAGCCACTAAGTACTTTATTTTTTAGCCTAATTGATAATATTGTTTTACAAATTGTCCTACAAATTGCAGATTAATTTTTGAGATACTGCCCACCGGCCTTATAAATGCAAAATATAACGTGGAAGCCATCTATTCGAATCCAGTGAACACCTCATCTAGTGGATTCATTGTGGGCTGCTCCGTTGTCGTATATGTAATTAATTTTTATTATACCTACGTTGAGATCAAGAAACTCTATCTGAGAGGCTATAAGTATTTCTTTACAAAACAGGCATTATTGAATATACCTAGTATAGTTGTAAGCTTAGCCCGAAAATATTGTTGGCTCCATTTCTTAACCATATTTCTCCTATTAGATAGTTTATCTGTCGCTCATTTATACAATCTATATCCGTTTTTATGAGCGCACAATCCATGAGCAGATTAACGCTGTAACTAACCATTTCGTTTCATTGGATTACTTGGTCCTAATGTATTCGCTTCATAAGGATGCTTACGGAATCTTGGTGTTTCTTTCCTGGCTGAATCTGTTTAGCTTTATGGACTTTAATCCCGTACTACGAAACCTTGGGGTTGCTATGCAGATGGTAATAGTCCTTTTAAATTGTGATATAATCTAATCTAGTTGGTTCTAACTCTTAATTCTAGGCTTCAACTGACTTGCTGGCATTTGCCGTCATATTCCTTATTACTTTTTTTGCCTATGCAAATCTTGGCCTACTCCTTTTTGGTTCCGAGTATGAAGATTTTAGAAATTTTCCAACTGCCTTTCTAACAATGTTTCGCTTGTTGGTTACTGATTTCGACTACTTTCGATTGGAACACGAGTCACAAATTTTGTGTCCCATATTCTTTCTGACCTACATATTGTTAATATTTTTCGTATTAAAGGTAAGCTGCTTTACTTAGTTGGGCTCTATAAAACTTGACGTCGTTTTAGAATATGTTCTTTTCCGCTATCGTAATATCATATCGAACAGCCACAAAGGCGGTTCGCTTCCAACCGTCATTCTTGTGGTATTATATAAGAAAGCAATTGTTCAGAGTGACTTGTGGGCTTTTTAAGGCACCTCGTTATCCAGTATGGGCTGCTGGATATGAGTTAAACCAGCCGCTGAGTAAAAGCGAGCTTGAAGAATTGTAAGTTAACAAATTGAATTCAAAAACTTCTTTGAACATTTCGATTTATATTTTTGGTCCTTTGCAGGCTTCTCATAAAGGAATATACGGAAATCGAGTCAGATCTGGACTTGTAATTATCTACAATTATGCAATTCATTAAATTACTTTTGAAAAATCTAATTTGTGTGCTTTGCAGCCTACTTTCTCGTCTGGATCTGATTGAGAACGTGTTTTATCGTCTTCATAATAATATTGGAGATATAATAACCGCTGCGAAAAATGAAGAAGAAAAGAGAAAAAAAAAGAAGCCAAATGATAATATATAAAACCATCTGTTCTTCTTCGAATCCTACATTAAAGAGTGTAATTGGCTTTTGTCAAAATTTGAACAATGAGATTCTCATTTCTCTAATCGATCGCAGAATCGAATTAAAGCCCAGACTGCGATTTGTGGTGGCGAAATGCCAGAATATTTCTTGTTTAAGCGCCGACATATTCTCTAACTCACTTGATATACAGAGTAAAATTATCATTAACCACGTAATCAGTGCTTAACCCAGCAGCCCAAGCATTTATTATACCGGCCATATCTAAATGACGTAAGGTGAGGTAGCATACGATAGAACGGAGCTTACCGTCTATTTGTGCTGTAGACCTTTTCGACCTTAATATTCTTATTTAAGATATATTCAAGATATAATAATATCCGAACATTATTTGGGACATGTTAAAATGGATTAGGTACGCACAACTATTTTTTTTTTTGTCTATGATATGGATAAATTACGAAACGGAGTCCTTGCTAGTGTGAGAACCCTAAAGCCCTGATCGGCTTTTAAAGTAAAAATATAAAACTGCAAATTACAAACGACTAGTTGCCAAGGTAGCGGAAATCCTTATCTAATCCTCTATTAGTTCAGCCATTAGATTAGTAAGAACTAAAATTCAATTAATTTTTTTGATGCCGTCTAATGTAACCGAAAGAAACTTCATATCTCTTGTGTGTATGGACTTAGTATACGGAAACCTGCACTGATGTTTATTTTCTTCTCAACTTCCGGCACATAGAATACACATAATAAATTTAATACTATTAAGTAGACAGACTTTATCTAGATTTGTCATTTCTAATAAATTTCATATATTTTCAGTACATCCATGTGTCATAGGACGCCGGCCAGGGCGTTGCGTCCACATAGCTGGGAAAACTGCTAAGGAACTTCTTAAAATCTTCTGTATGCAACTCCTTGTGGTGAATCCAATGACCATGTAGGCCCAATTCCAGCGTAGGAGTATTCCAATCGCCGCTGGGTTTCTACAAAATGTAAATACGTACGTTAATCAGAAGCTTGAATAATATAACCGAGCACAAGCTCACCTCAAGCTCCAGCCAGAACTTCAGCGGGTCACCGTTGACGCCGTAGGAGAAATAGATATAATATGGCGGCTTATAGTTCAGGCGTAATGGCGCCTCATGGAAGGACCAGCCAACAACTCGGGCGCCATTCAATGGCTGTACAAAGATACCCATGTGATCGGGGCCACTTAGTTCCATTTCAAAGCGAATTTTATTGGGAGTAAGTTGCTTCTTGGATACGACTTTAGCCGCAGGCAGCGTGCCCAGCGCAGGCTCCGATGCGGGTATCCATAAGCCACGGTCCCTATGAATCCCAGAATGGAAACCAATTAGTTGCATCCCCTGGTAGGTGTTGTTGCTATTGGCCTTACCTGGTATTGTGCCAGCGCATGTTGTATAGTGGAAAACCACACAATGTTTCCTTGAGACATTCCTCTTTTACAGATCTGGCCAGAGTCATGTTAATTACCTTATCTGCAAAACAAGACGAATACCCGTTCAAAAAATGCGACAATTCATATTTTAATGGAACAGTTACTTTTTACGGAATAGGTGCGTCTGTCCTGTGGCATGATGAAGTAACCAGTTTCGGATCGGCGAACATTGTTGTTGGCATCGTGGAAGGTGCGCTTAGCGTGCTGTAAGACAGAGTTTATAGACTGGGAATCTAGGGAATCATGCCATGCGACTTACCAATACGGCGAAACGTTGCACACTCGTCTCTGGCCTGTAGGGGAAGCCCAATGGAGTAACAGCAATGATGATGCACACCAAGGTGATACCCAACAGGGCGCAGATGATGGTCTTCGATTTGCGGAACATGTGAAGCATGGGTACAATAAAGCCGCCAGTAAGCATGCCCACGGCAACGCTAAAGACAGCCAAAATCAGATCCGGATTAACTTTGTCTCCAAAGCGACCGAACATGGGAATGAAGGTGACCAGGAAGCCGTGCGAGAAATAGGCAAAGAACAGAAACGGAGGCACATAGCACACAATGTGCGGTATGATCCAGACAACATCTGCGCAAAGTGGAGATCGGAACGAGAGTTAGCTGAATCCGTAGACCATTCAGCTGGCTTAACTTACTGCGTGTGTGCAGATTGGTGGCCAGATTAAAGACCAGGCCCACTGTGTAGAACATGCAGGTCAGCATGAGAACAAATGCGGAGCGAATGCTGCAGATGGTCAGCACCAGGGTGAGCAGCGCCAGGAATAGACAGTGGCAATGCATCAGCAGCTGCACACGTTGTCCAATCGGAAAGCGATCCTAGAAAGCAGCGTATGAGCTACCAGCTACAGTTCGAGTTGGTTAAATTTATACTCACAGTCGCGGTATAGTGGAAATAGAGTGCTGGTACGATGGCCACGCCAAAGAAGAACGGACAGAAGTACAGTCCCAGCATCAGCCAGTTGTGTGTGAACCAGGAGAGCGGCATATGCGTTATATCCATGAATACGGCTATGATAATGGGCAGCGTAGCGCCTGCTACCACGCCTAGGATGAGCAAAATAAATGTGTGCAGCGTACGCTTGAGTATCTTCTGCAGCTTCATGCCCGAGTTGGTGGCCATCAGCTTGATGGCAAGCCCACAGACAACAATCGCGCCTATGGAGACAACCACATTGAGAATGATACCCTCCGTTTCGGTATAAAAGACCAAGAACCAGCCCATGACATCATAGTAAACGGTGTGTCCCTCGGCGTGTTTCTAAAAAGAGATTGAAGTTCATTCTCCTGCTCATCATATGTGCTTCAGTTGCATCTTACCGAGGTGTCCTCTAGCTCCGGCGCACTCGAAATTTCACGGATAAGAGCCAAGAGATTGTCACCGGTGTTTTGGAAGCTGCCGCGTGGAAAAATCTCCGCGCGATCGTAACGGGTGTGATAGACATAACCATTATACTGATAAGCCATGTCCAGACCGGGCACAGCGCCATGATCACGGAATACGCGGAAGTCCGTGTCGGATGGTATGAAGTTGTGCTGGAACATCTCCTCAGCTATGGTCGAGGCATAGGGATGCTTGATGGCGCGGCGATAACTCTTCATAAGCCAGGGATGATTGGGACCGGACTGGAAGAGAATCTCGCGACCGCCATTGCCAGCGGAATCCAAGTTGATCAGCGCTCTGTCAATTAAATAAAACAATAAGTTGAGCACTACGTTGGGCAGGAGCTGATATCTGTCACCCACTTGCAGTTCTTGGCCCACTTGTGCTGCGTGATGAAGGCGTGTGAGGCCTGCAGTGGATTCTCCTCTGCACCATTGAACAGAAAGACAACCGGATGCTTTAGCGCGTACTTTGATTTGGCCAGCACACGCAGAGTTTCCATCATGACGGCCACCATGGAGCCGTCATCGCCAGCGCCAGGACCCGCCGGCACCGTGTCAAAGTGGCTATTGACCAGCAAGTAGGTGCTGCTGTTCGAGCCTTTGGGACTGATCTTTACTACAAAGTTTTGTATGCTCTGGTACATGTTGACTGCATTCCAGTGTATGTAACTGCCGGAGGCCACCTGCACATCCATTTCGATCTCATGGACAGCGCCCAGCTCAGCTCGCACCTTCTGCATGGTGGATGTGATCACCTGAATGGATCCCATTTCGTTCTCGCGGCTGCCCACCACACGTGGCCCTAGAGCCACCAGACGCTGCAGATTCAGTTCCGCGCGCTCGGCGATAAAGCGTTCCGGATACTTGGCCTCATCTTTGATACTAAGCGGGCGAGGCAGGTGATTGGAGGCGGGTATGGATATGGCGCTATAGATGAGCAGCCAGAAGCCAATAAAGGCGGGCGCCCAATACCATTTGATCTTCTCGCGGCTAACGAAAACTCGTTCGCAGCAGTTGGCCTGCTATGGAAAGAGTAGGTGTGGAAAGAGCGGCAAGAATGGGTTAGTATTTCAAGTGGTTGCGGTCTTTTTGGTTGGTTCTCGATGTTTGTTCAAGATATGCCTAGGTGAATCAGTGTTTAATTAAAGCACAGGCGATACTTTTGTGGCTTGAGTAAAATGTGCTAATAGTTCGATTTAATCCATCACGACTTTATCTTATCAACGGGCCAACATGTTGCGCTCTGTGCAGCTGTTGCCGCCGAAATTGTTGCCTCGATAAGGCCATGAAGAGTAGGTGACTGTGTCTGGGTTTGAAAATGGGAACGCGTACGGCTGTTGCAGCTGCCCCATTTATTCACCTGTTGAATTTGCAAATGGCTAATATGCGGTACACAGTAATTTGTTGTGTTGCTTATTCAACAAAGCACGACCCGAATTAGGTAATCTAATCAATGAGTATCTACAAAATACTAAAACAAACATACACGCACACACACACACACACTTATCCGACACTTGTTCCAATCGAAGAAACTTCTTGCCCGCTAATTGATTGCCCTTGAGTACCAGCTCACCTCATCTTCGTACAGGTGCAACTGCGGCTGTCTCAGCAACGGATCCGCATTGCTGGCGTCTGTTGTCGGCGTTATAACGCGACGCCGCACTTTTTTATCACTGCTCATTGGATCTGTTGTGCACTTTCAACCGGTCCCAATGAATAATTCTCTATGTATACATAAAGACTTGAAACGACCTACGCTCTCGCTCTCTCTGTCCCTCTCTCTTTCTCTCTGTTTCTCTCTCGTTAGCTCGATTACTCTCTGAACAGCGCGCTGTGCAAACCAGCACGAACTACTCGACTTGTGCGGAGGCTCTCTGCCGATCGACTGACTGACGATCTGAAACTCGCAGCACTTGGACAGCGACTGATCCGGCCAGCGAATGGCTTCGACTTCGACTGCTTTGGCAGTCGATACCGATATGTTGGTATCTTATCTGCATGGTCTTTGGCTTCCTCAAATTCAGCTGTGGTGCGCTACAAGGTGCGGCATATGTGTTAGAACGCACTCAAACAAATGATCCCGCAATGGCACTTGACATACGCTAGCGAATCAAATAAATTGGCTTATTTACGAGCAATGATTATATTTTATATGTAAAACAAACATATTATCGCTTCATAGCAGCGGTTACTTAAGAATTCCGATCGGAATAGTTAAGCACGCGGCATAGATTGGACCTGTGCACATATTTTAGGTAAACATTCTCCAGAGAACTTAAACTTGTGGGAGAGTGTATAACATGTTTGCCTGCAGCACAGTTTTGTTTTCGGACTTTAGTAGATTAAAAGTCAACCCTTTTCAGGCATTAAATAGTACACACAAGTGACACATATTTCTTTCAATGCAGCATGTCAAAGTGGAACAAAGTTTGCAACTGCAATTCCATGACCTATGCTGTGGCACGTCCTGCACGAACATTGGGATTAGCAAGAAAAGTTTTGATTGTTTATAATTTGTACCTTGGCAACTTTATCCTGTGCTTCACTGCACATTGTAAATCGTCAACTTGAACGTTGATATGGCGTTTCGGCTGCTGCTGTTGCTGATGCTGATGCTGTTTCTGGTTCCAAAGTGCGTTTTGGACTGACCTCATCTCCATATTAAAGATTCCGCTTAAGCGTCAGCTCAACCATTAGTTGCTCGCGGGCGGCATTTCTTTTAATATTGCCTCCACTCTAATATCTACGCAATCCACTTTGCGACTGACAGTCCATATTGTCTCTGTTTACTTCTCAAATGTACAGACACCTAAATAAATAAAACGATTTGTTTAATATTCAATGAGACGTCGATGAGCTTTGAATACGCTAAGCAAAAAATTAGAGGCACGTAAGTTTTATGTGTAATTCATAAATAAAATACATTTAATTCATAATAGAGTGCCAAGTTTTTCAAGGCAAGCACACTTGTGCTGCACAAAAAGTCCAGTATACCTTGTGGCTAGTTTGGCTTGATTCAACGGATCCTCTGCATATTCCTTACAGGTTAAATGAAGCATTAAATTGTATATGCGATATCTCTGCAATTAACCCTTAATAAATATATAACTTTTAATTTTATAACCTTTTATATATTAATTGCATACTTCTATGCTGCTTCACAAAATCAAAAATTTTACAAATTTAACAGCAGATTTTCGGCCCGAAAATTAAATATGTATATGAGCCAAAGGTAGCATAAACTGTATAGCCTTTTTGTACTTTCCCGAGATATTAATCAATGTTTTTGAGTTCAGAAAAGTCATTTTTCGCAAAAGGCGCGGTGCATTCATTCATTTTTGGTCAATCTAATCTCTTAGAGTGCGGATTTTGGATGGCAATCGATAGTCGGGATCCGTACGAGTTGAAAGAGGTATATCACTCCGAAATTTTACCGAGATATTTCAATTTCAAAAACTTAATGGTCATTTGTTTCTTGCCTTAATGGGGCACCGAGCTGGTTGTTGTGCTGTATTTTGTATAGTTTCAAAAAATTAAAATTGGTAACAGAATTAAATGAAATGTTTTGTTTTTGTCTACGAAATATTATCATTATTATTTGAGCCGTGCTAAGATCACTTACCATTTAAAAAATTACGTATTTCCCTTAGAAATTGTGCACAAATTCGCTTGCAGTTCACGGAACTGTGTCACGCCCTTCTAACTCCCCGTGCAAATACGAACTGATGCTGTCAGTGTACACACACTTGACAGAGGCCTAGGACGAACACACACACACACACACACTCGCTGATGGCGTCCCGCTTGGAATTGAGGACATAAAGCGGCAAACTAGCAACGTGCAAGCTACGGGCGGGCGGGTGTCTATCCACTTGCTAGTGTCATTCAACCTGAGTGAAAAGAAGACAGCATGCACACATGCATACACATACACACACATGCACGCCCACACGGACAGTTTAGTTGTAGCTGTACTATTTTACTCTAGATCTATGTTGGTATGTGTTTGTATACTTCATATACTCATTCATTCATGTCTTGTGCCACACAAATTCGTAAACAAAACGTTCATCCGAATATTGGTCAAAATGAAATCGATAAAATGAATACCCGAGTGAATGAATGTATGAATAGCTCCGATGACCAATGCGCCAAAACCTTTGCCTAACTCTCGTAATATTGTTGACGGGTCATCTTGAAGAGCCCAGATTGTTCAATCGAGACTTTTTATTAAAATATTTTTTATTTATGCAGACCGCTGTCTGAAGTCGGAACACACTCGGTCTCTAAGCGCAAGCGCTGTCTCTCTCTCTGTCTCTCTCTCTCTCTCTCTCTTTCTCTTTATCTTTCTCTCTCTTTCTCTCTCTCTATCTGTGTTTTGTAAGAGAGAGCGAAAAACGCCGGCAAGCAGCCGCCGCAGCGTCCTCCACCTCACGGCGTATGCTGCGTTATCCCCTGCGACGCCTGGGCACAACCAAAACAAAGCCCAAAATGTGTGTCAGCTGCTTTGCTTGTACTTTTCTATCCTGCTGGGCTTTCCACTCAAATTCGCGCTGTTTTTCCGCTGCCTGCTGTGTGTCGCACGCTTTGCCATCGCTCGTTGCCTTCACACGCACACACACACACGCAGGCACACACACATGTACACATATACTCACACTTAGGAATCGCCTGGCTCGGCAGTATCATTTGATATTCAGTTCAGTTAGTCGTAGTTGAACTGTCGTAGCTTTTGGTGGTCTCGTCTGGGCAGCTCAGCAAGTTCTGGCAACGCAACGTGCTACTGAAACGCAAATCCCATATAATCAAAAAGTAAGGCAGATACGAGCGCGTGTGTATTTCTCTGAGTGTGTGTTCTTGTGCTAGTTTGTGTTTATTGCCAAGGCATGGGCCGCCAAATGTTCCTGCTTAGCTAAAAGAAATTATATAATTTTATAAACGAAATGTAAATTTCAATAATCCGCAATTGTGCAGTGAAATCGTTGCCAGAGCAGCCCCTAAAAAATAAAAAATAACTAATCAAATGAAATTCACTGACAACTTGACATGCTTCTATATCCGCAGTGTAGCATACTTTTATGCGCCCGCTAAAACATGTGAGTCTCGGTTGTTGTCTTCGCTAAACGCTGCTTGCATCCCCCACCAATTTTCTTTGTTGTTATATTTTGGATTTTTTTTGGTTCTTATTTCATCGAGTATTTCCGTCGGTGTTTCGTTTCCGTTTTTTTTTTGTGGTTTACTTACAGAAAATTAGACGTAGTAACCTAATAGTCTGTTTGTGAGTAGCTAGCAACATAAATTTGATGTATCCTCACTTTTCTGAATACGTACTTATTGCTTTTATATACCACTACCTAGAATTTAGTGTCATGCGAGAATGTTAACAACTCGAGTAAGCAATTCAGCAGAACTGCAACAATAGTTATGAATGCTCCAATAAGTATGCTATATTATTTCTGGAAATTTGTTACGAGCCTGAAATTGAATTTCTTTGCTCGGTAGCTCAATTTACGATATTTTTTACGATAGCGTAAGCGTATTTAATCAGGTTTCATTTGTGGGCGTCATATGTCCAACTGCTCCTTAAACATTGCATACCGCGCACATTTATTGTTATATACCATTCACATGCTGCGCATTCTGTGATGATATCATTGATAGCATTCCATTACTACGGGCCCGCTGTTTGCCAATTGAAGCCGGCATGAAGCAGGTCGTTGACCAAGCGCATTATCCTCACAATATGATGGTATTAAACGTGCTTCTAACCATATGCTATGTATGGCATACTTACCCATATGTGCGTCACACTAAACATGCAGCATAGAATCTTGAGTACGGCATGAAAGTGCGGCCTCCTTCCAGTAACAAACAAAAGCGAGGAAATACAAATACACGTACAATGCTGCACTCCCATATTAGAGTTTTGTCTGCCGGACAATGACACAAATGCGGACGAAAAGAAAGACGATGGCGAAAAGAGATACTCAAAAACAAAAAGGTGAAAAATACTTGAAAGAGACAAAGTAATAAAAAATGTTTAATTTAAAGCAAAAAAAAAAAATCAACACCGGAATTTTTTTCTATTTTTCTTTGAATGCTTTGACGAGCACTTGAATATGTATGTGTGGATTGTGGCACCACTTTGAGGACATTTTAATGTTTACTTTGTGCTGACAAGTTAAACAAGAACTCTCTACAATTAATTACTGTGTCGTTTGTTTACTTTGGCATTCATTAACATTGGCTGCGTTCAAAGTTTCCAGGCAACCTGATTAACTCTGAATATTGAGCTAGATAAGGCGAAAAGATATTTTATAAAAAGGATACAGAAAAAGAAAAAAGCTCATAACAAGCGTGTCAAATCTAAATTCGATTCATATGGGCTTTTTTTTATGTAAGTAATTCCAAGAAAAATAAAATTTTACGCAAGAGTTATTCGATATTTGGCCGCGAGTCGGTTATAGGGCATTAAATGCGTCAGCAGACATCATGTGGGTGTACTCGAAAGTCGAACGCAGCTGTCGATTTTGAGTGTCAGCCATTGTTGTGCAAAAGCAGGCAACACGCATACGCACTGTGACACGGACCCGCTGAAGCGTTCATGTGGATTGTGGAGAGAGTGTCAGAGGGTGTTGCTGCTTTTTAATGAAGTCATGTGAAGCATACGCAGATTTTCCACTGATTTATGAGCAGCTACTTGACGCCTTTCAGGTGCCAGTTGCTATTCCCCACCTAACCTAACAACGACAGCATAAATTAGAAGCTTCAGCTATGCATCACTTACCACCGTAATTGCTATGAGTTTGGGCCCAATCTAGTCAACAGGATTAACCTGATTGCAAGCAAACACAGCTTGCCCAGATACGCTGCAATTGCTGTGCTCGCCTGCCCTGTATTTAAAATAGTCGATTTAAAGAAAACTTTTGCAATGTGCAAAAGGGCAACAGTTGATTGCACTGCGTCCATTTTTATTTTTTATAATTGTAATGCACAGAGGGGGATCTTTATTGCAATCGCTTCTCCTTAAATTAAATGCCATTTTTTCAGCTGAGAACCAAAAAATACAGACGCAATGATGCATTTATTTTCCGCTTTCCCACCATTTTACTTGGTATTCTTTTGCCATTGTCTTGTGCTTTCTCTGTGCTGGGGCGTTTAATTAATTACCAGTCCACAAATGGGAGCTCGGCAGGTAATCTGAAAACGACGGAAGGAGGCAACGCCTTTTAATGTTTAATCCCCCGGATTTACTTTAAAATGTAATTAGCTGGGTAAGATTCATGTTCTCTTTCGTATTTTTACATTTTACATTCAATTTGCAATCATGAATATCGACAAAAATATCTGCGCTGAAATTAAAGACATAAGAATAATCCTAGATATGTACGAGCTGGTTTACTTAACATAGGTTTATATATATCCCTTCTACGGGATTCTCATGAATTCAAAAGTTTGCATGCCTTCATCATGATTTTATTTTTCCTTACAATTAATCAAATTTATTTATGATGTGTGTGAACATTAGTTTGTGTTTATATAAAAGTCTGTCTCCCTCCTACTAAAAGAAGCCCATAAACAAATCGTGAGCGTGTAAGTATATTTTTGGGCAAACTTATATATAAACAGGAATATATGTAAAGGCAATTCAGACCACGTTATCCACAATTAAACAATAAATTTATTTATACATAAATTACGCACAAAAATATTGAATAGCAGGACATCGAACCGCAGAGTCAGAGCCATCGCATTGCCTGCCGCAGCTCGGCAGGCAACCCAGCCAGAAAGACAGAAGGGCAGGACATGGGGTAAGGGGTAAGAGATTCTGCTGCCAGACCATTGCACTGCTGGTGGCTAGAGCCAAGGGCTCTGTGCAGAGGGCAATGACTTGGACATTTTCGGGTTGGCAATGCAATCGCATCTACTGGCCCGCAGTATGAGGGAAATACTATTCTTGGCCAAGTCGTGAACCTTGCTCTTGCTGCGAATTCATTTCATTTAGCGTGCTCTCAAGGGAGCTCATTTCAAAGTGCCTGGATCTTGTGACTCAAGTTGTTCTTGGAAAACTGCATTTCGGCTTATGGTAATGGCCCGTAAGGGGTTGCTCAACTGCAGCTATAACATTGCAGCATGTGCATCGCTGAAGTGTCCCGCCCATCAAAAGAGCGAATCAAGCGGGCCGTATGGCTGCCATAAACTGCGCATCAATGTTGCTAAATGGCGCAGCTTAACCGACAAACTGACCTCCAATGGAGCCGATGGTTGGGATCGTGACTCGTTAAGAATTGAGTCGTCAGGGGTGTGCCTTTACTGAGGCATTGCATTGAATCCTAGCGTAAAAACTCAGCCTAAGCCGCAAGGTAACAACGTTTTTATCTAAGCCATGAAAGGCCAACAACCACTTTTGATTGACAGGCACATTCAATTTGTGCGTCGTCGGTATTTGCCCCTCTAGCCGCAGACCCAGCCCCAGCCCCACTTTGTGTAGTAGCTTATTGGAATTGTTTGGCTACTGTTTTTGCGTCTATGTAGAAAACTAAGAAGCTAGGGCAAGTCATGCACAATAGAAAAAGCCCACAAGTATTTATGCAACGTGTCGGAATGGGATTGTGTGTGTGGGCGTTAGTGGCCCGCCCCTTATCCTCCTTACATGGCAGAGAAAAACTTCTTTTGTATCGCATTTCAGTTGTCATTTGCAGTCTGAATGACTTTGCGAATTCAGATATTGATATGACCTATTCATTGAACCGGAATAGACCAACAACAAAACCATGAATTACAAATGCTGACTAGGACCAGTTGTCATTGTGGACTAGTTCGACAGAAGCCTTGAAACTTGGCGCAAAGTGTAGGACTTTCCAACTGCAGACCATTTGGGTAAGGTGCAAGTGCACGTCATATCCAAATAGCACACGTAAAATTATAGTTAAAGTTTAGCCACAGAGTTTTGCTTAAAGCCTTGGGATCTATTCATAGAGCTAACTGCGTGGTATTCACCTAATTAAGTGTCTATTAGAGGCCAGTCTGAAATCCCATCAGGGAAACAGGCTTTTAGGCTTTTGTTTATGTGTGTGTGTGTGTGTGTGTGTGTGTGTGTGTGTGTGTGTGGGGGCTGTGTGGCTTTTGTCATAAAGTTCATATTTGGGCCACCGATTCGAGGGACCGCTTGGAAATTCGTAGGCTGACACCAATTGAACTTTATGCCTGCCAAAATCTGTGCTCCAACTCGCATCCCATTTCCCATGGAGCTCAAACTGCGTACGAGCTTCTAGCACTAATGTGTGTGTGTGTGTGTGTGTGAGTGTGTGTGTGTGTGTGTGTTGGGCGATGGGGCGTCGTCTATCTGAAATTGTATTGAAATCCTTTTAACGCCATATCTAAAATTTATGTGCTTGCCAAATTGAATTATTGTGCAAACTCAATTTTGCACGAAATGCGCCCGGGTGGTTGGCTTACAATACACGCAGTGTGGGCTGCCACGCCCAGTAATGTTATGGGCTTGCGAGTTGTAGCGTATGCAGCTCGGGAAGTGCCCGGCCCACTAAATTTGATTCGATTACATTAAAAGTGTGTCACAGCATTCAATAATTTAGATGCCTAAACTACGCGCCAAAACAATACCCTGTACATCGAATTAGTAATGGGCAATGATATGGAATGTTAGTTTATTTAACTAATACACCCGCTGCAGCTGAGCTACCAGGTATAACAGCATAATGCATTTCCAATTTAGCCTTAATTGAAAGCCTAAAACTATACATTTATATTGGCGCTTTTGCGATAAACACGAATGACTAATTAGTGATTGGCTTTCGGAAATGCTTCCTAATTCTGGTTTAGTTTATCCAATCGAATTCAATGAAATGGCTTTTATAACTGTAATTGAATTCAGTTAGAAATAGACGAGTTTGCTTTTAAATCCAATCGACTTTTATAACAACCGGCTCAATAGCTAACAAACTTTTCCGCATAGTCGCACGTGTCAAGGAAAAAAAGTTAAATACTTTTACTTTTTATGCTGTCACAACTCCATTTTTGATTTATGAGCTTTGCTGCTACTTACATAGTATACAGGTAAAAGCAAAAGAATTTGCAATCAGGGCTTAAAATTCCTGGGCAGAGTTCTGCTGGGCGTACACATTTGTTTCTTAACAAATGGGAACCCTAATGAGGCAAACATCAATCACCTTCATTGTGGCAAGCTGTAAATAAAAATAATCCGAATGCGAATCATAATAATAATCGATGTCCCAAACAGTCTGTGAAATGAATACGAAATTATCGAAGGATGCTGCTGCTGTTAATGTGTTCTCCTGATGATGACAAACCGATGATTATTATTATTGTTGTTATAACTCATATCAGGAATTTGCCTGTCTGCGGCCATGTGTGTGTTCACGTGTGTGCCTAGGCCAACGCTGCGTATGAGTGATTATGATTATTATTGAATACGAGCGAACGTGCAAAATCAATTTTACCTTTATTCTGCAATTCGGTAAAAAATGAACATATTTCAATTCAGTAAATAAAAACCACTTAAATGGTTAACAAAAATACAAAAACTAATAAAATAATTTCCATCTTTAATTCGCATTTTCCCGAAAAATAAAATTGTAACATATTTGTTTCCTTGCACACTTACGAAGTATTTTTTTTCAATTTGCTCGCCTAAGTAACTTTGTCAAAACGGTGCCGATCTATGCGTGAAATGATTTCTGGTCATATTCTGTCCGTTAGATTGATTTGACACGTGAACTTAATTCAATTGGAAAAATAAACTTTCTCTTTTTTAAACTTGTGAAAAGTTAAGAATCTTGAATAATTGTAATACCATAAATTGCTTGCAAATGTTCACGGCTGGCCGCGGCTGTGCGTCCTAATAGAAATACAAAATTATGCATAATCATGAGAAAAGGAAGCAGGAGCCGGCTGCCTGTGGGCGGCCTTAGAGGATGGCCATTGGGGCGTTACAATTATGGCACCATATCCATTGGGAGTCTGGCTTCAGTCTTTGCCCCAAGTTAATTTGACACGCAGTTTGTTGCAGCAACAGAGTGCGTGAGTAAATGCGTAGGTTGTTTTCTTAGAATAATGTTAATATAGCTGGCCAAGCACTTGATTTTGACGGAAATTGTGGGCCACAATTTGGCTTCTGGGGCTTAAAAACAAAAAGTCACTCTGAAGATGGCACAACAATGGAGAAAATAAAAATTGTAATAGAAAATTGTCGTATAATGGGGCAGGGAAACTCGTAAATCTGTAAACAGCGAATAGGGCACGCACTGCGTATACGTTATATGAGAAAATAATTGCTGCGTAGCAAGCGGCGACAACAATGCGAGTAAATTGCTTTAGAAACGTGCAGACACACCCCCAACACCCGCGAGCACACACACACACAAAAGACATGATGAATTTGCAAAAAAAAAAAAGGAAGACTTCAGAAAGTACCCTCAAAATGATTTCATTTAACTTTCGCTTTTTGTTGACCAAAATACGCCTCTGCTTCTGGCCGCATTCAATGGCCTGGTCAAACAAATTTGCGGTAACCTGCCCGTCTTCAGTTTGGCTCAAGTCGGTGGCAAATAATCAGGCTAAACTGACTGACCCAAATGAAACGCCTAATATGCCATAAGCCAGCAATAAATCACGATCAAACAGTTGGCCATAAGCCGAAATTTGTATATTGATCATATAATTCACTTACTTATTCAAGTTTGTAATTGTTGCCAACGTCGGCCTGGCTATATGTTCAGGTGTTCAGTTAAAAGAGCCGGTAATAAGAGCATCCTTCTGGCAGACAAACAAGACATGCAACTGTTTTTATTGCCTGCTTTGCCACAGGCATACAAAAAGTGTCGTAAAACCAAAAGAATTGTGTGTGTGTGTGTGTGCGACAGTTGCGCGTGTGTGTGGTTGGGGTCATGCGGGAGGGGCAGGGGGGGGAGGTGTGGCAGGTGAGCGTTGTATGCATATGAGACATTTGTCAAGCTTGTTTGCGTTTGCCTGCGGCTGTATAGAAGAAGGCAACAGCTGTCACTTTACATATTGCATACCCTTAGATATTTAGAAGAGGATCCTGACGACGCCTATTCCCAGCTGACTTTTAGGGCATACAAATTTGATTATTTAGTTTTTGGATTTCACAAATATGCACATATAATTCTTTTTTTTTTTTAGGGTATTTCCCTTTCGACGTGTGGGCCATGTCACGTTTGGCGTGGCTCTACAAAGGCAGTTTGTCACATTGCACAAATCCTTGGGTCTCAACAAAAATAGCAACGCCAGCTGCCAGGTGGGGGAAGAGTCACGAGTAGAAAACTCAAACTAAAGGACGTCTGCCAGGTGTGCTGTTAATTGCTGGCTGGAAGTTGTGTTTTGTTGCGTGCCCTTGCCCCCTGGCCCCTGCCCTGCGCCGTAAATACATTTCATAGCATATTTTTCTACATTGTAACCTAAGAAACGTTGCTAGTTTAAAAACAAGTCAGGCTGCTCTAAATGGGAATGATATGCCCAACTATGATATACCCTAGTTCTTGTTTCATCCATTCAACGGCTTCCTTTATCCCCACACTATGGGAAATTCTAATGTGATTTTCAGTACATAAATGTGTGTGTTAAGGCCCGAGATTATACATCTAACATGTGGGCGGGGTATTTAAAAAGTGAAATACCCCCGATTCGTCTCCTGTCTGCCTGTTATAAAAACAAACTTTGTTTTGACTGCATTTATGGGGCAGCCGCAAATTTAATTGGAACTTTTGTCATTGTTTTATGTGACTTTCTGCGCAATTGTTGAAATCGTATAATGGCTAGTAAGAGGCCATGAATTCTGGTGTTCATTTCAATACCATCAACTTTGTAAGCAACTGAAGCTCATTAACTACAAAATTGACCGGTATCTTATTACATATTTCTGTGCAATAATTAATTCTAATTAAATTCGTTTTTTTTTTATTACAGTTCGATCTGACTGCTACTTCAAATGGAAATCCCTTGGCATTGCATTACTTTAAACTTGAATTTAACTTAAAGACAGCCCTCATTAAATCTCTCACACACACACACCCACATTTCGGGCCGAAACAGCTTCTGGCCCTGCTGTTTATACTAAAAGTTTACATATACACTGCGCACACAGGCTTCGGTTGTGTGTTGTGTGTGTGTGTTGATTGATGCAAAACTTTGTGGTATCACATCAACTTTGGGTTGTGCGTGTGTGTGTATAGTGTTAAAAGTAATTAACTAATATTCTTTGAAATTGAAAAAGTTTTAGTTACGTTCCGCGGCAAACCCAAGCTTATTGATTGATATCCGATATTAGATAAAAACTTTAAAGAGTCAGAGCAATCGCCGCAGCTTTGCAAGGTGCGCGGCTCAAAGTGCTCTGCGGATGCATTTCATTTGGAAAGGGGCCCGACAAAGACAATACGGAGGGTTTACGGAGTGCTTTGGCCCGTTTACGCAACAGAACGGGCCCCTCAATTCCACAACCGCAACCCACTCCGCCAGCCTCACCATTGCCCTCCAACTCCAGCGGCAGCGGCAGATATACGACCAACGCCCAACAACTGCCGCCCACTAGCCCGCTCACTGGACCACGTCCTCAGCAACAGCACCAGCATCCGCATCCGCATCCGCATCCACACACAAAGCCAGCTGCAGAGGCTGAAGGAGGAGCAGGAGTACGGCGAAGAGAATCTGCCGCTGACGGCAACCACATCAATGGCCTCACTCACTATGTAAGTACAATTTAATCATTCTTACCTTGTAGGTATTGTGGCATGTAGATCCGCTTAAAGCTTAATACACAAAATCGGCTTTATATATAATTCCAAAGCATTTTTCAAAGTGGGGAGAAGTCACACATGATCACATTTCAGGTCTACGGCTAGTTGAACAGAGTTATTTAAGCACACAAAGCACAAACACCTTGTTTATAAAATATATGTATATAAAAAGTACGGATCAAGTAAAACGCATGTAAGCTTTATTGAGTAGTGACTAAATACCGTGAACTGATAAAATACCACAAAAGTATGCTATTGGTAGCATATCTATCGATCTATCGAAAAAATACTGCATAAGGAAAGCAGACTTGTGCAACACTAACATTTGAATCTGTAATCAGAATGAAATAATATGTTAAATTACAATTGGATTTCTGCAATCCCATAATTCAGGCTATTTTAAACTGATAAAATCATTTGCAATAAAAATCTGTATTTTCAGTGGTATCCTGGGAAAATTAAATAATTAAAATTGTAATCGCAACAGATAAAAGTTCATTTAATTATTTCCAAGAGGAGTTGTTAAAATAGTCGGCTTTATTTTATAGTCGTTGTCGGCAGCACCATAGTGCAGCACTTTTTACGGATTTTAATGCCCGCGGTAATTTGATTTGAGTAGACTTTTTATTACATGGGCGGGGATATTGTGTCTGAGCCCTCGCAAGGGTAGCAGCGGTGAAAACAAAAGCAATTTAATTGCTTAACAACATTTTACCATTAGACTTAATTGAAACGTCGAGCCAAATAATAAGTGGCAGTGGAGAAGGGGGAGAAGCAGACACTCCAGTTGAACTGCCGAGCAGATGAACAGGTGAATATTAAACGCCAGACATAACATGTTAATGAATTTTAATGAGAAATAATGAGAAGTACTTGCCACACCACCAAAACACATGCATTCTAATAGGACAACCCACTTCAAAAGGGGGAGATTGGGACGCGGACGAGTGGTCTCCTGGCCGGAGACAGGTTGGTTTTGCGACTTAATTAAAGCGCTGCCCCACCTGCCGCAGTGCTTTGCATGAGACTGACAATGGGTGCTGGTTGAGAAATGCTGAGAATCGAGAATGTGTCATCGAGAACTGGTCGTATGCATATGGAAAGTTGCCAACGCTAATGGCAACTAGAAAACTCGCCCTGGGCCATACACAGCATGTTGCCACACTATTCAGTTGCTGCTTAAGAACAGGAAATGGAAACGATACATATTCATATGTGCACATATATGTGTAAATATATGTATACATATATATATCCAGGCAATATTTTTTCTCTGTCTCGAGTCACGTTCTTTCCACAAAGCGCACAAAAGTATGCAAAAATCAAAATGACTTTCGCTTCTTGTTGTTGTGTCTTTGTGGGCTTGGCATTAAAACTTTAGCTCAAGTTTTAGTTGAATAAAATTTAAGTACAGCTTTGAGTTTCTCTGTCCACAAAATGTCAGCTTAAAGGCCGTCGATTAGAGGCTTACTGAGGCGTGTTTTCGTTGGCGTCTCAGCTGCTATTTCGGTGAATTGTTTGGGATAATAACTAAGTTTTTATTTTAAGAAGAGTTCGAAACGTTTACTTGCCCCTTGACTCTAATTGAAGTCACTTTACTGCGAAATCAACATTTTATTTCAAATCGCGAGTGTTTGCAGACCTAATGAGAAAGCCAACAGAAATAACTCAATGTCTCTTCAAATACATCAAACTGTTATGGTACACAAGGTCCTAAGTGATGCGCAAAAGGGTGAACGCATTAATCAAGCACATAAATAATTAATGAGGTTACTTTCGGTCGCCTCAAGAAGAGATAATCGAATTCAATACCAAAATAAATTGCTTACTAAGCAGCCAAAACAGGGGCAACAGCAGCTACGAAGAGGAACCCGTATTGTCTGTTATATTTATAATAAATAATAAATATAAAATATTTTATTTGATATTTTAACAGGGTATGCTCGGGAAATTAGCCATGCCAATTATTTACTCACCCATATGTTTAGTATACGAAAGTCTTTTACTTATATTCTACCTTTACAATCTGAATGGAATTCCGACTCAAAAATGTAAAGCCATGAATATTTGTAGTCGAATATATTGTGCTTCTTGTCACGTCTTCCCTGCAATTGGCTTAGTCGACTGCCGTTGCCAAGTACGGCAAAATGGAATTGGAATTTGGCAGTTTGTTCTGCTTGGTTTTGATGGGGGAAGGACCGAGGGAGGGTGGGACTCCGGCGCATGTCGCCTAGTCCTGATTGTAATTACTTGTGCAAAGGCACCTGCTGAAGTTGAGATTCGCTGAAGTTGAAATGCCTCGTGTTCCTGGAAGGCAACATTGAAATCTGATTAGCTATTGAAGTAAATTGATTTAATTGATTAGCGTGAATTTTAATTAAGTAATTGAAATGACAATCAATATAGCAAAGCCTCTATAGTAGCTGTCAATCGTTTACCTCATAAATCTGTACCCGGCGCCATTTACTTGTCAGGCAAATTTATTGTGCATATTTCACGAAATCGGCAGACGGCGGCAATCACCTTTGACAGACGGCCTCAATAACCAGCCATAAATGTTGTGACACACATATCTTAAGTTACTCGAACAACATCTGCTCCAGGCACATTTTCAACTGGATGCTCTGGCTGCTCTACTGCCATGTCATCCATAGCCATTAGGGCAGGGAGGTGCCATCAGTTCCACACTTAATCAAGACTGTAGCGAGAAGGAAACCGATCAAATAACATCAAGAATTTAGCTACTGTAATGCACCGCCCTCTGAGCGAAGGGGAAATACGCATCGCTGACAATTTACTTTGATCCTGTTCCTGTGGGCTGAACGCCACCTTCTCTGGAGTAGCTACCAAGTCGCTGGCAATTGACTGTTCCTTTGATTTACTTGATTGACGGCTGCAACACAAACTGCCGACAGCTCCACAGATAACCCACCCACAACCCGTAACTCACATCTTTCACTCGGCGCGAAGGATACAACTTTTCTTGTAAACAGTGCGGTTGCCTCTTTGGCAGCTTGTTTGAGAGGTGCAAACAAGTCAAAACTTAAGAAAACGGGCTCTATGTAAATAACAAAGTACCTCATTTTTACCGATAAAATGCTTTAATCCTGTAAATTAATTACTATCTCACTTAATTTCACCCCCAAACTATATCTTTAGTATGTTTCTTCAGAGTTTCTCGTTTCTTTAATGCTAAGTATTTCAATGGGCGGAAATGGAATTGATTTCCTTGGGATATCTCATCCTCGTTGCTCTTGCATGCAAATTGACATGCTTCGAGATTTATGGCCATAAATTATAATGTAATAAAACATGTCTTAAGTCCGTTGTCTGTGGCATAAAATTCAAAGCTGGCCTGGAATAATTGACGGCACATTAAATGGTAATACATAAAGTTGTTTTTTCTTCTCTCTATCTCTCTCTCTCTCTCTCTCTTTCCATCTCTCTCTGTCTCCTTCTGGCCCAGTCGCGTAATTTGTTTGTGCAGAGTGCCCTAAAACGGAAATTGAATTTTATAAACTTTGGCCAGGCGATGAGTGGGAGCAATTAATACACTCCCTTCTGACCGAAAGGCTTGGCCTTCCCTCTATTGGCAGCGCGGATGTGAGAAGTTGACTGAAGTTGGCTAAAGTTAGTACGGAATCAGGTCGATAGCGATGCGTCAGCTGGGGAAACCCAAAACCAAAAACTTGGTATATACGTCGAAGGACTAAGGAGGGGACCAATGGGAGGAAGTACATATCAAAGCTGTTGCCGTCCGTGTTGCTGTTGTGTCGAGTTTGAGCGGCTGTTTCTGTTGCTGATGTTGCTTTTCGTTGTCATTCAAGTGTTTTAATCAATTCTGATTTAATTTTATGCCCAATTAAGTGTGAAAAGCGTTTGATGTTGGGCACAAGCGCGTTCCCTCCACCTCCACCTCCTCGTCTTCCTCTTCCTCATCCTCCATCCTGTGCGCAGCGTGTGCCAAGGGGCACGCAACCGTGAGCATTGAATATGCCACATCTATGGCCTTTAACGAGATGAGGCAAACGATTTGGACGCGATGTCGGGACTCCCTACACACATAGGTGCAGTACGGTTCACTACCCTCGACTCGACTCTCTATTAGGAAAGCACTCATCCACACACACTCACACACATACTCAAACACACACTGACACACACACACACACGCACAAAAACAAACCCATCAGACAGACCTTCCGCAAATGTCACACTTAAGTAAATTTTTGGTTATAAGTAGCTGTTTCTGTTGTTGCTACTGCTCTCTCTCTCTCTATCTGATATTAACTGCACACCTCTCACCTCTGCTTCCGCTTCATGTATCTTCAGCTAAATGTATCTATCTATAATTCTATCCAACTCTGCTCGTTTAGTCGATGGTAGCCGCTTGTTGTCGTTGCTTTGTAATCAATCTCTCTTTAAAAATGGTTCAACTCTCTTCCTATGACAGAAACGAACATTGTTGGCCAAGCGTTATCCAATAATCTTTATCAACAGCAACAGCAGCGGTCCGACTCAGCCTCAACCCCAAGCATTTTGGAAGCATTAGTCTATATGACAGCCGATCCGATCTCCTTATGCTTTTGGATATGTCTACAGGTAACCACAGCGAAAGCAAATATCATATATATGAAATAGGTCGAGCTAAGAAAGTGTTTAACAATGAATAAGACTTTAATTGGACTAAAGACCATTGTAGCATCTAAATTGGCCTTATTGTTGGTGCCCCGGCAAAGGCAATTGTGTAATTACCCACACGATTGTACCAAAGTGTACCATATATTTTTTCTTATTTCTTAGTTTACGGTAGGTAAGGTTTCATGGGAGATTTTGTACCTCAGGGCGTCGCTGCAAGGACGCAGGTGTGTGAGTGCCCTAAAGTAATTTCGTTCAAAATTTACGAGCCTCCGTCTTGGATGCCCGTATGGATGGCACGGTTTAGGGTTATGGTAAGCTAACAGGGTGCCTTTAGAAGTTATGGCTTTCATTTTGGAAATTCATTTAACATGAAAATTTTGCCCTTGACCAGGGCTGCCAGCACTGACGTGTCCTTGTCCACATTCACAATTTCACAATTTGTTTAAAATACATTTATTATTTTTTTTAAATCGATTTAGATACATACATTAATTTCGCTATACATGCTTGTGATTTTGGGTGTCGGAGATTGTCGTAAGGCTCGTAAAACTCAAGCTTTGGGGCTAGCTTGAACAATAAAAAACCCAAATTGTCTAAGTTTAAAATTGGTTTAGTAGTGTTCGCATGTAAGACGATTGGACTTGCGTTAATTGTGTTTAACATTAAGTCAAGTGTTGTCGGCTACGTAATATGAGCTTGTATTGTTCTCAACACTTTGCTAATTTCTCACTTTTCTAAGTGTATTAAAATTGTGGGATTGTTCACTTTGAATTTTCAATTCAGAATGTAACAATATTCACTTTGTATCTGTGTGGATGAACATGTTTGGATTGCAGAAACCACAAACTAATCTTAACTGTAACATGTAAATAAAAATATCACTGGCACTGTCACTAAATCAGTCCAGCGTTCAGAGAGACAGCCACCTTTTAAGACCACTGCCTACTAATTGTTGCACACACATATTCGCGCCATGCTGCGAATTAATTTTTTTTTTAATTTTGTTAGCATGTGACAATTTTTTAAGGCTTTTCTTTATGTATGTAAATCATTTCTTATTTTTTTTTTTTAATTTTACGTCTTTTTTTTGTAGAAATTTGGTTAGAGAGAAGTCTTTTCTTATGCCAAAATGAGCCTTAAAAACTAAAACGCTGGCATCATTTAATCTGCCAAAAGGGTCAGCGTTTTCAAGTAGTAGGCAGGGCAGTGGACACGTGTCCCTAAGTTGGTACTTTTTTTTTTTTTTTTACTAAATTCTCACTGATATATCAAAAAGTTAGAGTATGAAAAGATAACTAAAAACGAATTCCTTTTTAGTTTCGTTGCGCTTACGTCGAGTAACGAAAGACATCCAGAAGCTACCCAACCACGCAGAGATTGGGCCTTAGGTCTTTTATGTTATACATATGGTCAGAATGTCGTTAGCGTTGCTCGCGCCTATTGCGAGCCTTTTTAAAGTTTCAAGCTTTTTCTGTTGTTAATATTATTTTTGGTTATTACTCTCTCCACGCTACGGCAGCGCAACAGTCCCCAAAACTGTCTAGATGTTGTCTGTTTATGTATATGTGTGTCTTTTGTGAGTGTGCGGTTGTGTTCAAGACGAGGGCAAGTTAGTAGACAATCAGCAGGTTGTTTTCGTTAAATCCCGCCGAGTGTCCAGCATTGCGCACTATGAAATTCGATCCATCGAAGTGCATGCGCTTCTCATTGCGACTGCAAAGGATGAAAAATAAAGAAAATTATTTGTAATAGAATTTGTTGTTTCACTAGCAATTGAAGCCCACCGCAAGAACAGATGCGAGGTCTTGCCCAAAGAGGCGGTGCAGTGGATGCCAAGGGTGGTTAAAGTGACTGATCCGTTGCCAGGGCTAGTGCGAATGAGGCCCTTGTTGTGCTGGCGAGTCACCTTCACCAGGCCATCAGCGGCCTGAATAATGCGAAAGCCATTGATGTCGTACATCTCGGTGCCGTCGTCTGCGCAACTGTACGATGACTTGGCAATCACCTCCTGTGCATCCGGCACAAAAGAGGGACCGTGGCGTGAGTCGCTAAAGTGTGTTCAGTTAGTAAAAGCCTCGATTACGCACAGACTACTACACTCACTCATAAAACACTGCCAGAGTGTAGTCCTTGGTCAGGTCGGTGAAAGTGTCGGTTGTGGTGCGTGTTCCAGCGGTGTCTACCAGATAAATTAAAGCGCAAGACTCGCTAGTGAAGCTCACTCCCTTGTACCACATTTTGGCGTAGCGCCTGTAATACAGAGTTTCAAACAATTAATAATATGCTCAAACATTTAATAACTGATATTTATTAGTGATATCTTCTATGACGGTAGCAATGTTTTAAATTATTTACTTACACAAAGTTGTTAGCCTTCATGCCGTCATAAGTGACGATCTCCACCTTGGAGCCGCTCTGCAGAATGCGGCCATTTGGATGGATCAGAGCAGAGTTTGTGCCGTTGCGCGACAAGGACACGGCCACCATGCTGCGCTGATTCAGCACGCGCACTGCCTTGTCCAGAGTCATGTCAATCCTGAGATGCAGTTAATATTAGTATTTCAATTCAACTGACAATTGGGGTACGCACCTTACACCTTCGCGCAGGCGCAGCTGAATCGTGCCATTGGACATGGCAATCGGCCCGGAGCCAGGACAGGGTGGTGGTGGTGGCGGACTATTCTCAAACTCAAAGGTGCGCGAACTAACACGACCCAGAGCATGAGGTGGTGGCGGCATTGGCGACGGGAACTGCTGAGTGTGGTGCATTGGTGGTTGCGGTTGTGGCTGGAAGTGGAGTAGATGTTAAACTTGTCCATCGGAGGCCTTAGACTTTACATACCTGACAGTAAGCACCGGTCTCATACCCAAATGGGCCCGCGAAGCGAGCAGTCAACGATTTGGTGCTCAGAACCAAGGGCTCTAAATCTGCAACAGCGGTCAATAACGGCTGCGACTGGTGCATGCTCATGCCGATGGTCCGATAGGAGCCAGTAGCACCAATGGCATTTGTCTGGCTGGAGCACTCCTTGGCCAGCACAGAAGTATTGGTGCCCACACTGGCACTGCCGCTGTTCAGTGACATGCTGCTCATCCGTGCTGATAACGACATAGCCGTATTAGACAAGCGCATCGACGACTGCTGCAAATTCAATAAAAGTTAGTATACAACTGGCAAACATCTCTTCATTATTCTCGACCAGGTGACGGACACCTCTACCCCATATTATTTCCAAAGGGTAGATCCATACGAGTTATCAAAAGTTGAGAATATAATATATGCTATATACTGGTTTCGACAAACGTTATTTGCAATACTATATACATAATAGTATACTATATACTAATGAGTTCGTGCATTTTGAACTGTGTGAGAAACGGCGAAATATAGAGTTCATTGTTTTTAATTTTAATTATTCTATTATAATTCGACGACCCACAAATATGGATGCAAAAACAAAAACGCATTCCTGTCGAAGGATTTGCATTTTGATACTTAATTATTTTTTAATAATCAACATAAGATTTAAATTTCTAACATTGAACTATTCAAAAGAGTTCCATAGAATCTTTAACACACGCACGCACACACACCCACTGTCAAAAAAAAAGTGTCACACACAGACTGTCAAAAGAAAAGTTTTCTTGGCTGGACTTACCGGCGACGGGTTGTTGTTGGTGTACACCGATCGCTGGCGCACGCCATTTGGGGCTTTAGTGGGCGAGCGCAAGATATTGTTGATCTTGTCGTTCGTCTGGGCACGCGACAAAAAGTCCTCCGCATTGAAGATGCCCACGCGGCCGCTCTTCGGAGTGACAATAGTCTCCGGCTGCTGCTTGGTCTCATCGCAGGCAGCGAGCTGGCACTGCACCTCCTTGGTGTTCGGTTTGGTAACTGGAACCATTTTTTTTTCGTTCGATGTCTTCTTGTGACTTAAAATTACAGTTACACTTTAATGGGAACGGAGTTGCACGCGGGGATGGGAATGCGAAAAACCAAAGATTGCTCGACACAACGACTCAGGGAGAGGAATTTAATTTTTACTTTTTTTATTTTCTACTTTCAAGAGCTCTGCTCACTGCGAAAATTTGTGAAAGAATGAATTGCCACAACTGCTGTCCTTTAGCTAGTCATCTTTTCTGGCGTGACCGTCGCCTACTTTGCTACAAAGCAGCTTTACCAAAAATGTGTTGGAAAACGCACTTATTCCACCAGAGCTATATAATTTGCAATTGTTGCACACTTCTCGGCTGCATATTAAAATAACTGTTTGTATTCGAAAAAAAAACATATACAAAACATTTGTTCCAATATTCCAAACGTGCTTACCCCCAATACGGATCTGAACTGCCAGTCTGATAGTATCAAAGCTTATAATTTGTTATTTGTTAATGTGACCAGCTTCATGATCATGTGGAAATACTTCAAACCAAATACAAAATAATGCTGGTATATACCTCAAAATACCGTTACACTTTACAGCACTAAGTTTAGGAGCTGATATTCGAAATCTATGCACAAGGAAAACTAAGCAATCCTTGTAACGCTTAGAAAGTAGCCGAATCTAATTTTGTATGACTGATCGATATTAAATAAAGTTGCATAATTTTATCCATTCTATATTTATTCTTTTGACGATTTAGTTACATACATAAATTTCGTTACACATGGTTATGAACTTAGGGTCTGGAAGATTGTCGTAAGGCTCGTAAGACTAATTGGGCCTAGGCTGTGATTTATGCACTAAGAACCCCGTTTTGAAAAAGATTAGAAATGTGCGTGTGTCATCAAAAGCTATTTGAATTTCCGTCAAAAAACGTATTACGCAATCAAGATGTATTTGATATTTTCTCACTTTTCTTCGGTGGCATGTATATTATTGTTCGATATGTAAAATTAAAATTTTTACTTTCACTTGTCTGTACTTGTGTGGATGAACATGCTTGAAGGCCAAAAGGGTCAGCGTTCTCAAGTAGTAGGCATGGCAGTGGATACGTGTTCCTGAATAGGTTTCTTACTAAGTTTTCACTGATATCAAAATGTTTGAGTACGAAAAGATAACTAAAACCGAATTCCCTTTTTGGACATTCTAGAGCCACCTAAACATCTGGTCTACTATTGTCGATTATCCTTATGTGCTTTTTATGGTCGGGATGTCTTTTTGTGAGCCTTATTTTTAGTTAGTTTTTTTTTGTGCTTTATACAATTTTTAGTAATTATTCCTCTCCACGCTACGGCAGCGCTGCGGTCCCTAAACATTTCGTTAGATGCTGTTTGCTTCTGGGTGTGTCTTTTATGAGTGTGTTGGGTTAAACGAGGACAAGTTAGTAGACAATCAGCAGGTTGTTTTCGTTAAATCCCGCCGAGTGTCCAGCATTGCGCACTATGAAATTCGATCCATCGAAGTGCATGCGCTTCTCATTGCGACTGCAAAGGATGAAAAATAAAGAAAATTATTTGTAATAGAATTTGTTGTTTCACTAGCAATTGAAGCCCACCGCAAGAACAGATGCGAGGTCTTGCCCAAAGAGGCGGTGCAGTGGATGCCAAGGGTGGTTAAAGTGACTGATCCGTTGCCAGGGCTAGTGCGAATGAGGCCCTTGTTGTGCTGGCGAGTCACCTTCACCAGGCCATCAGCGGCCTGAATAATGCGAAAGCCGTTGATGTCGTACATCTCGGTGCCGTCGTCTGCGCAACTGTACGATGACTTGGCAATCACCTCCTGTGCATCCGGCACAAAAGAGGGACCGTGGCGTGAGTCGCTAAAGTGTGTTCAGTTAGTAAAAGCCTCGATTTGGCACAGACTGCTACACTCACTCATAAAACACTGCCAGAGTGTAGTCCTTGGTCAGGTCGGTGAAAGTGTCGGTTGTGGTGCGTGTTCCAGCGGTGTCTACCAGATAAATTAAAGCGCAAGACTCGCTAGTGAAGCTCACTCCCTTGTACCACATTTTGGCGTAGCGCCTGTAATACAGAGTTTCAAACAATTAATAATATGCTCAAACATTTAATAACTGATATTTATTAGTGATATCTTCTATGACGGTAGATAAATTATTTACTTACACAAAGTTGTTGGCCTTCATGCCGTCATAAGTGACGATCTCCACCTTGGAGCCGCTCTGCAGAATGCGGCCATTTGGATGGATCAGAGCAGAGTTTGTGCCGTTGCGCGACAAGGACACGGCCACCATGCTGCGCTGATTCAACACGCGCACTGCCTTGTCCAGAGTCATGTCAATCCTGAGATGCAGTTAATATTAGTATTTCAATTCAACTGACAATTGGGGTACGCACCTTACACCTTCGCGCAGGCGCAGCTGAATCGTGCCATTGGACATGGCAATCGGCCCGGAGCCAGGACAGGGTGGTGGTGGTGGCGGACTATTCTCAAACTCAAAGGTGCGCGAACTAACACGACCCAGAGCATGAGGTGGTGGCGGCATTGGCGACGGGAACTGCTGAGTGTGGTGCATTGGTGGTTGCGGTTGTGGCTGGAAGTGGAGTAGATGTTAAACTTGTCCATTGGAGGACTTAGACTTTACATACCTGACAGTAAGCACCGGTCTCATACCCAAATGGGCCCGCGAAGCGAGCAGTCAACGATTTGGTGCTCAGAACCAAGGGCTCTAAATCTGCAACAGCGGTCAATAACGGCTGCGACTGGTGCATGCTCATACCAAGCGTCCGAAAGGAGCCACTTCCACTCACAGGATGGGTCTGGCTAGAGCATTCCCTAGCAACCACAGGAGTATTGGTGCCCACACTTGCACTGCCACTGTTCAGTGAGATGTTGCTCATCCGTGCCGACAACGATACAGCCGTACTAGACAAACGAACCGACGACTGCTAAAATATCGGTATAAATTATTCCTTCGATAGTTTCCAGCATTTTATTTTTATTAAAACATTAATGGCCGCAAATTAAAAAGCTAACCTTAATCTTGTTCAATTAACTAAACACACAAGCACTGGCAAACAAATGTAACACGTACACACACACATATAGATATTCATGGGGAAGAATTTTTTCTAACAAGATTTACCGGCGATGGGTTGTTGTCGGTGTACACCGAACGCTGGCGCACTCCATTTGGAGCTGTGTTGGAAGAGCGCAATATATTGTTGATCTTGACTATCATCTGGGTACGCCATAAAGAGTCCTCCGCATTGAAGATGCCCACGCGGCCGCTCTTCGGAGTGACAATAGTCTCCGGATGTTGCTTGGTCTGATCGCAGGCAGCGAGCTGGCACTGCACCTCCTTGGTGTTCGGTTTGGTAACTGGAACCATTTTTTTTCTTTCGATGTCTTCTTGTGACTTAAAATTACAGTTACACTTTAATGGGAACGGAGTTGCACGCGGGGATGGGAATGCGAAAAACCAAAGATTGCTCGACACAACGACTCAGAGAGAGGAACTTAATTTCTACTTTTTTTATTTTCTACTTTAAAGAGCTCTGCTCAATGCGAAAAAATGCGAAAGAATAAATGGTCACAACAATTGTCCTTTAGCTAGTCATATTTCTCTGGCGTGCCCGTCGCCTACTTTGCTTCAAAGTACCTTATCAAAAACGTGTTGGAAACCGCATTTAGACCACAAAGATATTCTGAATGCAAAACTGTAGCATACTTTTGGGCCGAAGAAAAAAATTATTGAAAGAATTGGAATGTAGAATGAAAATCTCTGCCTAAAATGATTTATTGAGGTCTACTGAAAATTATCTTTATCTTTTTTAATAGTAAGCAGCTCAGAATTAAAAGCTTTGCATTATAATATTAATACGTTGCCATTGTATTACAATCACTTTGTTATCGGAAATTGAACATAGGAGCTCTGGTCTTAAAGGAACCATATTGGGTTAATGGACTTGGCCGCAATATGTCCTCGCCCATGGCAAAGATCATCAGTTTGGTTGCCAAAATTGAAAATTGCTTCGATTGGCAATATTTATGATTGTTCCGGGCAAGAACAGTGCCTGCCTGTGGTTCAGATGCGAATTCTTCCGTGACAAGTGAAAGTGTTCGAAACGTCAATTAGCCAAAGATATTTCGTTACGATAAATCCTTCAAGTTATTTGTTTAACTTTGTGGGGTTGGTTAGACGCCCGTGAACTTCTGCTAGCCAAATTTCGTGTGACAATTGTCGCAATGGTTTTTGGCCAACTGCAATTGAGTCGCTGCTGACACTTTTCTATCGCCGTTGATTTATTACGTTTTGGCCTGGCTAATGAGCGCATTGACTTTTTGCAATGTTTGGCCATCGGCCCACGCAAAACTGACCATTCAGAACTCATTTATTTTTGCCAACTAAATTTTCATTTTCATTTCAGATTGTCAGCAGCATAGCATATAAAATGTACGTAAAACTTATTTTTGGCTGTGCTGCACATTAAAATGCTGCATTGCATTGCATATTTAAGTTGTGGCCACGCCCACACATTGCATTGACTCAGTTTTAAGAATCCAAAAATATTGTTTACCACATGCATTGTATGAACATGAAAAATCTGTTTCGGAATATGATGTATAGTGGGGAAAGGGGGCGTGAGGTGCGGCATTCGCCAGTGAGTGCCAGTAAAATACGGAAATTCGTTTGTAAAGAAGCAATGTTTTATATTTTCCCCGAACAAATTGGATAACCTCCTTTTGTATCCATAGACACAAACACACACACACACATTCGTATGCATACGTATCTGTATAAATACAAATTTGTTGACAGGATTTTCAATGCTTTTGGGTTTTCGGTGCTTTAGAGGCGCTCCACGTTTTAGTTTTAATTGCGGGGTGGAAAGCTCGGTGCGGGGTCACATTGTTGGCAGTTGCCAGTTGCCATTGTTGTTGCCACAATTGTGAATACGTTTTAATTAACTAGACTGCAACAGCCACAAGTTGCCACAAGCAATGCATTTCCATTTTCCACAGTGCCACGTAGAAAAGCTATGAATTTGAGAGAGTGCCACAAAAATCATAAATTGCCAGAGCTTGTGTTATTTGTGATATATCAACCGACAGGGGACAAATAAAACAATTTCAGACAAACAGTTGAGATTTGAAAAGTTAATAAGCTTCTTTGTTATTCTGAAAAGGTTGTTCTTGCGGCGATATTGCTTAAAAATTCATTCCAAACGGTGGATTATTTATTGAGAATTTTTAGTTTGTATTGACATCCATACTTTAAACGCGTTCTTGGAAAGTCTTCATAAAATGCCTTATGTGAACCCATCTTAAGACTCGGCAACACATTTTTCTGTTCGTTTACTTTTACTTATGTTTTCCCGATAATCATAAGCCGATATTATGCAATAGAACGGAAAATAGCGCTTGTGGAAAGTGAGGAAAACTGTAAAACTATTTCCGTGGCGACAACAAATTTATGACCATGTCAATGAACTGTGCACTGTGCATTGCCTCATCGCGGATTTTAGAATGGAGAAGGAGATGGTAAGCAGACGAGTGGTATTCATGGTATTGGAATTCATGGGACATGGAAGATGTGCGTCTGTCGATTGCTGACGTCAGGGCGAGGCATAGAGGGAGGGAGGGCGGCACACAGTTTGATAGGGAACTTATGGCATAATTGAAATGACTGCTTTAAGCCATTTTTAAATGAATGAATATCGTATTTTCTTTATATTCTTTTATGCAATTTACATTAAAAACAATTACCACAGGCGTAAAGTATCGCCGACACTTGCTTTTGTTGTGGGCATATGTGAAATTAATTGATTGTCAACATCATCAGAAATGAATATATTTAAGTATACAAATAAGTGCATATATATATATAAATAATTGTGTGAATGCAAACAAATACATATATGTATAGGGTGGAGCCATTTATTCGCATCTTTGTTGGCAGTTAATGCATTAAACTCATGCTTATATCCGCCATAAGAGTCTGCATTCTAGGCAGATATTTAGCTATTTAAACGCGTTTAGATTCTGTTCAACTAATCATATTCCTGATCCATAAGGTATACAAATCCTTTTATTAACATCCTTGATGCATTCATCCTCTCACTGTACATATATAGAAAACAAAATTTTTCCCTATTTCGACTTGGCATTTTTTCGGCTAGTTAACATGTGTCTCCAAGAAACCACATCTTAATTTTCATCAACATTGCGGCATTCCAGGCATTTTCAGCCGTCCCCATTGTCACTCATTCAGTTTTCGACCATCATAAATCGCGTAAAGCTCATGAAACTTGAGTGACTTTTGTTTACACAGAGACGTCCCAATGGGCGAGCCGTACAAATCCCCCAACATTGAGGTTTGTCCGTTTGTCAAATGATTCATTGGGATTTCCTGGAAGTGCCGAAGCGAGCGCCGCCCAACGAAGACCAACGGACTCTGGCTGCGTCTGGGGCTGGTGCGGTTGCTGGGTCTGGGGCTGGTGCTGGGGCTGGGGCTGGGGCTGATTCGTGACCAGTTCACGAAAATAACGCAAAAGTGTGCCCAAGAGCTGCGTCTATACAAATAGGTGGACGCCAGTTCATCTTTTTTAGGTTTGACGTCATCAACTCGCAACGCCTTGCCAAATGTTCACAGTGGCGTGCACAATTCATGGTTTCAGCCAAGATCCCCTTTCCTAGTCTGTGACGGCGCCTCTGCAACTGCAAAAGGTGTGCTCGGGACTTAAGGGGGGCTAAGGAGGTGTAGATCTTTCGTAAGATTTAATGTGTGCTGGCGCATTGCCCGTTTTGTCAAGCAAAATTTTACGCTCAATTTAAGCGGCAAACATCTAAAGTGACGTTGTCTTTTCTACTTTGATTATTTTTTCCATAAATATAGGTCAAAAAATGCATCAATAATTAATACTCTTGTCGGAAAAAAGTGTAATAAATTTAAATAATAAATGGGAGCTGTCCAAGCATATAGAAAACAAACATTTCTGTTTACTCTATTCATTATTTTTTAAATAGAAACAAACACAAATGCTAACATTACAATTCGTGAGCTGTCTAATTATCTCTTACAAAGGTCAAAAACAATGGATGTGTTTATAAATAGGCAAAGCAAAGCAATCAATTTAAAAATATCCTTCAGACTTCACAGCATAGCTCCATATGTATTTATATATATCAAGGATGATCTTATGTTTAAATAAGCTATATAACTTTTTTTATTTGGAGATTCATTTCATTAGCAAATCAAGAATTTATATTCCCCTTACATTGAAACTTATGTTCATTATATTGTTTCTCTTTACATGGATTCTATTAGATTGCAGACGTGCCTCTTGGGTGCACAGTTCACACCCACCCAAATGAGGAGATGGGATGTTGGCTGTGCAAGGCCATAAATCACGCGACTTTTAGTCTGAGGTTCCGCCTTCTTTGACTTTGCCTTTGCCTTTATCTTTTGTTGTTGCTGCTGTCGCTGACATGCTCGATTTTTATTTTTTTTTATTGTTATTGCTCATTTTAATTTTTTATTCTCTTTAAATTTATAACACATGCATTGCGATTGTGCAATTTGCGAGCTGTCTTCCCTATTTTTTTTAACTTTTTTTGGCGAATGCTCCTTCATTTTTTTTTGGAAATGGGCAACAATAAATTGCATTTATTTATAGCGCGGCTGCAACAGAGGGGTGCACTTGGGACATGGATGTACCCAATGTACCAGGTGTATTCACAAGGCGTGTACAATAATAATGACTATGACTTCATTTACCTAAGAGGGGGTAGAATGTCGCCCGACTAAATAGCTTGCAGAATGGTTGCATAGTTTAAGGTAAAAATGACGGTATGTGCCCCAAGGCACACAGCCAGAGACGGGCGGCAGCCAGAGATAGAAGACAGACAGAGCCGGGAGACAGCCAGGGACGGGAGGCGATAACTGAGACGCTGAGGAATGCCAATTGAGTTCTGGACGGGCAGGTTCAATGCACTGCAAGCAGCCAATTCAATTGCGGGAGCAGCCATTGTAATGCCAATTGGGCATTAAACAGAGCCAACTATTGTCCGTCTGTTGCCCCAAGCTGCCCCGACCGCGCCGCAGGACCACAAATTGCTGTCGTCAATGGATAAGTTTAGTGCACGCAGCGACAACTAAATGGGTATAATGGAAATAATGTCGACGCAGTCATTGAACGGAATTTTCTGTTCCCCCCACCGCTGGTTCGTAATATCGTGGCATACAAGACTGTCAGTCGCAGCCATTAATATCTGGTTGGCCGCGGGAGTGAAAGGTAAACGAAGGAAATTTATAATGTGGCACACACACCTTTCCAGCAGACAGCTAAAGACTCTGACTTGCCACAGACTCGCCTCCTCCCAACAGGGGGCTGGGCAGCGCTAAGAAAAGCAAAAAATAAATAAAAAATAAGTGATACAAATGTTGGCCCATATTCCTTTTGCATATTTTACTTGTTATACTCTGACCTCGAAGGTGTAAAGGGTATATTACACTCTTAAGGTGAGCTATTGCAACAAAAGAAGTTTAGAAAAAAGTGAAAAGTTTCCAAAATGTGGCCTTTATCTTTTCGGTAAGAGTTTTGGAATAATACGATACGGGTGAATTGCAGTTTATTCAGTTAGTAGAATATACCCGTAGTATCCTTGATCCAGTCAAGATAACTGGTGACCCGAGTAAAGCCAGATGGTTCTCCATACTCGCAGCCATAGATGGAGCCGAAGGAGGTGACGCCAATCAGTTTGCCGCTATTGATGTCCACCAATGGGCCGCCCGAGTCACCGCTGCATGTGGATTTCTTGTTGGGCGTGGCAATGCAGATGACTTTGCTGGATGCAACTACATCGTTATAGAACTTCTGGCAGGCGTCGACAGATATAATCTCAAAGATGCTGTATTGCAGCGTGTCTGAAAGATCATAGTTCCACTGAGAAGTTAAGCCCCAGCCGGAGGCAATAGCCTGCTGGCCAGCATAGGTGGAGTAGCTGCTGGAAATTGGCGGCAGCTCGATTTTGTTGATATAGGCGCTAAAGGCAATCACTGGAGTGTTGATCAAAGCGATGTCATTGCTTAGCGGGCGGTCACTGTAATCCGGATGCTGCACAAATTGTGGGCTCATCGCAACCTGGTAAAGCAGGGCCGACGTGCGCACCGTGGAGCCGTAGAAGATGACCACATTGACAGCGCTGCAATTGACACATCCTTGTGTTAACTAGTTGATTATGCCAGCCATTTGGCCACTTACTCATCCGTGCAATGGGCAGCAGTTAGAACCCACTGTTCGCCAATTATGGTGCCGCCACAGAAATATGTTTCGCTGGTGATGGCGCTGAGAAAACTGAGTCCCACCTGGTATGGAAATTGACCCTCCGCAGCAGGCTGTCCATTCGTGATGCGTCCTTGGACACCTTGGACAGCGCCCAGAGACTGCACCCCCGAGGATATGGAGATAGCTACGTTGGCTATAACCAGAGCTACGACTATAAACACTTTCATATCAACTGACGCTCGTTCGGGAAATAGAGACTTATTTTATTATAACTCATTATTTTATGGCACTTATCAGTTAATTGTCAGCTGTTTTCAAGTGATGTACTTTAGCTTATCAATACCTCACACGGTTCGTCAGTTCTTTTTTAGCTTAACCAAAACAAATCTTTATCTCTTAACTATACTAAGAATACAGCCCGCTCACAATTTATTATAAGCACTCGAGAAAAAATTGATAAGGCAGTTAATTATTTGGGATTTGATTTGAAGTGTGAAAAGTGTGTGCACCTCAGCTAAATTATTTATATAATTTTTTCATTATACTAATATGAAAAGAGCGTACAAGTAATCCCCTATTGGCGTGAAGGTGTGTAAAAAGTATTTTACGTAGCTTGCAGCCTGTTTGGGGTATATCACAGTCGAGTATTGGGTACTCTGCATATTATTATTTTTTTGTAATTATTACTTATTTATTTCTTTAATTTTAATAATATATTTTTACACTCTAGCCAGTAGATTATATATTTATTATTTTGTTTTCAACAAAGTACGGGTATATCCTAGTCGTGCATTGTTATTTCGACTTTAATCTGCATTTCGACTGGCTTGTTTATTGTCATTCGCTGCCGTTGAATGCTGTGGCAACTGTCAAGTGCTTCATATTCATATTTTCGGCATCGGAAATTTCAGCAGTACATATTGAGAAACATTCCCGTTTCTGGTTTCGTGCCGTGGCCTTCTCTTTGGATTGGGAACAAGACAATATTTGTTGAACGTAAATTGCTTCCTCAATGAAATGAAATCGAATTTTCCAGACACTTGTACCTTTATGTTTCATGCTTCATAATTTACCAATTATTGTTTTTCGACTTTCGGGGCGTGTATACTTAAGAGCTGTGGTTATTGAGGCGTAGTTAAATCACATATTCGGGCCACAAAAAAAGAAAATGAAATAAAGACCATAATTATTATTGTTTAACTTTTTGTTGTGTATATGCAGCTTGTCTGGTCCTTGACTGGTAAATAATAACAAATAATTGCATACGTGTCCAGACATTATTTATAGCTCCAATATATTTGATTGAACTTAATACAAGCATGATTGATTAGATGATTGATTGCTTGGTTAGCAGTACATAAAGAGCAGTAATTGAAGATATATGCTCAATTCACTGAGCAATTCTCATGTGCATCTATTTGGACTTTCTGCTGACTAACTAATCAAGTTTGTGTTCTGTTTTTTCAATGATTGGCTTTGCTGTAATTGGCCAAAACGGATCATGCAGTTTATGGAGATGCGTTGAATGCCAGTTCGTTGATTGAATATAGGGAAATGTTACATGCGGCGCGACGCTTGTTGCTGGCCATTTTCTATCCCAAATTGCAATTGCTGTCTGACCCCAACAAAACTCAAAAACAGGAATGGGGCGTGGCGCGAGATGTGTTGTTCTTTTCGCTTTTTTTTTTCATGTCACAGTTTGAGCGCATGACGTGGGTGGGCGGCAGGCGGTGGGTGGGTACACAGCGATTTGTTTGCCTTGCAAACATTTTTCGTGCATTTCCAAAGCGCCAAAAGCATGTCAAGGGAGAATAAAGCAACGTCAAATGTCAGCGACAACGACAACTGACAAGCATTTTACAATTTAACTCATGGAAACTTAAATGCGTTAAGTCAACACACAAACACACGCACACACACTAAAGCACTTTGCTGTCGAGAAGTTTTGATTTTTTTTTTTTTAAGGGAATCGCCCCACTTACTACCATAAAGTTGTGAGAGCGCCCTAGTTTTTAATCGATTTCAATTACTTAACGTATTTTCTCAGCGCATTTTAATTAAGTTTGTTGAAGCATAAATGAAAATACACGTCTTAACCCTTCTGCAGCCACTCACACATCTGTTAAGTAGTCTAATGAGGCATCCTGTAGCTAATTGTTTAGTTGAGAGGTCTTGAGTCTAGAGTGCTTGCTCGGAGCTCTGGAGTTGCGTAGAAGTTCTTGGCAGTAGATAAGGCCAACAATCGAGTGTTAGGTTTATTAGTTAAACAACAATGAATTAGGGTTAATTTTTGGTCAATTAAAAGGATATATATTTTTCGCTGTGGGTCTCTGTTGCTTTTCATATTCGCCTGCCTGTTTTTCATTTCAGATTTCAACTTGACATCTCTGTTGTTTTTGCATTTAGTTCGCCAGAAATTTACATAAAAATGTCGTCAAATCTTGACAGCGACCAAAAATGTGGCTATTAGCTGGAATTTATGTTTGCTTTTAACGCGTATTTAATTTTATTTTAATGAGCTAGCAATTGAAGGCCCCGTCCCAGTGTCCGCCCCTGCTGCCATACTTGAATTGCGGTCAACATGTGGGCGGCTCCAACGGAAGTTTAGCTAGGAGGCTGAACCCGATGACCTCCCCAACTGTCAAACGTGTTTCGATGAGCAATGCACAGCCTTTTAAGGAATCGGTGCTACCCACACCTTCCACCGTGTGCCCAGACAGTTGCTAAAAGCGTTTTAATTGGCTGCTGGCGGCATTTTATTTTCATCTCTGGAAGACATTAGGATTAGAATCTGTCTTGTCCTTTTAGCCATATTCAAAAGCATCCATTTTATGCTAATTACTGTCACAGCGCAGCAGCAGCAACAACGACGGCAGCAGCCATAGGATGTCTGCCCCGGCTCCTAGGCAACCATTTTTGCCAGGTATAATGGCATTGTGATTGCCACCAGCCGATCCACCCGCTCCGCCGCCGCCACTCGAGTTGTACACGCGTCCGTTGTGGCCATTGCAGAGATTCTGCTGGCAGGAGCGGTAGTAGGTGCGAAAGGAGGCATCCGTTTTAACTCCATTCAGTATCTGCAAAGTGCGTAAATTTTATTTTTGCTCCAGACGCAATCTGTCTATCAGTTGATCTCCCATTCCAACCCAAACCCATACTCACAACCGGCTTATCCTGACAGTCACGTAGAAAGGACATGACTTTGTTTCCATTTTGCTAGCGGCGACATATGAGGAAGAAAAAAAAAAATAAGAAGGAGGAACATAAGAAAAAGTTACTTCAGCAATTTTTCAAAATGTTACCAAAGATGTTCCAGACGCAATATTCAAAGTTTGTTCAGCTGCGTGTTTGCAATTTTTCACATTTTTTGATTTTAAATTGTCTTTCGATTTTTATGCCACTGCTGAACTTCAGCTTAAAGTTGAAAAGAGCATAAAATGTGGCTTTTTAAGCAGTTGATTCACGAAACATTTAAGCTCGACTAAAGTGCGGAAGCTTGAAAATTGTAACTGAAAGCCCTGGAAATCGAAAGCCTTTAAGCTTAAGCATCAGATTAATCTGCAAATGCCAGCTTTAATCTTTTGGATCAATTACTGATAATAATTTAACTATCATTAGTTTTCCTGTGAATGGAGCGGAAACAAGTTAACATTACGAGCTCTTGTTAACCCAGTAAAGTCACAGCCTCAATTTACTTGTCTTATTCATCATTAAACCAGACCCAGTGAAGATAAAGTTTTAATTGCATTATGCCAGAGCATCAATGGGGCATTTAGTCTGGAAGTGAGAAGCAGCAGATGATGCAGTGCTCTTTGTGCCTCGTACAAAGTAACTTTTAGTTCATTTCCCGCTGGCTCAATGCTCCTTTGATCCGGTAAATTCAATAACAAAGAGTTCAAGGCTTGTCGACTAATGAAGCGCCGGCAAATGTTTATCCAGCCATGGTAAAAAAAAAAAAAGAAAAATAATAAATACGCAGGCTATGCCGTTCCACAAGTGTGACGATACCACATAGATGAAGTGGGGAGAGAAGTGAGGGGTATGGGGTTAGCCGATGCGTATGCCTCGATGTTGTGTGTGACGCGCTGCTTGAAGCGGCTTTTGTGGCTTTTATACGCCTTTCTGGCTTTCCATTAAATTATGGTAATGGACTTTTTATGCACTCCACTTTTCAGCGCAGCTCTTGGCTTGATTTTCTCTTGTGGCCGTGGAAATTAAAGCACAAAAGCTTCAACGTCAATAAAAAAAAAACTTCCCAATTCTAGTCTAATTTGCATTCCTGTGTAAAAACAATCGCTTTAGACCTAAAGCTTGAGTACTTGAATCGGCCTGAACTGAAGAAAAAATATTGCGAAGTAGTACATGTTTTTGTCACCCAGCCAAGCACTTCATCAGCTTTTCCGGACACCCAGCCCATGTATGATGGGGTGCTTGAGTTAACCATTTGTGAGCCAAGTTTTTATTGCCAATTGCAGCTTCGTGCCTCATTCAGCAGCTTGCAGCTGCGTCTCCCTATTTCCATGGCAATTGCTGCATAAATTTGCTATTCAAAAAAGCATAAGACTATGACCGACTGATTTTTACTTTGCAATAGACTAAACATTTGCTAATAAACCTTTAATTTCTTAAATATTGACAACTTATTCTTAAAGCTTAGAGCTTTAGCCACTGACAATATTTATAACAATTACTTTAAAAAAAAGACTTCATTTGGACAGTAAATTTACTTTGCTGTAACTTGCTTTGTTGCGCTCAAAGGTTTTTATTAATATGCTCTTTTGTAAAGTGCGTACTTTGAAATCTGAAGAGCATTTTCTGTGCATTTTTTGCACTCTCTTCTTTTTTTTTGCTCTGTAACAAAATTAATATACTCTCCTTTTATCCTTTGACCTGAAAGGCACATTAAAATGCACAGAATGAAATGCATATAAATGTAATTTGAAATGGCGCTCAAAATGATGTGAGTTTCAGGCACTTATTACTCATACGCCACATGCGCCCAATGCCCATCATACATATGTATATATTCAAGAGCTTAGCTTAAAAGCTTCACTGGATACGTGTTTTTCGCTAATTTCTTGAGCAAAAACTTCCGTTTTTGCCACATTTAGAAACAAAGTTGCCCCACCGAACTTTTTGCTGTTGTACATGTACGTATATGTACATATGTATATGAAAGAAAAGAGAAAGAAAAGCGCCAAAAATCGACGACTCGTGTGCAGTTGCCACTTTGTTGCAAAGCAATCAGCCAGCTGCGGCTAAAAGAAGTTAAGCTGGAAATATACGAGTCTAGTTTCTTGCAGGATTATGGCTTTTTGGGTGGTTGGCTACTGTGCTTGCCACTGTTCGCCACAAGTGAACTTGCACGACATTGTATGATACTCACAATCGCTTCTTGCCGCACCGTGAGGCAATACTTCTTGGTGCAGTTGAGGGCGCGCACTGCGCTCGCGTTCGTCAGGCAGGTGGCATCGCTCTGGCCGATCAAATAGCTGCAGACGTAGCACTCGAGAGCTGCAAGTCCAAAAATCCATAAATAAAAACTATATAGTACCTATATAAAATACATGAAAAAGTACGCAACTCACAAATATTGAACGAGGTCATGACGATGCCTTTCGCTTTCTGTGGCCGCTGATGAAGATGATAAAACTGATGATGATGATGATGATGATGTTGTGCTTTTCTTAGAATTTATTTATAGGCAACGCAACAAAACAACAACAGAAGCTACAACACACATGAAATTCTATTAAAAACACAAAATCTGTTCTTTTTGTTGTTTTTATTCAAATTAATTGCATTAAAGTGAGAATTTTGGCAACGAGACTTTCTGTCTATTTGCCAAGTGGCACGACAGCGTCCTCGACATGTATCTACACATCTACAATTCTCTAAACTCTATATGCGTTTTGTGTAATAACAATGACGTCAATAGACAACAACAAAAACAACAGCAACAACAACGAGTAACAAGAATAGCAACAGGCACAGCCAATGGCTAGCATTTGTAAAAACTGATTTCATGACACGAGACTTGGTGCTTCATAAAAATAGTCAAAAAATATTCAAAAAAAATATAGCCCACTTACTTACAAGTTGCCGAAGCTTCAATACCCTAGCGAATATGTACATAAACATACATATATATGTATACATATGTATATAAATTAATTGAAGAGTAGAACGGATTTTATCTTAAGCTCAAGATTAATATTAATATAAGAGTCGACCTGATCTAACATTAATCTCGTTAAGAAAGATCTCGAAAGACTAGTAAGAAATATTAATTATTTGAAAATTATAATAAGGTATGTACATATATATTTATTTTTATCAGTTTAAGAAGGTTATGTACATATGTATGTACAAATATTTTGCAGTAACTTTTGGTAAATTTGTGTCTTGAGAGTTTAGTTTATCTGTAGAAAAAGCTGTACAGCCATAGTTTAACTAAGACTCTCTCTCAACTGAAGGAGTTGCTACTTTAGATTTACTTAGCCGGAAGTAACTTTTGCTAAAACATTTGCATACTTTGAAACATATCAGGCGAAAGATCTCTCGGCTCGGTCCCAGACCCCAAACGACCCTGTGCATTTACATCAACTGATTGTCTAACAGCTGGCACAGCTGTGGCAGTCGCCTCCCCTTCCCGCGCCTTGCCCCTTCAGCTCATTTAGGGGCAATCAAAATAATGAGCTGTGCTCTTTTAATAGGCCTTTTACAGATTCACAATTTCATCGTAAAATCTGTGTATAGACAAGAAAATTAGCGCTCAAAATGAAAGATTATTTTTAAAACATTTGCACTGCACGATTTCTGCATAAAACAAAATCCACCGGCACGCTTCAGTTCCCCGTATTCGCGAATCAGTCATAAAACACTCGTCATTCATTCGTGCGAAATCCCAGCACCCAAACAGATCAAAATTAACTTAACGCACAGTGTACTCAAGCCAATGTGCATGGTATGATAAAATCAATTACTTAGCACAATATTTGCAGTAGATAAATAGATGATGATATTATAGGGCTCTATGATTGAAATCACAATTCATAAAAGTCAGCTACACGTTAGTCATTATCAATGGAATCAATTGGTAAATAATTGAAATGGTTAAATAATGTTAGGTAAATATTTTATATTAGAGTTGCCTTTGCTTACATATGATACGATCAGAATAGTTGCTCTGAACATTTATTATTTATCATTTAAGGAAATTCATGCTATAATATTGATGAATCCAATAGAGGTGTTCAAAATCATTCGATTTGGTCTCACGGTTATATGAGATCTAAAAATATTGCGTTATGCCGTGAGATCTTCGAGAAATGATTCGTATCATCTTTTGTGTAGCAATCAATAAATTAAATGCGGTCACTGGAGAGTGGCGTCGACAGCTGAACTAGAGATTGGTTATTATATACTGTACATGTTTATGGTTAAAAGACTCAACTGCATATACTCAAAGATATTAACATACATACATACACATATGTATGTGTGTATATAATACCTATATTATATATAGTATATTTGGAATACGTCAGCAGAGCAAAGTTCTTGGAATCGCGTGGAGGTCTCTTGCAGAATTAGCCAGAGAGCGTGCCAAGCAGAAAAGCGTTTGAAATTTACCTGATTTTTCTTGGCTGTCATAAATTCTAAATACTGAGTAGACAAGTTTCGAAATAAAGCCAGCTAATTTAGTTAAGTGGAAATCGAAAAGTCTTGAATTGGGCGTAATACACACACACGAGAAATACTTATGACACACAACCATATCATTATAATCACGATACAAACCGTGCGTTTGAACTGCACAGTAAATGACATAAAATGCCAAAATCAATGAGGCTTTTCGCATCTCAAGTTGTCTTCGGCAGCACTTCAATCGGTTCTCGGTATTGACAGTTGATAATGTTAACGGCTTTTGGCCTAGAGTACGACTGAAACTGACAGATGGCAGTAGAGGGCTCGATTGCAGGCCAAGTTGTTGGCAATGTGCCGATTGGCTTTTAAACTAATGGAATCTATTGTAGCTGGAGGGCCATATCTTATCAGTCAGCGCTCGCTGATAAGGGCTGTGCTTTCTTTATTTACATAAAACAGGCCAACTGCCTTTTACTTTTCATAGCTTGTTGCTGTCTTATCTTATCTCTGATCAGTTTCATGAAAAGAATTGTTATTAAGGACATTTATGTTTTTACAGCCTGAGCGCTATGTACCCGGCTCACCCATCTTTCGCGAAAGCAGCGCACCGGCCAATGCCACGCCTACAACACCTATAACAGCTGCCCCCTCAGCAGCAGCAGCCGCCACGACGACGACCACAGCGAGCGCTTCCCCCACCTCCAGGAGTCGTGGTCAAGGTAAGCTTTATTTTTACTTTCAAGTTAACTCAATTTTCCGCCAGATTTTCTTTATAGACAGTATTCGCAAGCCCGCACATACTCTCTCCCCTTCCACATACACACACATCTTTTGACATATTCCTGCCGCAATGGTTGACACACTTTCAGTGACATTTTGTGTAAATAAAGCTGGAAGCCAGCTGCATGAACTGGCTCGTAATGCTTTTTCTCGACGGGGCGCGACATATGAAAAGATTCGACATGTTGCCAATTTTTTGGGTCAAAGTCTCCATATCCATTGGGAGGGTGGCGCGGATAGGTTGTATGCCATGGCTTGCCACATACACAGTTGCTTCCGTTGTTATTTCCAGCTATTTTGCCATCGATATTTTGCGGATTGTATAGCCTTCGAAACTAACGGGCAATTTCATAGAGCAGCGCGTTCAGCTCAGGTAGATGTACACAGGCTACAGGTAAACAACAGCATCGACAACAACAACGAGCTCGAATGATATCCAGACATACGTTAGACGAATCTTTCACTCAATTATTTGTGGAATTTGATTGTACGATATTATTTTTATGTACATATCTATCTCAATGCCTTATTCTATGTTTTTGTTTTGTTTTGTTTTGTTTTCCTCGAAATCTCGATTCTGTTTACGTGCCAAATTGCACAGGTTGAGTTCGGCGGGGCGGCGTTTCCTGACGCGTTTCGGTAAAGTACCCTGAGAGCAAGGCGTCCCCAAACCCCAACCCCAAATTGCCAACAGCACATGAGTCATTTACCCATTAAATGTGTGGGTGATTAAGGTTCGTGTCACGCTACAGTTTATCGATTTTCTTTGTTGATTTAGAGCGCGCGATTTCTCATATAATCAAGCACTGCAGCTAAACGTCCATAGAATGAGCAGGTGTTGATTTTAATTAGTTTAACACTTTAAATCACAATGGCATTAGAGTAAACAGTTTTTCAAAGCTTTAATTAATATAAACAGTGGAGCAAGCATTTGGTTGTCAATCAGTCGAGCTTTAAGTAAAGCTTAAAACGGACATGTGCACATAGCTATCCAATCGATCAGGACGTAGATCCCAGTTAGCGAGCTTTGAGCATTAAGTAAATCCTTTTCTTATATGCATATAGAATGCAACCAGCTGTCAATTAAATTTCATTCAGTCGAACTTCAAGTTTAAAGTCTTAAGTCCCAGTTTGTTAAGCTTTAAGCTTTAATAAAACCTTAACGCTTTTATTTCTTCATGTTAAGGCAAAGTAATTAAACCTTATATATTTTTCCTTTTTATCGCCAGCCATGACAATATCCCTTTCACATGCAACACAGGGGAATGCAACAACCACAAAGAGCACCACTAACAATAGGAGCAACAACAACAACAAACCCAAGCCTTTGCCCACCTGCTACATGAGCACTCGGTCCGCGGCGATGATGGCACTTACGCTGGGCCAACAGTCCAGCGAGAAGACATCATCAAAACCAGCTGGCGGCAAGCAAACCACGTCCAGTTCCAGTTCCAATGCCTCGCCACGCACTAACAATAGAGCTATATCCATAACGCGTCCTGCTAACCGATCCACGCCCACAACGGCAGCTACGTCCACTGTGAATGCTGCTAATTCAACTTGTACAGCAACAGCTACGTCCACGACCACGTCCAGAGCCGCGTCGAAGGCTTCAACGCCCACAGCAGTGCGGGCTGCTGCCCAGTTAAACGGCATGGGCATCCTCTCGGGCGGCAGCAACTCAAGTGGCTCGGACAATGATGGATTCAGCACTTCGGGCTCCTCAACGGCAACGGCCCTCCGTCGATTGTACTTCAAGAGCGGGCGCAGCATCAAGAACAAGATCAATTCATCCACCTCCTCTACACCACTCAACAGTTTGCCCATGAATGCCGTCTCCAGCGCCTATCACAACTCGGTGAGTGGTGCAACGGCCATGCATACAATGGGCGTCTCTGGAGTACCCAAGGTGAGTAATATTCCAACAAAGATCAATAAGGAAAAGGGCAGAGAGTCTTTTCATATGGGATATACCCTGCTCCGTTTCTGAGCTTATGTTGATGTCCACAGAAGAAAACAGAACAATATTTAACTAACAATATTTAAAGTCTGTAAGGTTAACTTGAATTCATAAGAATTGCATAGAAAGGCGATATGAATTTAGAAAGGCCAAAGAGTGTATACATACAATTTGAAGCCCTATTTTGATTCTATTTTCTCCTATTATTTGTTTTTAAGTATACTGTAATTAAATTTTTTGCATAGCTGGTTGTGATGGGTACTTCATCGGCTTCCATTCCGGACACAACCATCAACACATCCACGGACTCGGCCTGCACACTCATCACCAATGTGACGCACACGGACACCTCGGAGACCTGCGATTCCCTGGACTTGGGTAGGTAGTCGGTCTGCATTGATTGATTGATTGACGGCCATTTTAATTAATCAACTAATCACAATGGTTTACGTTTGGCTTGTCCTTTTGTCGACCAGGCGACAATTCTGGCCCCAGCGAGCCGCTGTTCAGCTCGCTGGAGGAGCCTTTGCTCACGGCCATACAAATCGATTCGGAACATGAGGCAGGCGGCACTGAATTGGAACTAACGAGCTGCTCACGCTATCCCCAGCGACCCGACATGAATCTCCAGGACAGTACCGAGGTGAGTACGCCGAAGGCTGTTGCTGTCTCTTGCTCTGCCTTTCACTCATTTGCATACACCCACGCACACATATGCACACGCCAGAGCCAGGAATCCTGTTTGTCCATATTGACGGGGGAGCCGTCATCAACAACCCCGCTGCTTGTGTCGTCGCGTCAGCCCAGCACGGCGCCGCCGCCCACACGTGGACGTGAGCACTTCACCTTCGATCCGCCGCAGTCACCAAAGTCGGCGCGCAGCAGCGAGAAGGCCCGCAGTCACTTCACCTTCAAGGAGGAGACACAGCAGGCACGCAGAGCAAGTAGCTCCTATTATACGGGCGGTGCAACCACTACCGAGGCTGATGAGGCACATGAAGAGCGCACTGCGGCCAATCGCAACAAGAAACTGCGCGCCAGGGAGCGCGATACAATGAATGTCAATGGCGGCGGTGGCGGCAGCGGTAGCAGCACACGCAATCGTATCTCGCCCAGCGTTTCACCATCGTCCAGCAACCGCACCAGTCCCAAGCGTGAACGAAAACGCACCACGCCCTCGGCTTCAACGGGCGCCATAGCCAAGATCAACTCTGCGCCGCCAACAATGAAGGACGGCAACTTCTTCGGCAGCTGCCAGAATCAAAAGCAGCGTCAATCCCAGCAGCAGCTGTCACCCTCTTCCTCGGCCTCTGCGCAGCAGCGCAAGTACTCATCCAGCTCATCCAGCGGCAGCAGCGAACGCTGTCTACGAGACGCAGCCGCTGCCGGCACAATGTTTCCCTTTGATCGTGAGGCCCTCGACTATGAGCGCATACAGCGGGAATGCTTTGCGCCCAGCTCGGCAACGGCCAGCACCAGCAGCGACTCGGAAGAGGGGGAGAATTGTTCCGTATACGAGCGCAAGCTGAGCGCCGACATTTTTCAGCAATACTCGCGTCTCACCCAACAGGAGCAGCAGCAGCAGCAGCAGCATCAGCTTAATCATGAGCGGGATTGGGAGCGGGAGCGTCCACCCTCCCGAAAGAACTCCAAGCGCATACGACCAGATTCCGTGATACACACAACCATACGGGAGAATCAGCAATATGTGCCACAATCGGACGCGTTCTATCCCCAAACTAAGTCATCCTCCTCGCCCAGCGATCATTCCTATGCCGAGCTGAACAAATTCGAGGATATCGCCAGCAAATTTGAGCAGATACCACCCAAACATGGCTCCAACTCCACGCTGAATCTGCAGATGCTGCATATGCATAGTCCAGGCAGCGAATCCTTGGCATCCGCATCACTTAGTCCCACAGATACCACACGGAAACGCTCTTTCAAAAGCAAATCCAAATCGAAGACGCAGCTGCAGGCTCAGGCACTGGAGGACTTACTACCGGGTTCAGGTTCGAGTGCGGGCGCCATTAATGTGACTGCAAATCCCTTAGAGGCAGCCGCCGTCTGTAAGCAGCCCCGGGCCACAATCGTTGTACAACAAGTAAGTACCCCTCCATCCTCTCCATACAGACATATATGTATGTGCATATATATCGCTGTCTGCCTCTTGGTCTGTCTGTCTGCCTGCCTCTCTTTGTGCCTCATTTCCGCTTCTAGCTGCGAGCGCACTCTCTCTCGCTCACACACACTCTCTTATCGCTATCTCTCACAAGCTCTCTGCTTTGTTGCCGTGCCTTGTGGCAGCTCATAAAAAGCCTCGCACCGTTGGCGGATCGAGTCATTCATATGTTTACGATCCGCCAGAGAGCAACACAGCATCCAAGCAACAATCCGTAAAATAAAATACATAATACGTTATTAACCAGTGCATAAAAAACACAAAAAGTTCTTAACTGAAAATTCGCAAGAATATCTCAAAGTACTTTAAATATAAAAAGAAAATAACAACAAGTGTCGAATAATATTGTATGTGCCGCGAACTTCTCCTGACAGTCTGCCCGACATGTAAACTGTAAATTCGTGTTCATCCACTTAAACCAAGAACTCCGATTAAAGACTAAAGATCTGAAAGAATTATAATCTCAATTGTTTCACATTTCCGAATCGATTCTAAGTGAAAAAAAGTACATCTAAAATGGCGCCCTTCTATAAGCGCATCTGCCGCAGCCTATCCAAGCGTTACAAGGAGGTAGGTGTATCAAAAATGTTTCCAGTCGGGTTTATTGATTTCGACCATGACTGATGGAGTACATCAACAGGCCATCAGATAAGATAGGGATATAGCGCGCAGTTCATTGTTTGGCAATGAGCTGTTGCCCAGTTTATGGCGCCTATATCAATATCTATACCGATATGCTGATTTATTGTATGACGTCAATTTGACAATCTGGCGCCGATGCCCCAAAGTACTGGAAGAAAGTGGGCACTGGGGAGCATTTGTAATCAAATGGCCGAGAAGTCGAGGTCAGCTGGCAAAAGTTAATTAGCCTAACTATTAAATTGAGGGCTCTTCCGAATTGATTTCCCAGCCAATTGACTTTTCTAGTCCCATGAAAACAAGCTGATAACAAAGATCATATAACTAATTAAATGAAATTCCTGGTTTCTCCTTGACTGGTTGGATTACTCAGACTAAGTATTTTCTTGGCTAGAGATTTTTTATGTTGAGTTAAACTTAATATTTCACAACTTTAGTTGAAAGCCTTAGAAGACATTATTATATTTCTTCTAGTACTAAAACCTTTATGGAGCAACAAGACTTTTTTTGTATAATGTAAATAGTTTTCAAATTCTTTAACAATTTGATTCAAAATACTTTCAATCTCATTAATTGTCATTTATATAACTTGTGACTGTAATTCTTAGTAAAACTATTTCAAAATATCTTTAGTATCCATTAAAGTCCCATCTCAAGTTCCGAGAAGAACAACTTAAGAAGCTATTTAGTCGTTTTGAAAAGCTTTTAAATCTGTTTCCATGCCATAAATGTGCTTGTAAATATCATATATCACTTTTAATTGAATTGTTGCAGTTGTACTATTTGTTAATTCATTTATGCAACGTATTCCATACCTCGCGCTGTGCGACGACAGCTGTCAAAATAAACTACCAGAATCAGCAACAAATGAAAATGGAATCATGCCAAGGCGCAGGTTGTCCGATTCCTATAGATACAATATACACAAGTATTTGACATGCATATTTATTTACTTGCAAAATAAAAACATGAAGCATATGTAATCCATTCCCAGACTGAGACCGAGAGAGTGAGGCGAAAACAATGTCCAAGCTGTCCGAGTTGTCGCACCTCCTTACCCGCGACTTGTTTTGATTTATGAACTTTTTACGATTTCATTGTAAGGCGGCGTGTGAGTAGTTCGTTCTTTAATACCCCCGGGGGCAAAACATGTATGATATCAGAGTTTCTTTTCACGTATATACAGATAAACATAAGTAGGAGAAAAATAACGGAAAATTACTTATAATTATAGCAAAAACAAACATGACACGAACAGCTGACTGCGGGGCATATTTATGTATATATATATGCCATTATATATCCATATTATACTCTATTATAGAGACTCAGACATCCTGTAACAAGGTGCCCTCTGTCTATTGTTGAGTTAATAAAACAAACACAAAAAATAAGATACAATTTCCTCAATATGCAGCGTGTTCATAAGAAATTTTCCAAAACAACGCAATTATTTCATATAGTATCCGACACGGTCATTTCGTAGAATTTGCTATAAAAAAGCTGTTGTGAAATCAAAAACAAAAGGTGAGGGGGTGGCTATTAAGCGTTGTGTGTAGCTGTTATTTTGATTGCAGTTGAAAACCGCTTTCGAGCACTTTCTCTGGAAAGAGTAATTGAGATTTATACGAAGAAATTGATATTTCTGTGTAATTTATGCAAGCGACATCTTTGTCAACTGTTCTAGCTAAGCACGATGTTTGCGGATCGAACGCCCCTTGAAGGCAAAATAGTTTTTTACCCGTTCTAGTATTTTGCTTTGTTGCGCAATCCTTGCAAATCATAACAACAGCCAACCCATTGTTGGACTGGTCGAAACGAATTATTAGCAACTGCAACTGAAACGAATGCAGCCTTGGTGGTCACTATCTGCTGCCCCGCCCCTCACACACACAAACACACCGACACACACACGCCAAGCACACACGCATACTATGTAAACAACAAATGTTTTGCGGCAAGTTTCCTGCACTTGCTGCCCCTCACACTCGCCTCAGACTCTCCCATCCTGGCCATAAAACACACGTTGAATATATCAAAAACAGGCAAATAACATTTTCGCTTAGCTGCAGCTTTTGTTTTTGTAGCTTGTCTATTGATTTTACATTGAAGCAACTGGAGACGCAGGGGCTGGGGGCTGGGGGTAAGGCCAAACAAAGTGTTAACGTGCAAATGCATTTGTTTTTAGGCCTTGGTGTCGCAAACAGGTAACGTTTAAGGCTAACGCCAAAGTCGCCCACATGAATGCATTTGGCAACTCAATTCAGAGAACTGTCGCCCGTCCCAACCCCCCTGCCAGCTCTTGTTTCTCACGTTGAGTGTCCTTCAGTTTAAAAGGAGCCTCGACTAATGGCTGCACAGCTTGAAGTACGCCAGATCCTCAGAAAGACAACGCACCTTTCTCGCATTTAATTGAATATTTAATGAGATTATTATTCAAATTTGATTCCACTCCAAAAAAGGCCAACTGGCCCTGGGGCAGGTGTAGCTAGTGGGCCACAAGATGGTGCTCGATTATTCACATGGCAACTGGAAGGCACGCGAAATTTCCACTTGGGTTCATTGCTCGCATATTAGATATCAAAGCATATTCCGATAGAGGTCAATCAAACAATTTACGGGTCAACATTTTTAACCCCGTGTGCTCAAATTATATAAGTGAATGGAAATAATATGGCCAAATGGTAACATATTATGCTGCCTCTTTAAACGCGGTTATTGACTTGGCTGACCACAGTTTTTGTTTACTTTTAATATATTTTTTTTGGTTTTGTTTTTTGGCACATTTGTCAAGGCCGCGCACGAATTACGGCTAATTATAGCTACAGACATAGATGAAAAATAAAAGAAAAGAAAAAGTTCACAGGCCGCCGCCACTCAGTTTACTTGGCCCGTTAGACGAGGCGTATACTTAATGTCGCTGGCGTATACTTAATTTCAGCAATTTCTCTTTTTAGCGCCAGTTGGCAGCCAGCAGCTGGCGTTCAGTTTAATAGTTGGTGTATGTGTGAATAATTTATCCTTAATTAAACATTTGCATGTTGTTATACCCTGTGCCCATTAAAAATGAATAAAACAGGTATAATCAAATTATGCAAATGAAATGTAACAGGTTGAGAAGTACTTAGTATATGTGTAACACGCAGGTCACATCTATTTGCAATTAGTTTTACACACATTTAAAATATTTAAAGAAGACCAACAGTAGTCTATAAAAGCGACTTGTAGCAGAGGAAAGAATCACCTTTTGCCTACATATAGAACGCTTAGCTGTACATACATATCTCACCTGGAATCTCGCCACGGGGTATCTGCTGGTGCAGCACTTTTGTTTATAGCACTCTTACCTGATTTCCATCGATTTGTTTGTGCTGGGAACACCTTTGTTGGGCTTTTTTGGGGGCAGTATGTTAGCCGAGTTCCAAGTGTCTTGTAAGTGTCATTAATTAACTGATAAATGCGCTGCCCTGGCCAAGTGCCCCGCTCGGCTTGCGAGTGCAACTGAATACGTTGCGTCTTTCTGCTGCGACGCTGCGACTTGGCTTGGAATTCATTGACCCCAATTGCAGTGCGTTGCAGCTGCGTTTTGCTGCAGTTTTTTGCAGTTCCATAAATAAACTACGGCTATAAATAAGCACACACACATGCATGCATATAGATGCAAGATACAAGATACTGTTGTATCTATATGCCATGTACTCCATTGTTCAGCATCTGAAAATAGCCGCAGCACACGGAAATGTTTAAGCAAACACGAATAGTTGAGCTGCAACAACTGGAGGCGAGTTCAAATGCATTGGGCTAGCGAGCGAGATGAACTGTTCAGTTCAATTGGGTTGCGGCCAACACGCACCTTTATAAAGCGTGATTTTGCACAGACTTTGCACCCTTGCGACAGGCATCTGGCGCTTGGCCAACAAAATTACAATAAAACCGTATGAGAAATTCCCCACAGCGTTATTAATAACCATATGTAATCAACTGAATTAGCGCACACGCAGTGTAATGGGGAATGGGGAACAGGGAATTGTAACAATAGCGCCCATAACAATTAAGTTAAATATTAACAGCAAAACGGCAAATATCTCAGCAATAACAATGTTGATCTATTGATATGCTTCTGGCATATGAAACACAAACAAATTGTTTGAAGCTTGCAGCTGCGAAGCCCTCAAGCGGGCGTCCTTTAACTCAACTTTACCCTTAATAATTCCTAATTAGTTTTAACTAAGCTGAATTAACTGTCCAATGTTTGGTATTTGCTTTGCTTGGTCAAAAGCAAACGCTTTTTTCGTACTCTATTCAAATACTACGTTCAGATCGATTTGGTTTAATGATTGCAGCAGAAGTTTGCACAATTTTAAAGAGCCAACGGCCAGCATATGGCAGCTGTGTTCAATGGCCAACCGTTTTAGACACATAGTCCCCTCGGCCCGCCCCCCAGTTCGTTGCCAAGCAAATGCAATCTTTAGCTAAAAATTGTTGTATTTTTAATGTTCGCGCTTGTTGTTGCCAGCATCGAATTATACACGCGATTGAACATAGAGAAAAGCGCCATTATAATGAAAAGCAAGTGATTCGCCTAGCATGGAGCAGGCCAGAGAGTGCGAGCTTATTTTTATACACATTCAAAGCAAACTAAATGTATTTTTAAACGTCGACATGTTAATGCATGCAAAAAATACACAATAAAGCGCGGCAATAGGTGGTACGGGGCAAGGCTGGCACATGGAGGTGTGAAATGAGCGCTGGCAGACGCCGACAATTTGGGCAATAAAATTATGCACACATTCGGCATATTTTGTCTGCCCAAACAACACTTGGCCCTTGAGAAGTCCATGCTTTTTATGGCATTTGCATTAAATTATAAATGTATATTGCATAGCTCGAAAAACTGCATAAACATTTAAGATATGCAGCGAACACTTCATAAACAAATGAGATCCATTTGAGTTCTGTTAAACCAACAAACATATTCATACGCCATGTTGGCCGGATCGGAACGCAACAAAAACATCAGACGGTACTTTTCGCGTTTTTTTATTAGTTCATTTTTGGGCACGAATTTCATTAATTTGTCTATTTAAAAACCGCTACATATGTTCCTCACACTCTGTTCGCAGCGTTCGACTAATGGCCAATTGTGAATTGATGGGAAACACACCCTCTGCAGAGAAAAGCAAAGAAACCAAACCATTGTTGAGCTTACTCCACTAACAAATACTCTAGATCAATTTAGCATCTAAATCTGGAAACATTATTCTAGTTTCCAGGTTTTGCCCGATTTGATTCAAACTTATATTCAAAGCTCTACATAAGAACTTAACCCGCAATTGTGGGAAATTGACTTATCGTCCGCCTAAACTCATTTCTTAAGATCTTTGGGATTATTTTATACGTACCACGGGCAAGGGCGAGGTATACCCGCTAGTATACTATAAAAGGTTTTTTCATATTCATATCGAATTTGTTCAACTAGAAAATAAATGCATAGCAGCGCATGAACCTGAATTTATTTATTTTTTTGTCCATTTACGTGATTAATTTAAATTAAATATAAATTTTTTATTAAAAACAAGAAAAAACCACGATTTAAATAAACCTTGCAAAATAGTTGGTGCAATCAATGGACTGCTTAATTAAAGATGAATTCTTAATTTATTTGATTTGTTTTTAATTATTCTAAAATAACCAGCACCACAATTTTGCATAAATACGCATTCATACTCACATATAGCTAAATAAATTTGTTTTTTGAGGCTATCCAGCTACGTGATTGCACTCACGAGCACATGCAAAGCTGCTCGGCACAACGGGGCGTATGACGGCGGCCAGATATAAGCGGGTGGCCAAGAGAGAAGAAAAATCAAAACTTCTAGGGCGGGAGTTAATTAACAACACAAGTCAGGTTTTAATTAGCATATATCTCTTTCGGTTTTGTGTGTGTGTGTGTGGGCACATGTCGCAAAATTACGCATACGCCGCGTCGGCATCATAAAAATTGATGTCTCCATCAAGGACTGCGAGCTGCGGGCGATTGCAGCCGCAAATCGCTCCCCCGTGTGCGTTTGTCCAAAAAGTTTCACTTGCGTCCACTTGAGGCATTCGCTGCGTCACTGGGAGTGTAACGTATATATATATATATATATATATATGCGGCAAGTCGCGTGGCAGCACAACCAAAGGTGTAACACGCACACACTCATGTGTGCATTAATTGGGCAAGCGGAAAAAAAGGTTTTTGTCATGCGAGCCAATAAAGTATACAAAATTAATTTCAACATTTACTGAATGAATACTCAAGTATTTACCGTGTTTACCATGTGTGTGTGTGCTGAGTGTGTGTGTGTGTGTGTGTGTGTGTGTGTGTATGTGATAAGTGTGTCAGTCAGGCAGTCGGTACTTCGTCTTTATAGGTGGAGGCCTAACCCAGCCTGGAATTTATGGTAAAACTTTTGTTGCTTGCGTAAATTTGTTGAAAAATTTTCAATTTGTTGAAATTAATGCGTTCTGCTTGTTTATTCGCGTATATTTACGAGTGCTTCTGCAGGTTAAAGAGGCACTTCTTAAAAAGCCAGACAAATATTCTTAGTAATTTGCACTTGCAATTTAGCTCAGCTGAGCTTAAGATGCATGTCAATAGCTAACAAAATTTAAAGATGTGAGGTCTAAAAAACGAACCGGAAAGCATGAAATTTGAGGTTATCATGGCGTAAAATTTATTCACCTGCTTTTGACCCTATTCATTTAGTTGTTGCGAAAGTTTAAAAAAGTATTTTGCCTCGACACCAATTGGCAAAATGCTGAGCGTCAGTTTTTGCCAGCAGGCAGCACGCGATGCCTTGAGGCAGTTGCAACTGGCACGCTTCAAGGTGTAGATAAGGCGAAAAGTTATTGTACAGCTTGGACCGAGGCACTCCAGCTAAGTGGAGCACAGCCTTGAGCCACTCAAACAGCAATGGACGAAGGACTGAATAGAATTTCCACAATGTAAAGCCAAATGCTAAAAAATATTTTAAGAGCACCATTCAATGCTAATTGAAGAAAGCGTAGAAGTGGCCGGGCAAAAGGGGGTGTTCATTGAATTATAAGAATCCGCTTAAAGCAAATCCTCTCTTCTTGTTCCCCCCCCCCACACAGCCATCCCTTAGCATGGACAATACGGTCGAAACACTGCTGATCAAAAATGAGGGGGATTTCATCAGCGTGGAGCAGGGCAAGGAGCTGAATGCGCGTAAGCGGCACTCACAGCAGCTGGCACATCCGCCGCATGCCGGCCAACTGCATCATCATCATCATCATCATCACCAGGTGCAGGGACATGGCTACTCTCAACAGCAGCAGCAACAACAACAACAACAACAACAGCAGCAGCAGCAGCAACAGCAGCAACAGCAACAACAACAACACAAACGCGATGAGAACATGCGACAGCTGTTGGATGTAACCAATACCCTGACAATTGAGGAGCTGCGCGACTTTGAAATGCGGTAAGTCTTTGCGAACGCCAAAGCCATCTATTGAAGATTGCATTTAATGCCACAGCCATAAACATTGCCACAAATTCCTTTTAACCTTGAATACCCAGGCAAATCAAATAACAAAAAGCTATTAAAATGTTGTATGTAAAAATGTATATGTTTATAAAATACGACCTTCCACTGCATTTGATGGGCTGCAGCTGATTTGATATTTATTTATTTCGAATATCAAAAACGATAAATTCTAAATTCACATATAACGTATACGATCTGTTGCCCAGTTTAATGACACTTTACGTGTTGATATGCCCTTCAAAAAGTTATAAAAGAAAAAAAAAACGAGCCGGCAGGGAATAGGTATTGTAATGTCTTTGCCAAGGGTATACTTTTATAGAAACGATTTAACCTTTACATCATGAAGCTGATTATGTAAAAAATGATTTGAAAACTTGACATTTAGATTTTGTAGTGTGCATAGCAAGCTCAAAAGACCTGACTATGACGTCTATCAATGAAATCTTAAGGCCTTAGATATTTAGAAGACATAATCCAGCTGTTTTATGAAATCTGAAATGTCGGCCCTATCGAAGGGATTCACTTGTCGAGTAGCTTACGTATTTGGAAAGATGTCTGCATCTCTTAAGTCCTACTATCTAAATCATCGAGAAGCTTAAATATGAATGCAAAAAAGGTTGAAATATAACGTTCGAGTATTGTTGATATAGATTTAAAGCAGCAGCAAATAAATTAAATTGCCATTGCATTAATTCACGAGATTGCAGTTTGAAGCACATTTCATTTGCACATTTCCCGTGTGGAAGGTTTGCAGCACGGTGCATGCAACTTTGTGGCACTAATCGAAATTGGGGCTTAACTCGTGCGGACAACATGTGGTCAACGGGTTGCACAAGCCATGAGCTCAGAGCCAGAATACCACCTGCCGTGCACATTTGAAAGCCAAGTTAACAAAAGTGCGTACAACTGTTGCCAAGGCCAAGCCGCACATGCACCTCGATACGGCTGTGTGTGTGCGTGCGTGTGTGCGCGTTTCTTTTGTTAAGGCGTATTCCAATTAACGCTTAAATGATGCCACATTCCGCTGAAATTGGGTTTCGCCTGCTGTCAATTGCAGCGTTTCAGCTGCAGCAAGCACAATTTTAGATTTAAAAATTGCATTTCGCATAGAAAAGCGCTGCTTTTATATTTATTTTTTATTAACGCGCTTGACAATTGCAGCTATGGCTCACCACATCACAGCCGCTCGCAGTCGGTGAAGATGCCCGGCAGTCGCGCCTCCGGACGCCCCAATCAGCTATGTCTGCCCCAGCAGAGATCACGGTAAGTGCTGCAGCTGCATTTGTTAAAGTAGCTCATCTCATGCTTCAAACCCGCTGCACAATATAGCGTCGCCTCCATGCCCAATACTGGTGTCGAGGAGGAGTACTACAGACTACGGCACTTTTCCATCACCGGCAAAGGCGTTGTAAATCGCGGCGATTCGCTAAAAAGTCGACGCAGCCGCTCCAACAACAGCGTCGCCAGCTCCAACTCCAGCACGGAGCACCTGACCGCCCAGCAGCAGCAGCAGCAGCAGCAACAGCAGCTGCAACAGGGACAACAACAGCTGCCCGCGCCCACTTCCCACTCGGCACGCACCTCGCTGGCCTCCAGTCGCGAGAGCAGCACCTCTAATCCGGGCAATGGACCCTACAGGTAAATCCGGCACTAAGAATATCTACAGAGTTTGCCACTTAACTTGAATTTAATCCCTTTGCAGAGTTCTGATGCTTGGCGGTCCGGCGGTGGGCAAAAGTTCGCTGGTCTCACAGTTCATGACCTCAGAATATTTGCATGCGTATGACACTAGCATTGGTGAGTAGCCCGAATCTCCCGTCCTGCAACTGTTGCACGGTCAGCCACTGGCCACAACCAAATACCACTTGAATGCTGCTTAAACTTCGTCTTAGTGTTTAGGTTTTAATGCTTTGTCATTGTGTGTGCGTCTATGTGTGTGTCTGTGTGTGTGTGCTCGTGTGCTTGTGTGTGTGTGTGTGTTTGTGTTTGTACTCCTTGTGTTAGTGTCAGTCTGGTCCTCAACCCTTGACCCTTAAGTGTGTGTATTTCTAGTTTTTGTTGTGTCTTTCATTTTTGGTTTTGTTTTGTGTTTGTTGCCTTGGCTTTTGCCTTCACAAATGTTTTTCTTTTATTTTATTTTTTATTTACGTGGCTTTTGAGTTTGTTTTTGTTTATCTGTTGAATTTGTGTGTCGTTTTGTGCTTTGCCCTTGACTACAACAATTTACGACCATCTCACAAACATATTTGTATTTATCATTATTTGCTTTGGTTTTTTTTTTTTTCTTAATTTTCGCTTTATGTTGGTTGACTTTTTACGACCCCGCCTTGTACATATGGGCACGAAGATTTGATCTCATAAATTGGCGTAAAAATCAATGGAAAAAAGGCAATTTTTTGCTGGAAAATTTTTACAAATCGAATTGGAAAATTTGCAAACAAAATCAAAATCAAAACGAAATAAGAAACAAATAGAAAATGTTGCAGATGTACAGTGCGGATAAATGCTTTTTACAATGCGGGAATTTGGAGTGAATATCGGCAAAAATGGTGGGCACTTTCCAAAATACATCAAAAGTCAAATATTGAGACTTCAAATTCCCAAAGTTTTAGCTATTAACTTAGCAGAAATTTAACGCAAGCACCTAAAACTAATCTAAGTGTAAAAATGCATTTGTTTTTTGAATATTCTAAACACCAAACCAAACACTTGCCAACAACAATATAAAATTATTGATATTTTTCTGTTCTCTCTCGTCTTTTGACCATTAACCATATATAACAAACCTAATGTTTCATTCAACATAACAACAACAACAACAACAACAAAATTAAACAAAATCTAACGAAATGAACAACATCAATTGAATTCAATAATAACAAAACTTAATTCAGATCTAGGCAACTGTGATATACGCATACATATTGAAAAAGCCGCCGACGGTAATAGCAACAATAACAACAATCAAACAAAAATCTATTACAAATAATTATTACTATAATTATATTTATTCAAATTCCATACTTAATCTATACTAAATGCTTTCAACGAAAAAAAAAAAAAAAATATATTAAAAAAATACCTACAAAATATTTTTATTTTTCACTTGTTTAAGCGTTTGAGCTGCATTTGCGTTGCGTTTCCAATTGAATTCCGATTAACTTACTCAACTAGCTCTTAATTTTATCTAATCTAAACACACTGGACACACGCCCACGTACACTCCCTTCAAATTTAGGCCACTGGCTTAGTCCTAAGTAGTTTTCTCTGCCACACAACCACACGCAAAGTTTCCAAAACCAACACAAACTATTTCTCCCCAAAAACAAAGTAATTACCTGCTCCCAATAAATGCGGCTCTGTTTGTTCAAGAACTTCCCCCACACTCTAGTCCCCTGTGAATGGGTCAACTTATTACAAAATAAACACATATATGTGTTTACGTTATGAAGTTGAGAGAGTTTGGTTTAGTCCTTTAAAGTAAGAGTTATAGAATAATGTATATCTCATATACAATTGTGTGTCCAAAAATATAATTAATAATCCATACACACGCTTAATTTTACGCTGGCCTTAATTAAAATGTCCGCTCGGCTGATAAATGTGAAAGCAACTATAAAATCTCATGAAATTTCAGTTGGGTAATCATTAAACCCAACCAATAGGCAAGCAACAATAACAATTGAAGAGTCAAATACAATTGTAATTGATGTGCTGCCATAAATTGAATAAGTGCAGGTTGAAGGGTCAGGCTGGTTCAGATATATCATCAATTTTTCCGTACAGTACATTCAATAAGCTCTAAAAACAATAAATTCAATATATGCAAAATGGCTGATAAAAATAAAATACACACAAATACACGCACACTCGCACACACACAGTCAAGCACACAGCCATTCATATTTCATAGCATACCTCTGGGCGCGATGGGAATTTAATTTTTGTTGAAAATCAATCAAAAATATTTAAAACCCTCCATTAAATATTTGCCAGCGCAGTGTGCACAATCCGTGTCTTCATGCCACCATCCCAAGCTATATGTATTTGTCCTCACATCTCATATTAGAGCCCCAGAATGCAGTATCAGAATTGCATGGGAAATGCCTCCACCAAACACCACCAAGCCACAAACGCATTCGTCAATTGTAAATACATTTGTAAAATATATACTATCTGAATGACATTCACGTTATTTGCACATTTTATTTGTAGCTTTATCTTGCTCTAGGTTTTTCAAAACTATATTTAATTTATATATATATATAAACTATATTCAATATGTTGGAGTTCGTTATTAATGAAATGTTTCCAATAAACAGATGACGAATCTGGCGAAAAGGCCGTATCAGTATTACTCAGCGGCGAGGAGTCCGAGTTAATATTCATAGATCATGGATACACCGAGATGACTGTAAGTACTTTGAGTTATATAGAGATATAGCTATTTGCCCGCACACTCGAAATGTCACTTTGAAGTAAGGTCAATCCGCAGGCATCCAACCCAGTCACCATCATTCAACCTTAGAGATACTTTATCTGTGACATTTCATAATGCCATTAACATATACAATCAACACACAGACACACACACACACACACACACACACACATCACACAACTCAGGCATCTCTTGAACCTCACTCAATGTCAGTTTTGTGTCCTTTGCTTTCACAGCCGGATGAATGCTTGACCAACTATGATCCGCATGGCTATTGCGTCATTTATTCTGCCGCGGACCGGAGCAGCTTTAACATAGCCGAACAGGTGCTTCAGGTGCTATGGACCAATCAGAATATCGCACAGAAAGCCGTTATACTGGTGTCGAACAAAGCGGACCTCGCCAGAAGTCGACTCGTTACATCCGAAGGTAAATAAATGCGACTCAATTCAGCTGACTAAACGATTTCCAGATTTTCCTTTCATTAACACTTCAAAATGCGCTCGGTTGGGTATTTTTTTTTTATCACGTTAAAATAGCTACACTGTCACAATGTGTGTGTGTTTGAATGTATGTGTGTGTATTTGAGTGTCGTTGGATATCTGCAAAGGACACCACAAAAGCAGCCACAGACAGCTGCAGTCGCTTTAATTTTGGTTTTTCAATGGAAGTTGATCAAGCGGAAGTCGATTGCCGATTGGCCCAACCCAGAACACACCTACACACAGACACACGCACATACACACCCACACATACTCATCATGCATACGTATAAAGACATATATACATATATATATATATAAATATATAATAGATATATATGTTAGAGGCAAAAACGAGCCATCGTTAAACGTAAAGCAAGTGAAGGTCGCTCAACTGCTTTACTGGACGCTCATTGCCTTTTATGTACATTTAAGTACATCCACTTAAAATACCCTACAAAATTCGCTCACATTTTAAGTTGAATAAAATGTGTGTGTCACTATTAAAATAGTAAGTGCTTTCAGGCAGTTTAACCAGTTGTTTGCTTGCCAACAGAACAGATCTTAACATTAACAGATCTTAGCTTAATGTCAACAAGAGCCGCTGTTAAGTGAAGTTAGCATATCTGAAGAGAATGCCTAACTGTTAAAGTGGATAACATTTCTGTTTCTCTTGATATAGCAGCATATTCTGTAAGGTGATTGTATTTAGCAGTGAAATTTACCACTTGGCAAATCAGAATGCAAATTTAACATGAAATAGAGTATTCATGTTGTGGCATATGCTAGACAAATGCTTATTCTTGTTTTATATCAATTTAAACGGTCAGCAGATTTATTCACCGTTAGCATGCCAGGCTTATGGCTTTCATCCAACAAATTCAATATTTTCACAAATTACATTTGTTTTTAATGGCCGCTTACGAAAGTGTCAGCGTCAACAGTAGACAAAACAAAAATAAAAAATAAAACGAGAAGCAAATTTAGGTCATACGGCAGCAGGTTGGGGCATGGGGCAGGCAAATAAACTGTGAGCGGTGAGGGGAAACTGAGGCGGGGGAAAATTGTTTAAGCGCAAAATTGATTACATTTCATTCCTGCGGCTTACGCCTTAATAAGCTCATTGCTATTGTTGTCAATACAAAGAGAATTCTTGGGGATGCTGTTTCCCAAAATTTCATAAAATATTTATAGCATTCTGAGAGGCAACATCAACGAAAATATGAGGGTACCTCAAAGAATTTAATAACTGAAAAAAAGAATAAGTAAATAAATATATAAAAAAAATCAATTAAAGCAACTGAACTGTGAAAATGCATAGAAAACATGCTTAATAAGGCACGATGAGTATCTGGATGTGCTATGGGTACACCATATACTATATTTAAGCAGTTGCACTCAGAAACATTTAGAATTCATAGCATTTGCCATTTGGCTGCCAAGTAGTTTTCATTGTTTATGAGTTTTGTTTGCTTTTAATTAAGGCGCCCGAGCAGGAGCCAGCTGACTTTTGTTGTACCCTGCCGATGGTTAGGGGACGAAGGGGCTGCTAAATATTTCTCATATAAATCTTTAAAGCTTCTCGTATTGCAGAATGTTTGGCCAGCTGGTGGTTTAATAAAAGCAGCGTAATAAGCTGGTGGCATTTAAGAGGAAGAGAGATGAGAACATCCTATCAAAATCTAATAAAATGACGCCAACATTTTTTTTTCGCACATCGTTAATAAAAATCTATATATATGAGCTCTTGAGAGCGTGTGTGCGTGTGTGTGCGAGTGTGTGCGAGTGTGGTTGTCATAAAAACAGGCCTGCGAAAACAAACGCATAGCTACTTATTGTAGTCGTAGGCTACAGATTTTAACGACAGCAGGCGCAGTAAACGTGACGAAATCTATAGAGAAGGCAGACATGGTAGCACCAGGAGCAGGGGCGGGGTCAGGGGCTGGAATGGAGGGCCAGGCGCAGGCTGGCTGAGGTTAATGGGCGACGTGTTTAGGTATTAAGTGTCCAAGTTTTGCTTTTTATTACACGCCCAACAGTTTAACTAAGCGACGCAATTTGATTTGATTAACTTGCCGCATATCTGAGATTCACCGTGGCACTTAAAAATTCGCAACTTGTTTATTACAGAGGGCAAGGCCATGGCCACCGCATACGATTGCAAATTCATTGAGACATCGGTGGGCATTAATCACAATGTAGATGAGCTGCTGGTGGGTCTGCTATCGCAGATACGCCTCAAGCTCGAAAATCCCGAAAAATCCAGGTTGGTATTTTCAAAGCTCGCTAAACTTTCGGCTGAACACATTTATAATGTCATTTGTTTCTGTTTGTTCTGCAACTTTTAGGGATCTGTTTCGCAAGCGTTCCATTCGCAAGTCCAAGCGTCGGGCCTGCTCACCGCTCAGCGCTGGCTGCCTCAATGCCAACACGCCGCTGGGTCCGCTTGGAGGTCCGCTGGGTGATGCGTCTGGCACGCCGCCAGGCAGCGCACACAGCAGGTGAGTCTCACACCGTGGCCTTAACACCTGCCAGCTAATAACAAGAAAAACCTCTTTTCTGTTTCTCCATTTGTAGCCCACGTAAATATCGCGGTTCGCGGACCTCCACGAGTCTCAAGGTCAAGGGTCTGCTTGGACGCGTCTGGACGCGTGACTCCAAGTCGAAGAGCTGCGAGAATCTGCACGTGCTCTAAACGCTTCCACACACCAACACACACACACCCAAACACACATGGACTGAGCATGGGGCAGCAAATGGCATGGGGAGAGGGGGGGACATTTTAGTTATTAGCCCATTTAGCCTTTTGGTTTTCCCAAATTCGGTGCATACAAAATCCAGAGGATTATTTACATATACAATAAATAGAAAAGCTCCCTAAAGATACATTTCGCCTAAGTTTTGAAAGGTACAAGCTACAAATAGACTCCTAACTCATAGCTGTATTATCTCTGTATATATGTATACAATAATTTATAAAATATATACTTTAATGCTTAGTCAGTTTAATATTATTTATATTTAGTTCTTATAATTGTGTATGAAACTTTGTGTACATATTCAACAAATATAAATATACTTTTAATTTATTTTATAAATGTGTTTGCTTTCGTTTAATCCAAATCGACTTCCATGCCAAACATTATTATTTTATTTTATTTCTCAATTAAAACTTAACTATTTGAATTAAACAGTCAATGAAATCAAATTATTTAACAAAGACCAGTTAATAAAATATTATATTATATTCGAAATGTAAAAAAAAAGGTAAATGCAAATCAAAAGCAATAATTTTTTGTAATTTTTTAAAGAATTTAATTATAACCCAAAATGAGATATGAATCAATTGTACTGATTTTTAGAATGTTTGGCAATTGTTCGCCGAATAGAATTTAACATTAACTAAATTATATATGTACTTATAATGCTAATTCAATTGCATTTTTTTAAATCGTACTAATCTTCGTGTTGTTCCAAATTGATTATTCAATATTCAAAACAAACAAATAAGCAAAAAAAAAAAAAACAAAAACAAAAAACCAAAAAAAAAGTAAAAATTCATTATACTATTCAAATTCAATTTGCATTATGTAGTTTTTAAGTAATTTGCTTATTTTCGGCGCATGCAAGCAAAATATTTTTGATGCGGAAACCATGTGCATTGGCACACATTATAGGTTTCTTAGATAAGTCGGGACCATTCGAAATTGAACTAGAGCTACCACACAAAATTTGTATTCTCCTATAATGGGGAATTCGATTAGATCTTATATAAAATTAACAAGAATATCAAAATCCAAAAGAAAGAAAGATGAAATTGTTTAGTAAAGTTAAATCAACAGTACAACAATAACTGTCTGTATCAGATTTGAGGAGATTCTGTGCAACAAAGATTGTTTTTTTTTCTTGGAATATCAATGTCACAATTTAACAGCTCGTAGATATTTTAAAATGTTGAGAAAACTTTGCGCTTCATAATTATAGATGTGAACTAAAGTGTATTGTATATCAAAAATATTGCAGCACAATGGAATTTAAAAGAAATATATAATACTTACAAAACAAAACTAAAAATTTGGCAATGCCCAATTCACTTTAAAATAGCAACAAAAATGATACTAATGTAAAACTTGTCTATGAATTTATTAGTAAAAATATTTAGATGTATTTTTTGCTCCAGCAGTAAATCAAGCCGAAAAATGTTAAGCCTAAACGAATTCGAGCCGTGGAAAGTATGTAAATGGCGAATGCACCCAGATGCAAACTGGTCTAAAAACTGAATGTATAAAGCTATGTAGAAACGCGAGAGTCAGCCATAATTAAATAAATATTTGTCATGAGGTAGACGCCCAATAGCAAGTTAAAGATTGAGAGTCGAATATATTCCATTTACGATTACGATTATTATGTGTAATAAATGTATAATAAATGTGTAAACTTTGAACTTTAATCGAATATTTGGTTTTTCTTTGCATCAAAATTAAATTCAAAGTATGCAAAAGTTCGTTCAACCGTTACGGGTAGTTCCAAAATGAACTAGAACTGATATTCAATTGAAACAACAAAAGCTGTTCATTTTAAGACAGTCAACGTTTATGCAAAAGTTCGTTCAACCGTTACGAGTAGTTCCAAAATGAACTAGAACTGATATTCAATTAACACAACAACAGCTGTACATTCAACGGTTAAAAGCTCGTTCAGCCGTTACGGGTAGTTCCAAAATGAACTAGAACTGATTTTCAATTGAAACAACAACAGCTGTTCGTTTTACGACAGTCAAGAGCGAATGGCAAATCAACAACAGCTGTTCGATTCTGTGCGAATGTCTGTCTGTGATTTGGCCAGTAGTATAAATTCACGGCCAACGCCAACGTACAAAATTCGCGGTCATCGTTTCGGCTACGCGGAAGACGTCCCAGTGCTTTATGTAATATGTTGAGCTGACGAAAAATATTCCTTTAGTCTACCAAAAATCGTGTGATATAAATATTTAGGCCATAGCATGTTGCTCTATCAAGTGGGTTTTGTGGCGCGCAGCACTCTGCAATTCCAGGTGAAATTGTTGCTGCCTGTTACTCAGCTAACATGTGCAGCCTTTCAATGCCGCCACCTGACCCCCATGAAAGAGTACGAGCAGCGCGTTGCTTCCGGTCAACTGATGACTGACGATAAGCAACAGCAAACAATGAAGCAGCTGGACGCACTCTACCGTCGCCTCCAGGGCTATCATCCAAGCACGCAAAGCTCATCTAACGGTGGATTCTTTCAATCGCTCTTTGGCAAGAAATCCAGTGAAGAAACCGATGCCGATGATGACATGGCCGCGGGCAGCCACTCCCCCAGTGGTCTCTACATCTACGGCAGCGTGGGCGTGGGCAAGACCACGCTTATGGATCTGTTCTACGACTGCTGTACAGAGGTGTGTGTGTGTGTGTGTAAAAAAAGCCCTTTTTCTCAGAGTCTACGATAAGGGAAATCTTTGGCTTATACAACCATTTGTGTATAACACGTAAACTATATGACACATAGGTAAAACCTAATAAACCAAACAAGTGGCGAGCAACCGAACAGTTTAGACAGTTTCACACCAGACTCAACAATCTTCAGTTTCGCCTTTCTAAATATCATACGTTTATACATGATATAATGCATAATGCATGCGAACGTGCTGCTTTTTAATATCATGCTATGTGGTTTATAGATTATAAATATTACTCTTACATAACAGAGTCTATTTTTGCCAATTCTGCAGGCTTCCACTATCCCAGGATTCAAGCTGGGATCCTTCTTGAACAGTAGACTGGCCCACTTAGAAGACACTTTTACCAAGTTACGTCTAGAACTCTAGAAACAAAATTCAAATCCGCCGCTTTCGGTTTCGGGTCCCAGGCTATTCTATGCCTTAGCCAAAGGCCCCTTCAGACAGTGCTAATACTATATTCTATACTTAATAATAATATATGAAACACTAAATTTAACTCACGTTCCATATTCAACAGATTCCCCGCAAGCGCCGAGTACACTTCACCGCCTTCATGACCAACGTGCACGCGCTCATACACGAGGCCAAGGAGCGCCAGGGTCCAGCGGATCGTGCCTTCAACTCGGAGAAACCCGCACCCTTTGACCCAACGAAACCGGTAGCTGATTTGATAGCGGATGAGTCGTGGCTCATTTGCTTTGACGAATTCCAAGTGACAGACATTGCGGACGCGATGATACTTAAGCGGCTCTTCACCCACCTGTTTAGGCAGGGAATTGTTGTAGTGGCCACCAGCAATCGACACCCTGAGGATCTATATAAAAACGGATTGCAGCGCGTCAACTTTTTGCCGTTTATCGCTCTGTTGCAAAAACGCTGCAAAACAGCGAAGCTGGACTCGATTGACTATCGGCGCATTGCTCAATCTGGTGACACGAATTATTTCGTAAAAGGTGAGACAGACGCCGAAGCCAATATGAATCGCATGTTCAAGATTCTGTGCGCCGAGGAGAATGACATCATTCGACCTCGCACAATCACGCATTTTGGTCGCGATTTGAATTTTGCCCGCACGTGTGGACAGGTCTTAGATAGCAGCTTCGACGAGCTTTGCGATCGCGTGAGTATTTCTCGATAATATAATGGGACATGCATTAATCTATCTTCATTAGCCATTAGCAGGTAGCGACTATCTGCAAATTGCACAGTTCTTTCACACGGTGCTCATACACGACGTGCCTCAGTTGAATCTGAACGTTAGATCCCAAATGCGTCGTTTTATAACGCTTATAGATACACTATACGATAATCGGGTGCGCGTAGTTATCTCAGCGGATAAATCGCTAGACAATCTATTCCAAATCTCGGAAAGATCTGGTCCAATGTCTGATTCGGATCGTGCGCTAATGGATGACTTAAAACTGAACGAGAATTCGGTGAGTACCAATATGCTCTTAACAAATATATTATTCGTATTCTAAACTTTTCTTTCTTTTATGCAACACAGTCGAGCGTTTTTACTGGTGAGGAGGAACTTTTTGCCTTTGAGCGAACAATATCACGCCTATATGAGATGCAGAAGCGAGAGTATTGGGAGCAGTGGGCGAAGCATCGTTAATTTAGAAACATATCCCATCCAAAATCAATGCAAATTTTTAGTGTAATTAGTAGAATTAAATGTTTTTTTTTTTCTGCTGGTCGTCACAAATTAATTACTTTTTGTGTTATTATTTACATACTGATAACGCACTAATCCAATTAGTTTAGCTCTTATCGGTCCATTTATGAATTAAGTAACGAGCACCAGTACAATGCAAATCATTATCTGTCTAATTTTACAAATCGTAAATATTACGAAATTTATTTGTGACTGGACTGTATGTATGCGTGTATGAATGTGTTTGTTAGTATGTATGTATGTCTGTAAGTATGCTTGTCTGCTTGTATAAAGGTATATACAAATGTATTTGTACATGTATGTATGTTTCCCAATAGCAAACACAAGTATACTGCTGTCTGCACTACAAATTGCAAAAAAAAAACGTATTTTGTCTAGTGCTCTACTCTGCGATTCTCATGAATTCAAGTAGCTCCTGCTCTTCTTCATGCTTTGAACATAAGCAGAGTGGTAAGTTTTCCTACATAAGATCCTATGAGATCTGACTTTGAAGTCATTTTCATAATATGCTTAAAAGTTACTTACAAAACATTTTTGGTATAGCAACTGTCAATAGTTTTTGCCGAAATCAAATGATATCTCTTTTACACTTTCCTTTACACGAAGATTAATGTTTGGATTTTTCGGTCGAATCGAGTCAAAACAATCCTCAGTCTTAGCTTAACTATAAGTCCCGGTTCCATTATGGACGGCAAGTCTTTGATTGTGAACAAAACCTTGCCTTTCGGTAAGCCCCGTAATTGTCTATATATAACGTGCTCCACACTACATGATATGAAACTGGTCTAATCAGATGCCTCATTGCTAACGGTCAACATATCGCTGCGTCAGGTGGAGGAGATAGCAACGAGCATATCCCAACGTTGTGTCGTCTCTGGGGTAAATGAAATCGCCTGGGCCCTGAGAGCGCTCATGCTGACGGACTTGACTACGCTGTCTGGAGATGATACCCGATCGAACGTGCGTCGGCTTTGCGTGCGCGCTTGTTATCCCTTTGAGCCGCAGTTCTTTGACAAATACTTTGAGCGCACGCTCCTGCTGGACATTCACTGTGCCGCTGTTTGTGTGTATCCGGCGCGTGTTAAGGACGCCCATTCAACAATTCAACAGTTTAACCAATTGGATACCGTGGCCATTGCCGCTGTGGCAACAGGATTTCCCACAGGCCAATATGGCCTGCAGACGCGCTTGCAGGAAATAAGTCACGCCATCCTGGCGGGCGCCACAGAGATTGACATTGTTATCAACCGACAGCTGGCGCTTTTAGGCGACTGGGAGGTGCTATACAACGAGGTGGTGCTCATGCGCAGCGCCTGCGGTGACCACGCAGTTCTCAAGACCATTTTGGCTATTGGTGAGCTGGGTACTATGGAAAATGTAAGTAGCCCGGCGGGCTGCATGCAGCAGCTGAATCCCCTGCTGAATTTCTCTGCTTTTCAGGTCTACAAGGCGGCCATGGTATGCATGATGGCGGGCGCAGACTTTCTGAAGACCTCCACAGGCAAGGAGGTTGTAAATGCGACCCTGCCAGTCGGCTTGGTCATGATCTTTGCCATACAAGAGTTCAAGCGACGCACTTGCCAAATAGTTGGCCTAAAGGCAGCGGGTGGGGTGCGCACAGTGCGAGACGCGATCTCCTGGATGACGCTCGTTAACGAGACGCTGGGCAGTCGTTGGTTGACACCGCAACGCTTTCGTTTTGGCGCTTCCGGGCTGCTGGATGACATTGAAAAAGTTGTGCGCGACGGTGTTGCCAAGTTGGACCGCGAGGCTGCTGAGGCCAATCAGAGTAACCCGCAGGAATCAGATGAGGGTAGTGTAAGTGCTGCTTGCAAGGAGCTGCGCAAAAAGCAGCAATCCGAAAATTAAATGTGCGTTATAATCACGCAAAACATTGGAAAATCTACTTCATTTTATTAAATTTAAGCCTGGAATTAATATGATCAGAAAGTGTGACCAGGCTATATGTCTACAAGCATTGGTATTTTTATTCGTTTGGTATTTGTGCATACATGGTTTGTTACTGTTAACCGCATTTGGTCACACTGAGTACAAAACTATTGAAAAAATTACTTTAATTTAAGACAATTTCGCATCCTTGCTCCGCCCACTCATCGCTGCTGTAATGGTAAGTGCACTCCCAATCAACGCGTAGTCACCACCAGCCGGAAGCAGACATTTCAGCCTAGCGCAAATACCATATTAAGTAGAAGAAAACACAAACTGAAAACGCTGACTGCGCCCTCGCCCGCCCACTTTGCTAGCGGCAAAACCTGTGCAACTTGCAACTGCGGCCGCCAGCATAACAGGAGTTCGCATTACCACATACCACCAAAACCTCAACCACCACCACCACAAGCACAGCACCCCGATTATCCAGCATGTATCCCTGGAACTCCTCCACGTACAGCGGCCAAGTGCCCACTGGTGGCCTAACCAGGGTAAATACGCCACGCACAGCCAACGCTAATCCAACACTCCACTCCACCCACCTTTGCACTATCTACTGCTGTTCACATTAATTATTTACTACTGCTATTTGTTCGCTTCCACGATAAATGCACGCCGCGGGGGACGCAGTCGGTTGGTCGCATTCTTAGCGAATCCATTTTCAGCTCTTGTTTTTTGTGTTATCATCGTTTGCCCATTTCCAGTGCCCAGCTTTAACCAGCAACATCCGAATGAGCTGTCGACGCTTATCTCATCTCAATTCGCTATGTGTTTTGTATTTTGTATGTTGTTTCTCTCAATTCTCTCAAATTCGTGTCATCGTCATTACTCACACTCTCATGCATTCGCGCACATCGACTGGTTGGCCCACTTTGCCCGATACTGTATGCTATGTCTCGTTCCAGACGATGCCGAATGGTTTGGACGACCAGGAGAAGCTGCTCGCCGAGGCGGCCGGTGCAGCACGCAAACAGGCATTCCAAATGAATCACTTTCTGGACAAGGAACGCATGCTGGACGCCCTCAAGTGTGCCAGCACAATGTTAAGTGAGTTGCGCACCTCGATGCTATCTCCCAAGAGCTACTATGAGCTATGTAAGTACATATTAGATTGACAAATAGATGTATATCCTTCATATATTGGCATTTGTGCACAGACATGTCCGTCACGAATGAGCTGTGCCACCTGGAACTGTATCTCAGCGAGAAAAGCAACAAGGAGACGGACCTGTATGAATTGGTTCAGTATTCGCACACGATAGTCCCGCGCCTCTACCTTCTTATCACAGTGGGCATTGTCTACATAAAGAACGACTCGACGCTAAAGCGCAGCATTCTCAAGGATCTGGTGGAGATGTGTCGAGGCGTGCAGCATCCTCTGCGCGGCCTCTTTCTTCGCAACTATCTGCTGCAGTGCACCCGCAACATACTACCCGATGTGCTGGTGGCGGAGAATGAGCATGAGGGCAATGTGTACGATGCCATCGATTTTGTATTGACGAATTTCGCAGAAATGAATAAATTGTGGGTGCGCATGCAGCACCAGGGCCATTCCAGCGAGAAGACGCGCCGGGAAAAGGAGCGCGAAGAGCTGAAAATTCTGGTGGGCACGAATCTGGTGCGCCTGTCGCAGCTGGAGTCCGCAACACTGGAGACTTACAGGCGTCTGATACTACCCGGCATACTAGAGCAGGTGGTTAGCTGTCGGGATGCCATCGCGCAGGAGTATCTGATGGAGTGCATTATTCAGGTATTTCCCGATGAGTTTCATCTGCAGACACTCGATCCGTTCCTAAAGTCCTGCGCCCAGCTGGAGACAGGCGTGAATGTCAAGAACATTATTATTTCTCTAATTGAACGACTGGCGGCCTATAATCAACGCAGCGGCAAGGTAAATGCGCCAATCACATATTTATTGAGATTTTGATATAACCGAATTTGATTACAGACGAGCGGCAATGCCATTGATGCCATCATACCCGCCGAAGTGGAGCTGTTTGAGGTGTTCAGCGTGCAGGTGGCAAACATTGTGCAGACCCGCACGGATATGCCGCTCGAGGATACAATATCGCTACAAGTGGCCTTACTCAGCTTGGCGCAGAAAGTTTATGCCGATCGCGTCGACTATGTGGACAAAGTGCTGGGCACAACCGCACAAATACTCGATCGCATGAACATGAACAAGTGAGTGTTTTGTTAACGCTGGATATGAAAATACGTTAATTGTTACATTTAACTTGCAGCATTTCACACCTGTTGTCCGTTAATCAGGAACTTTCGCGCCTGCTGCGCATCTGCATAGATTTCTACAATAATGCGCTGACCATTATACAGTTGAACAACTTTTGCCCGCTGCTGGAAAAGTTCGACTACACCTCACGAAAATCGTTGGCATTATATTTGGTTATGAACATATTGGAGAATGAAACTCTGGTGTGCACAGCCGATCAGGCGGACAGCATATTGACGATTATAACACCGCTGATCAAGGACGATGAGACGAGCACGACGGGTGCCAATAATAGCGCTGATGCCGAGGAGTTTGCGGAGGAGCAGGGCGTAGTGGCACGGTAAGCTGTAGCTGCATTGAAAAGAGTTGAAACTGAATTTCATATGGCTTTTATTTCACAGTTTTATACACCTCCTGAAGTCCGATGAGCCGGACATGCAATACAAAATGCTGCAAATAGCGCGCAAACATTTGGGCAACGGCGGCGGCCAGAGACTGAAGCATGTCCTGCCGCCACTTGTGTTCGCCGCTTATCAGCTGGCATTTAAATACAAAGCAATTGCTGAACAGGATGAGAACTGGGACAAGAAGTGTCAGAAAATCGTGCAGTACTGCCACAGCACAATCAGCGCATTGGCCAAAGCGGATTTGCCTGATTTGGCGTTGCGCCTGTATCTGCAGGGCGCTCTGGTTATTGGCGAGATACGCTATACAAATCACGAGACTGTGGCGTATGAATTTATGACGCAGGCCTTCTCGTTGTACGAGGATGAGATATCCGACTCGAAGGCACAACTGGCGGCCATAACGCTCATCATGTCCACATTTGAGCAAATGTCCTGTTTCGGCGAGGAGAACGCCGAGCCGCTGCGCACCAACTGTGCGCTGGCTGCGTCCAAGCTGCTCAAGAAGCCAGATCAGTGTCGCGGCGTTGTGGCCTGTGCGGCGCTCTTCTGGAGCGGCAAGTGAGTCAATCGAAAAAACCTTCAAAAGCAGACATTTGAAAATTACAATCCTTGTAGGCAAAATGGTGAGGAGATGCGCGATGAGAAGCGTACGCTGGATTGTCTGAAGAAGGGCGCACGCATTGCCTCACAGTGCCTGGATACGGGCGTGCAAGTGCAGCTCTACGTGGAACTATTGAATCATTATCTGTTCTACTTTGAGCGCGGCAACTCGCTCATCACAGTCGCCATGCTGAATCAGGTAAAGCCCCACACCGAACAACCAATGTGCTGCACTACATTCTATTGTATTTTCCAGCTCATTGCCAAGGTAAACGAAGAGCTGCCCAATCTGGAACCCAGCGAGGAAACTAAGCAGATTGAGAGTCATTATAAGAATACGCTGGCGCACCTGCGCAGCCGCATGGAGTCCAATGACACCGCACTGGAAGTCTCCTTTGCCGGCATCACACTCAATTAATGAAGAACTCCTCCTCCTCCTTCTCCATTTGCTAACCACTTAAAAACACAGCAAACAACGCCCCTCGTTCACGCCTATTTTTGTAAAGCTACTTATCAGTGAGCAAATAGTAAAACCCACTCTTCAAAAGGCTGGTTAAACAGAGAATAATGCAGAACCTTGCAAAACGATCAAAAACAACGGTAACAACTGTGTTTTCTAAAAGAAACGAAATTCCATGGTAAATTGTAGATTGTTTAGGATAGTGCAAGGACTATCCAAAAAAAAAAGTGCTTATGACTTTGATTTTCGATTATATAATTATAAGTGCAAAGTATCAACATTCTTAATGATTTTTCTCCTTTATTATCGCGTATTTAGTTCATAATTACAAGTAATTACCCCCCATAAAGAATTGTCTTTTATTGTATTCTATTATTTAACCCCTTGCAAAAAAAACTAAAAAAAAAAAAATAAATAAATAAAGATGTGAAATATTGTTAAACAAAGGAAAAGATCTAAAGCGAAAAATTATACCATTATAAATTAATCATTAACCAATTATTGATTATATGCAATTTGACAGATTTTTGATTGTGGATAAATAAAGTTAAGATCAAATTGTTTTTAGCAAATTAATAGTCAAATATCAAGTATTCGAATGTTATTGTCACGAATGGGGATAAGGAAAGACGACGCAAACATGAAATACAATTCGTTTATTAAAAATATACATACATTATAAAGCCGAACACGTTCAATCCGGTTATAAATCAGTTAACTTAGCTTTCATTTACAATACATGAGTGTGGATAAGTAGACGTAGACCCAACTCGTTCCTAATCATTCCTTTGTATACCTGCGCGCATCTCATATGAAAATAACGTTATTAGTGGACCAGGGGAATTCCAAAGTCCTTCGACGAGAATACGATTTGCTATTTACTGTGGCAGTATTATGTGTGAGAGAGAGATAGAGTGTGGTTCGGGGCAGGACGGTGAGGTTAATATGTGGCAGTTTCGTGTTACGAATTGATTTGCAGTTCCATACATCGAGAGCTCGGTAAATTAGTCGTTCAGGGAAAGCTGGCTATTAAATTTGAAAAGTTATTTCCTTGGGTGCTGGAGCTGGACTTGGAGCCGGGGGCAGTTAACAATGTTGTCGTCTCAGCGCGACTTAAAGCTAATCATTTTTAGTACCTAAGTTCTAGCATAAATTTACAATTAGAAGCGCCTAATTCACTTTCAGTGTCGTAGCAAATGGAAAATTTTGAAACATGAGATAAATTGTTCGTCACGGCGTATAGCTCGAGATTACGAGATGTTTACCACTCGGCTCCATTTATACCGACTTCGTGTTGTAGTAGTTGTAGACGTACGGCCAGGAGGCCAGCACGTACTCCTCGATGCCGCACTCATTGGAGCCGCGCAATATGCGGAAGTAACCGTGCTCGCCCCACCAGGGACCCCACGAGTTGGCCGCAATCTGGCAAATGGGAAATGGGAATCAAAGTTAAGTAAGAGTTTTCGATAGCTTCCCGTCTTCCGACTTACCCAGTACTTGACGCCATCGTGCTCCTCACCCCAGCCGACAAGCTTCACCGAATGGAAGCCGGTGGGTGCACCGCGATTGGCAGCCGTCTGGCGATAGATGCCGCCCGAGTAGGAGAAGAAGTCGCGGTAGATGCGCATGGTGGCCTGTACGGGTCCCGAGTGATAGATCTCAGCCATGATATCTGCCTCGCGACTCAGACTGTACGCGGGGCCCACTGTGTACAAGCTATCCCTATTGACGCCATACGCCGGCTGGCAGCCGTTGGCCTTCAGGGAACGGCTATTGTGGCGTTGAATCTTGCAGCTGTCCCTATGCTGTGTATATGGATAGCACTTCTCGTCGAGAACGCCCTTCTTGTGCAGGTAACGCCAGGCGGCATCGAGATGGCCGCCCTCGCAGCCCTGCTGGCGACGCGTACAGGAAAGTATGTTCTGTGCCGAGAGCTGGACCACTTCCTTGCCCTGGCTCTGGATGGCAAAGCGATCGGATGCCACCGAGGTGGTGGATAGCACCCAGGAGGAGCCGCACCAGCCCTGATCGGGCACCTCGGATATATAGCTGGACCACTTCTCCACGGCGTTGAATTTACTTGGCAGATCATCCGATGGATTGGTCAGACGTGTCATCGCCTTGACACGATAGGTGGGCTCCTTGGTGCCCAGGCGCAGGCGCAGACCCTCGCTGTACTTGTGGCCCCACCATTCGTCGTATTTACGCGCCGACCAGCCGAGCCGATGAATCGAGTTGACGCTATGGACCAGCTCGTCGTCGGTGAGGCACAAATCCGTGTCGCACTGCACCCGGCCGCCGTCCAGGCAACGGCACTCGTTGCAATTATCCCACGTGGTGTTGTACTTGTGGAAATAGATGCCGTTGTGCAGGCAGCTGAGCACCGGATCCGGTTCATTGAAGCAGAATGAACGGTAGTCCGGACAGCAGTCACCGGAGTCATCCCGATCGCAAAACTCATCGCAGTAGCACAGTGTTGCTGTGAGTGAGGGAAATATATGACAGTTAGCACATTTATGACGACTGTCTGGCAACTCCAAAAAGGGTAAGATATGGGAAAATATTAGGAGTAGGAACTAACTGGATATGGGTAAGTAGCACAACAAGGGAAATATGTCGAACTGGGTAATAACAAAGGATATATAGGTGGGCATATGGGGAAATATTTAAATTAGATACTAACTAAATACACACATATTATTATATATTTTTGAATAAGGTAATATATTTGGGTAGGCATACAGGGAAATATTTGAATTTCGTTTGAACCAATATGATTATAGGGAAATCTTTGAATTAGATTCTATATTTATGGGGGGAAATATGGGCAAATATTTAAATAGGGTACTATATTAATATGGGGAAATGTTTGAAATTCGTACTAACTGGATATACAAATATGAGTACCATATAGGGAAATCTTTATATTAGATACTATATTTAGGTATGAATATGGGGAAATAATTAAATAAGGTACTATTGTAATATGGGGAAATATGTGAATTTGATACTAACTGGATATAGGCATCGAGCAGCCGTCGCGCCGATCCTTGCAGCATGTGTTCTGTCGCGCACAATACGGACCCGGGAAGTCCAGTTTCAGTGTGTGATCGTAGGCATCGGCCAGGCCAAGAAGCACCAGGAGTAGTGAGAGCCCCAGCAGGGCGCACTTGACAGCCATGTCTTAAAGTTGAAAGTGCAGCTAATCTCGTTCAACTGTAAATGTTAAAGTAAATAGATTAGTGTGGAAATTAACCCAAATATTTTTGTGTATCTAATCCCAACTAGTCTAGAACTCTATGAGATCATCGCTCGCCAATTGTGAGGCTGCGATTAGATAAGGAGTTTGCAATTTGTCAACAAATTAGCTATCTCAGCTCTTATCAGAGTTTGTTTTTTTTAATAGAAAGCTTCTGAAATTTGCGTATTACGCATACGCCCCATGCAGCGATAAATATGAACATCAAAGTCTAATTAAGTCCCGATGAATTTCAATTATGCATGGCTAAATAAAGCTGAAGTAGCTCTAAACTGGTTTCGCTGGCTTCCTAATTTCAGCATTTGCATAGCTTTTTTTTTTTATCGGTTTTGTGGTATAGTTAAGAACTGGAGCTTAGGCTAGAGACGTAGTAAAAATCAACGAAATCAATTAGTTTATCACATATTTTTGGCTTGTAACAATAAAATTAAGGAGCGCACGCACACAAACCCCTTTGAAATTTCACGCTCATCAAAATTCACTTCATGCATTGTCAAATCAAATTTGTGATCGAGAGTATGGGCTAGAAGATACCCTGGAGCCAGTTGAGAGTATTGCCAGAAGCTTTATGGGAAAATAAAATCAATTGTCGATTGTTTGGGATGTCAAAGAAGACATGAGTGCAAATATGTTGCTTGAGCCTAATTAATGGACTTGTGGATTTAAAGGAATCAATTCGTTTTAGGAACTCAAATAGATCTGCGTGTTACAAACACAGGCAACGAACTGATATGCTCCGCATAGTTACAAAATTGTGGGCAACAATTGGCAACATAAACATAGCCCGAAACGCCAGCAATCAAATAACAGTAAACTTTTAAAAAATTCTGATGACGTCAGCTTTAAAAACTCATTTTAAGCCCGAAAGTTTTTTTATTTTTTTTTTTTTTTTGGCATTGGCTTTGGTTCAGGCACCGAATCCAAATTTACGCAAAGACAGCAAAAAATGAAAATAGTAATAAAAAAAAAAAAAAAATGAGGCACAAAGCGCCCCTTTTTGCTGGGTTCCGGACACGGGACTCGGAGAGTTATGACAGAGCATTAAACTTGTTTGACTTAAACAAAAAATAACCAAATAAATAAAAATGAAAAAATTATGATAATAATAAAGAAGGTTTATTATTTATTTAAATGCAAATTGCAAATCGATTTTTCCAGTTTCGTGAGTTTTTATGCTTATATTGTGATTATTTTTTTTATTGAGTGCCACAAAATGTATTTAATTATCGAATCATAAATAGTGTTTGAATAATACGGGGTGCTCAAACATTTGTATAAAATTCTCAACTCTTCTTTTGCTTTCATTTTTTAAAGCTGAACCCGTTTTTAATTATGTGTTAAGTTATTTAAGAGTTTGATTCGCCAATTAGTTAGCCAAATTCAATTAGCCAAAACTCTGGAATGTGTTAATTGATATAAGGGAAACTAATTTTAATGATGTGCTTAACGGACGAATTTGAATTGTTTAATAAAACGTGATAAAAATAGCTTTATCTTGTTTGGCTCTGCAAATTTCCAGAGTTTATTTACCCCAAATGAAGCCAGAAAAATATCTTTGTTATCAAATATTTCTAAAAGAAATAAACAATAATTTGAATCAAGCTGTTTGTTACACATTTATAGGCATGCATCGAAAAAGAATTGCACATATTTTCGAAGTGTGAATAAAATATAATTGCACTATTTCTATTAATTCACATTTGCACTTTAAATTTTTCAAAAGTGTTTGAACATTTTTGCAAGTTTTTAAAAGCAATTGGCATAGAAAAGGAACGCACATAATCTAAGCTCATAAATTTATATTTAAGCATTATCACTTTGAGAATTTTTAAATATATTATGTATACGTATTTATACTAACTTTTTTTTTATAACTTGCACAATGAATGAGGGGTTTATTCAAAATGTAACACTACAGCCAATGGGGTTCTTTTGCCAAACAGAACCGTAATAATAATATAATCAATTGTTTTTCCTTTTTTTCGCCAACACGTTCCTCAAGCGATCGCGGCCAGCCGATGACTGAACTCAATAAAAGTTATTGGGCACCATCAAACCAAAGCCGTCGCTGCTGTTGAGGCCTCTTGTGCAAATGTTGTTGCTGTTGTTTACTTTTTTGTTTGCTGTTACTGTTAAGCGCCTGCAATGAATGCGGCGGTGTGTAGGTGGCGTGCGAAAGAGAGAGAGAGCGAGCGAGAGAGGCAGAGAGAGCGAGAGTGCGCGACCGCGCTGGCTATAACAGCACTGTTAAGTTTACAGTGTTTGTGACAAAGCTGCGCTGTTATTGCCCACCGCTTGCTGCTTGTATAGGTATAGAGGTGTCTGTACCTGTCAGACAGAGAGAGGAGGAGCGCATTGCCTTAGCTGTAGCATTTCCGTTAACAGAGACAGTTTTCTAAGCTCTCTCACTGAACAATTATAATTGCTTTATATGGCAAATTTCAGAGAAGATGCAAAAAGACACTTTCCAAGTGTGAATGCATGCATGTGTGTGTGCGTATTCTCCACTAGTATCACGTATTCCTCGCCGCCAGATGCAAACCTGTGATATGTAACACAGACATGGAATTTTGGTAAAATTCCTTAAATTGTTTGCCAAGACCTTTGGCCGGGGCAAAGGCGTGAGCATTTCTTGTGCGCAGTTAATTTACGAATATTCTATTTTTTTTGAATGTTTGTTTGCTTGTTTGTGTTTATTATCAAACGAAATTGATACGATATAGTATCTACAAACTTACTTAATTGTACCCAATTTAAGTTCAAGGCTGTAAATCAAAATATAGATAAATTCTACAAACATACTAAATGTATATGTATGCATGTCAAATATTTACTCATTTTTTTTTTTTTTTGCCAAAACAGTGCGAAATTTGAGTAAATAGATTCTTGTATTCAATAAGAACGCGCTGATGACTATATGTACATTTAAAAAAAGAAACTGAAATCTGTGCGTCAAATTGGCACGTTTCGATATGATCCGATACTATCTGGATCTGGCATTTCGCTTGGCATCGTTCGGAGCTTCTGTTTTTCACATAAATACAATGCAGGAATTTGCATATTTTTTATTATGTACAATATTTTCACAGCCGCTGCGAAATCTATTTAGAGAGCTGGTAGTTCTTAATGGTATTCTTTAGGATTCGCCTCTCCAGTCTCTATTAGAAGATTATTTAGAATATTAGAACTTGATTAAAAGAAATTGCAAATTAACTTGGGAGATATTTATCGTAACTCAGTTTTAACGCCCACATGGCGAAGAGCAGATGATAATAAACAAAAGGCAACAAAGGAACCGAAGAAATATAAGCCGACACATTAAGAAAGCTAATTAAAATCGACTTGCCAGCTCTGGCCAACAGAGTCTCTGCTCGGTCCTCATATCCATAAACGCCCCAGAGCATATCAAGCTATGGAAATAAAGCCATCAGACGTCGACATTTGTTAATTCCCAGTGTCGCCATTTGCTTGACATTAAACTTAAGTTTTATGGCCGATTTCTGTCTGAGTACGAAAAGCGCTTTTGGGCCAAACGCAAACAAACCAAAGAATAGCAGAAACCGGAGATTGACCACACAAAAAAAAAATAAAATAAAAATGAATAAATAAACAACAACATAATGTTGACCCATTACAAAAAGTGGACACAGCATAAAGAAACTCTTTGTCCGCCGCATGGCTAGGATGAGAGGACAACATAACAATACGCACAGTTTTGGCAAATGGTAAAAGTTTGAGAAGTTCAAAAAAAAAAAAAACAGTTGAAGGTGTTTAACATTGCAACTCAACAGGAACGGAAATGCTTGCTATGATTCATCAAAACTTTAATCTAATATGACGGATTGGAATATTGACAACTAAAACCTTGGCCCAGGCAATGAGTAATAAAGTACATACAAAATTTGGCATTGTTTAACTTTGGTTCCAATTCCAAATATCAAAGAGAACTACACACGTTATTATCACTGAAGAACTCATTTCCCTCCCGGCTGATTCATGCCAGGAACTAAGATTCATATATAATGGACGGACAAACTTGATGTACACATAGATCAAACCATGGTCATATTGCGTTCTCTTAAGAAATACTAAATATATACCCTATACCACATATATATATTCCATATACTATATATACCATATACTATATTATATACGATATATTTTTTTCTTTTTTGCATTTATTAAATGTTTTATACTATATATTAAGTGTTTATTCAGTGAAAAGTCGGAATATCGTTTTGGCACATTAGTTCTTTAGATTATTATAAAAATAAAAGCTTTGGAAGCGATTTCGCAATGCTTTTCTTTTAAAACTGTAAAAGTATCACAGACTTATATTTCAATCCACATTATAATCGGTTAATTTTGTGCCCAATTAAATGAATTTGAGCACTGTGCCTCGAGCTACGAAAAGAACAATAGGAATATATGCATGTGTATTGCTATTGAACTTGAATTCTGTTTCAAGTACAAAAACTGAATTGTCTAATGTGAATGCCGATGACAACATGTCCGGAGCGTGTCGTCTCTATAAGCACACTAATTGATACGTCATTTGGGAGGTTTATCAATGACTTACCTATAATCAAGCGGCTGGCACGCTTATTGGAAACCTGCAGGATTTGAATGTAGATACCATCTGGCTGGCTTCGAACTGTCCAAAATTTGGCAGTTCGATTGGCCCGACAACATGATTAGGCATTCAATTAGCTGACATTTATATGCTATTAAGTACTTAGTTGATTATTATTACCAATTCCGGGCACATTGGACGATATTGTCATTCTGGTCAATAGCCAGTCAATATTGTGCTTCGGTATCAGCGCAAAAGTGCGGCATTCCAATGTATTTAAGTCATGTGATAAAATATTTATGAACTGCCGGCCAAACAACAACAACGAACGACAACAACGAACAACACCTCAAGTTTCCAGCCCCTTAGCAAAAAAAAAAAAAAAGTGCGTAGAATTTGAGTATTGAGATTCTCTCGTGGTTCGTCAATGTTTATCGAGAATTGAACATTCCAGGTTACAAAATCTCTTATCATCCAAAAAAGTAGTTCAAGTACACACTCCTAATTGTATTACCCATGTAATAGCTTATCAGACAATGAGCGTAATCGAACCCATTGATAAATTAACATTGTATTCTTTAAGCTGTCAAATTTGTGACGTATTCACGTAGATGACAAATGCGATAAGATCGCGGTCAGAGAATTTTTATAATTGTCTATGGCTTTGGAATGCTTGGCCTGATATCGTTGTGCACAATCATCTGCCTTGGGATTAGGCAACTAAAACGATTGCATCAGCACAGCTCCTAGTCAATATATGCCCAAAGAACAATAATCTGTTTGTTTCGCAATACATATATTGTATATAAATTCTATGCCAAAGACTTGAAATGCTTCACTTATCGAAGCCTTGGGTATATACCCTATAAAGAGTGTGTTGACTAGGAAGTAGTTTTATAAAAGCCTAATTAAATGATATTTGGATCTTATTTGAGTATAAACATTTTTGAAGCAAGCTCTGAATTCTAGATCTAAGAAGTACTTCTAGTTCCTTCTCCTAGTCTTAGACAGGAAATGTCATATATGGAAAAGCAATAAGAAACAATTGAATTTTTTTTAATTTTAACTTAAATAAATATCAAGGGAATAAAAAATGGTGAATATTTCAAATATATATTCAATCATATTCAATCAATCATTGAATCCCAAGAGAACAAACGACAACAGCTTAGTTTGTTTGATCTTGGATCGTATATATCAAGTTCAAATATCAAATACAGGGTAGCTGTTAGTCGGGCATTTCACTTAATTCACATTTTCTTGATAGATCAGAAAAGTTGGTCATTGTCACAGATTAGCTGAATAGTTAATGCTGTTTAATAAAAGTAATAAGAATATTATGGGTTACTCAGTAAGCATTTCCAGAGACACTGAGAAGTAAATATATCATGATTTACTCAATATGTTGAGGGAAGTTTGTAAGTTGCAAAAAAGTTGTAAATTATTCGCCGAATTTTATAGCCAAGCGTGCATTGAGGTGCAATAAAAATAAATAAATAAAAACGAAAAATACGTTAAATAGATGTGTTAACACCTTAATTTCGACTCATTAAAATAACCGATTCTGTTGATAATCAATTTCATGGACAATGCCGTGTTTATTTTGGTATTTGGGTGCTTCTTTAACGCACGTATTGTCTGCTTTGAACTGAAAACTGTGGGCTTTATAAGAAATTCGTTCGATTTTCCCCATTGATCAAGGTCAATGTGTGAGTAAACATCATAGAAAAGCCAACCTTGAGTAATGCACGTACATTCTGAGAATGCAATATCAAGGAATTACAGCACCTACTGCCGTGCCAAATATTTGGCAGCATTACACGGAAATTTGACTTCAGTATGGAAAATATTTCTCCCGCCAAACAAATTGAAGCTCAGATTTTGGTGAGTCTGTTAGCGAGTGCAGCGGTACGTACGGCAATATGGGATGGCATCAATATGTTCTCAAGGCTGGGCACATTTGCACGCGATATTCGCATCAGCATTTTGAGAAAGAACCCACTCGAAATTGGGTGTTCAGGGCCTCTCTCTCTATCGCACAGACCCACACGTCAAATAATGACGAAATCGAATTGGCTTTTGAAGACGGTCGTCAGTGGAAGTGTGACCATAAATTCAATTGAATTAAATTCTAGTTAATTTTGACAGCGACAATTTAACAAATACTCAACAAAAACACTGAAGCGTTTGGGAAGAAACGTGTAATGGACAAGGCAATACCCTAGAAATAGTTTTCAAATGACAGAGAAGCTTTATTCAACTTATTTATGCTTTAAACTTTTTCTTTTAATTATTGGTCGATTATTAAATGTGGATTCTATATGTTACACTTTGTAACTTTTAATTTATAATTAATTACATATAAGACCATAGTTGGAATCTTTTTGTAGACTTTCAAACAAATCTCTATAGATAAAATCTTTTATAGGGTATTGTTTAAGTCTCTATAGATAAAATCTTTTATAGGGTATTGTTTAATTTGCAGTTATATGTAACTAGAAATTTATAGTTGTTTAGTTTATAGTTCTTTATAAGTCTGTAGATTTTTCATCGCATCTCTACACGTCTAGCATACACTGCCTCGTGTCTTTTTATAGGGTATCAATTTGGCGGCAGCAACAAACGGCTGACAGCTGCTTAGCCCGTGGCCGAGTAATAAAATATTTTTTGGCATATTTGTGTTTAATAACTGTTAAAATTTGGTCGATTCGTTTCATTTTCAATTACAATTTCAATTGTCTGCGCCTTCAAGTGCAACTTGGCGCCCCTCCGAGTACTTCCCCCCTCCCCTGAATGTTGCTGGGGTATTAAAATTTCGCATGCCATGCGATTTTGTTCAGGTTTTTACTCAAATGCAACTCCCGACAGGGGGTCTGTCTATATGCCTTGCGCCTGGCATTGAGCGCGTATCAATGACATTAAAATAATAATAATAATAAATAATAAAATAATAAATGCGACGACAAGCGATCTTCTCTTTCATAATTCAAATGTCTACACATTCAGTTTGATATACATATTGTTGATTTGTTGAAAGTATTATGTGTATTTGTGACATTTATGTGCCGGACGGAATGTTTTGGAGTGCAGAAAAAAATGCTGGAATTTGACATTTTGACTTTTTGGGTTTCTTTATGCGTAGCGTTTCCGGGTGCTCGGAATCTTCAATTCCCGACAATCCAACAAAACAATTCAATTGAATTCAAACATTACCCAAATTGATATTCTGCACATAGATAACCTAATCGAATCTATTTTGAGAAAATTATATCATTATTAATACAAGTACTATTCGGATTTAGATTGAGTTCTGCGTGAAAAAAAAAAAGCGCACAAATAGACGATCTTATTTTAAATACGCGGCGAATACTTTTGACGTCATTATTGAAAGGGAGCAAAAATAATACAAAACCACGCTGAAAGTTCTCAGAAACATTTTCGTTTATTGGAAAAACTAGCCCCATAATTTATACACTTAGCTGAAAATATTGAAATTTATTTAGCCTTTGGCTATATTTTGATTTTAAACATTTCACAGCTGATCGTCTAAAAGCATTGCTCAAAGCCCTAATTATAAAGATTGCTTTATTGTTTTGATAATACGCCAAGAGAATGTACTATCTGTCCAGGTATTCTGGTATTTTCTAGAAATTCCGCATATTTAGCTGCAGCTCAATAGAGAACATATTTTTATAGTACTTCGTCACGTGTTCTTGTAATACCCTAACCGATTGCTGGCACAGTTATGCCCGACTTACAAATTGAGGTTTTTGTAGACGAAATCAGCTGTTAGCACAGAAACTGGGCAACAAAGATCTCTTTGATAAGTCAAATCGTTATATAACCTGTCTGGGGAATAATATGTTAATAAAAACAATTCATTTTATTTTTGGCACCGGCTACAGGTCATCTCGTAGCTTGGCAGCATTTGCGTGCGCGTATCATTTCTTGTTTTTGAATGAAAATACCATGTCAGCAATTTGCGTATCAGCTGGAAACGCTTTAGTAATTTTCAGATATTTTCAGATAAAATGTTTATAAAAATTTGCACAAAAATAAACCCATTGGAAGATCATGGTCTTTTGTGGGCAACGTCGTCATAAACATTTTTGTATACACGATTATTTACGCATGTTTCCATTGTACTCATCCCCACCCCCCCCCCTCCCCCTTAAAAAAAAAAATAAAAAAACAAAAGAAATAAATAGATTTGTATTCAGTGCTCACTGTTGATAATTCATAATTTGCTTATTGGAAACAATTTTCAAGTTGCGAAGTCATTCGTAAGATTCTATTTTTATCTGCCCCGTCGAGCGATTTAGCAGTGCAGCTTTATCGACCCAGGGTGCCCAGGTACTTATAAAATATACGTATGGATATATTTCGTTTGAAATGTTGACGTTTTGAATGCACTCAACTCGCCCACAGGGCAGCAAAAACCGAACACTTTTTGGCTCGTAGTTAGTAGTAATTATCTCCGGCACCTGACAGCAGTACATAAAGCAGCAGTACTTGGACCCATATTAGGTGCGCTGTCAATCAAACTATAATCACAATTTGCTGAAATGCCAATACAATACAGCAAACAGCAACAATTGACACCTGACCAAATTCTAATATGCATCTCGAAGTAAATTTATTTATTAATACTCATGTTTATATTTGGCGAGATCAGATGTTCTCAAGGCTGTTCTGTTAGTCGTAACATATAGGTTGGGCGAACAAGACCCTCAAGCACGGTTATGGCAAGAGTAACCCAATCTTCACCTCTCGCAATTGTTAAGTGAGCGCTGTACAGTTACTACTTGGCAGCGCCAGAACTGCTTGTGAATTATTAGGCATAACAAGTGGTAAAATGTTAATAACAGAACAACAACTATTTCGTTAAACAGACCACAGTTGCTATGTTAAACACAGCAGACTGTAGACATGTAACATGTTGTTTTCAGTGCGCTCTTATGTTAATGTTATGCCATCGTCTCATTATTTCTCTCTCGCTTACTCGCACGCTGATCGTCTGACGTGCTATTTTTGTCACCCTTAAGTGACAAAGTGATAATAAAAATGCGTTTATTCTAGTTTGTCAAGCATTTAACATTCTTATAAAAGAGCGGTAATAAAAAAAAGGGAAAGTCAATTATATATATATTAAATTTCTAGACTATTCAGAGTGTATAATTTGTGCTCGTGAGCATGAGATTAACATGACTTTAAATAACAAACCATAAATTATTTTAAAATTTTCCCAAGCATTTCTAGTAAGCTTTCAAGCATATGGGGCATTCACATTGCGTTTTGGCACATCATAAATTACTGAATCATAGCGGCCCGCTGTTAATTATATTGCTTAAGGTGCAATATAAATATTTAAATTATATTAAGCGTAATTGAAACAACAAGTCAATGAGAGATACAAATGTAAATGCCTGTCTGAGCATATGCCCCATTTTGTAACGCCCACAGGCTAAACGCCTTTATATCGGCCACTGGGACACCATGAAATCGGCGCCAGCCCCCCTACTCCCCCCTACTAGCTGACAGAATCGGGTCCATACCTGTATTTTGTTTTATTTATTATTACATTTCTGCACTGAGAAAATCGAATTGACAAAACTGATTACCTTTTAAATGGTCAGTAAACGATTTGAGCTCGTTTAAAAGTTCTGTTTCATACCAAGACTCTGTAAGGTTGGGCTTTACTTTTGGTAATGTACATTTTATACCCTTTTAAATATATACATCTACATATTTCTTTTTCGCTTGAGGCTTTACAATTATTTACTTTCAATACCTAATTAGAAATTGTGTGGGGCGCAAAACTTTTTTGGTGCGTTTTGATTAGTGGATAAAAAACATTTGTGTTACTTTTTGCTTTCTCAGTGTATGTACATACATATGTACCTACATGGGCCTACGTATATTTTTGGAATGTACTCGCACTCCGTATTCCGTCTGCGAGAAAGAAAAAACAATCGCATTGTCTACATACATATGTATAAATAGCAGTTGCTCTGATTTTTTTGATATGCATGACAAACTGTTTATTTGCGCACTCTTTGTACCTGTAACGAGAATATAAGGGCACATTTGCTCTACGATTCCAGCCATCTATATAAGATACAATTAATATATGTTAAATCTTCTGTAGATCTGCAGTAACAGCATTTACTAGACACACGTATATAGCTAGGAATCTATTTAATTAATAATAAATGGCACGCGAATTTTTACCTAAAAGTAATTAATTTGTTTGCATTCCGAATGCTTCTAATTTTAGAAACATCTGCAAGCATTTACATTTCGAATGCACTTTTGTCACGTTAATTGCCATTTTTCTTGATATCCCACAGCGAGATAGAGAGAGTTATGGTAAGCAGACATTTTTCGAAGGCCTTGACTGTGCTTACGAAAACCAAATTATTTATAAGAAATAATTACAGAATTAGAACACTTCGCTTTCATTGTAAAAGAGCCAAGCGATTGTTTATATGGTTTTCCTTCTTTTCTTTTTGGCCTGCTAATTTATTTAAGCATTTCGGCCAAAAGTCATTGTCAATGCCAAATGCGAATCATTTCGTCTACAAATGAGTAGGTAAATATGTATATGTCTCTGTTAATATCTATTCATGTCTCTATCTACTCATGTGGCCCCATCTGATGTCAGTGACACTCACAGCCAACATTTGCGATCTGAATGACAAGCAATTCCCAATCCCTTCTCGTCGCTTTAATGTACACAAAGGCTATAGGAAGTTCTTCTATGGGCTGAAAACATAAAAAACAAACAAGCATAGTTCAAATTTCGATACACTCTGATTAAAAACTCAGCCGGTACAGGTAGAATAATTAGTAATAATCAATTAGTAAAACCTTAAGAATAGGTATTAATTAATTAACAAATAATAATTAAACCATACAGAAATGTACTTGCTCATATATCAACAGACGTTAATGTTTATGACTTTGTTTATAATAATAGTTTCATATTAATTAGATCATTATTATTTATTACGTGTATTATGTAAATTATTATGGCAAAGATTGATTACTCAATTGAATATTTAATCAGAGTTTGGCGCTTTTCGTCATCGCGCGTCTGAAACATGTGTCATCATCAATTAATTACGCTATAATATGCATATTTAATCTAGCTGAGGGGTTGTCTAAATGCTGTCATGAAGTGCAAAAGCGTTGACATAGAAAAAAAAAAAACTCATTATAGGATAGCTCATCAACAAATTTATAGAGCTGACTAATACGGTCGATTGAATTTGCCAAATTTTCCTTTTTATTATGAGGCAATAAAGATGTTTGCTACAAACATTGACATAGAATTGAATATTGAATTGTTTTCAATGAATATTTAATCTGAGTCAATGAGTTAAGCCTTCACTACAAAGTCTTATTGGGTTAATTCTTAAGTTGATTCAGCTGTACATGTCTGGCATGTTAATGCATTGTTGACATTTTATCAGAGTTATGAATGTTAACGTTCCAGTTGCTGTTCTCCGAATGGCTAATGCAGTGAATATAGCCAATACCCTTGGCATTAAGTGTTTAAACAACTTTGTTTACTTTTCATGTATTTTCATTAGCTTCTGACTAACCCACCCACGCATGGCGAACTTATTTATGGGCTTATTTTTTTTTCATTTCTCTTGGGTTATTCAATTATCATCTGTTGCATAATTGGAGAGACAACCAATTTCTCACTTCCAGGCTTGTTTCCAACGCTCTAACGGTTAAAGCTATGGACAACAGATGATAAACAGAGAGGTGTGAACTGCTAATTTGACACTAGCTCACACCTCTTGATATGCAAATAAGCTTCACATTCAGGTTCAGGTTCATTTGCTAGCTCCATTTATGAAGTAACATGACAGCTGTGACGTCACATGCTCATAACGAAGGTAATTGGTCAGCTGAGCGCCCATGTAGATCCGTGTTTATACTAGCGATTAGAGCACTCAATGGCGACATACTTACGGGCGAGTACCCGTAAATACCTGAGCGTCTAGTCAGCCGGCAAAAACGTATGTTTGTATATTTGCACTTTCAATGGGCCATGAGACACAACAATGACGTCATTTGTCAATTTGCCGATTTGTTGACAGTACACGAGATAGTTAAATGTATTTTCCACGTATTTAGCATCGCATGCACTTCAATTGCGAAAAATTGAAAAACGATTGAATGCAATTTAATAAATGCATTTTATCAACTCGCATACGTCACATTTCTGTGTGTGTGTGTGTGTGTGTGTGTGTGTGTGAGTGGGGGCGTATTGCACAGTGTGACCAGCGTAGCTTATTGAAGTATCGTTAAGTGAAGAAGAAGACGAACAAATGGCTGCAAGGCAACAGCAAAAAGCACGTTTAATGCATTAGTGCAATTTAAAATTAATTAATTGAAATTTGAAAAGTTAGTAGTACTAGGCCATAACTTGGTATTTGGTTATATGTAAATTATGCAATCCACAAGCTATTTGATATGTTCAAATACGAAATATGAAGTTAATCTTTAGGCATTTCTGGGTGTGTGTAAGTGGCAATCTGATATGTTTAAATGCAAATCGTTTCCACAATTCGCGATCATAGCCATAATAATAATCATTTCGAATCAATTACAAAAATATGCTAAACTTGAAACGTGTCAATTTCAGCGACTTGTTTAACATTTCGAAATAAATTCTTGACAATAACCTTAAGTCAACATTGCGTATGAGCAATACAATTATTTCTGGGTATTGGTTACTACTAGACATTTGTTGGCTTGATTATGAGGTGCAATATTTTAACTGGCACGCCAGAGGCAAAACGAATTGCATTTTATACAATTTACATTTTAATTGCCGCATATTGAATATCACAGCACATTTTAAATGGCGCTTTGTCTGATGATGTCGTCACGCTTTGCATTTGCACCAATCCCCCAATTGACAGTCGTTGCCAACAATCACAGCCTGATAAAGTTTCATGACTAATTGCATAATATGATAAGTATAATGGAAAATGTTGTTAAATGCTCACCAATCCTTAAATTCTTGAGCTGAGCCACCAAAAAGTGTTGGGCCGCATCGCTTACCGACATAAATTTGAGTGCCTGAGGAAATAGACCATAACTCGAAGCCAAACTGAATGCGAACCATTATTCAAACTCAACTGAAAGCACTTTGTCTAACTCGTAGTGAACCATTTAGGAACAGGAATGGAACAAAAAAAAAGAACTGGTATCGATATACTGAGCCCAACCTGTCTGCGAACGGAACCGGAAACTGAACCAACTCGACATAAAATATGGACTGGATCCTGAACCGAACCGGAGTTGTCGCAAATTGGAAGCTTTTTGTGGAACTCATATAAGGAACAAGAATAGAACAAGAAATAGAACTGGTATCGATAAGCATGTTAACAGGATCTCAATGTAATGTGGTCTAAGTCTCAACCTGTCTGCGAACTGAACCAGAAGCTGAACCGACTCGGCATAAAATATGAACTGGATCCTGAACCGAACCGGAGTTGTCGCAAATTGGAAGTTTCTTCTAAAGTTTGTGATTAGCAGTATTGCTGTTGTTGGTGTATCAGCTCTTTTTGCCAATTACTCCAGCAAATGTTAGCTTAATTAGACAAGTATGTGCGCTTCATTTGTTGAATGTTTACAAACAAATCGCGCGACAATGTCGGAACGGAAGGTTCAACTCTTTCAGCTCCCGAGATAACTCATTAACCATTTGATATGACATCAGCGGATCGTCAGCTGGACAAGAGCGCACCAAGACCAGTAGCTGCCAGCTCTGCGAGCTCTGCGAGCTCTGCCTGCCCCGTCTGGGCTGGTGGACAAAGCGACTCACCTTCGCTTTTTGGTATGGGAGGGTTCAGCGCCGTTTTACCGGAACTGGGCTGTCAACGTCAACAGACTCCGGCGTTGTTTGTGTGTTTCTGCTTTGTTTTGTTTTGTTTAGTGTTTAGTTTAAATAAAACTAAGAGAAAAAAAATAAAACAACAACAACAACAAATTTATGGGATTAATGGGCGAACGGTCGAGCACGGGGCACTCATATATGCAAATGTTTAAATATTGTTACAATTTGCTTAGGCAAAAAATTGTCTGTTTTCCTGTTTTTTTTTTTTTTTTTGGGTGACGTGTAAGCGAAATCTGGTTAACCTTAACAACAAGCTAAAGACAATACGAGTCTTTCATATTTACATTTTGTATATTTACAATCAAAGCAAATGTCTAAATTTCAGCTCTGGTTGTAGTATGGCCAGTTTATTGTCGTGTGAATTTTTGATTATTATTTTTTCCAACTAATTCCATAATTTGCGCAGCCCAAATTCATAGCTCGGACACACAGTAAGCCGCTCCAAATGCATTCAATCACATTACACAAATAAAGGTAAACGAAATGAAAACAAATTGCCATTCAACATAAATACGGAAGAGTTTCCAAAGGTATGCCATATGTAAAAGTTGCTCCTTTTGCACTAGTTAAATTCCTTAAATTATCAATTTTTAATAAGATTATGAAGCTTTAACAACTGTTTGCCCTGGGATATTTTGATTATAAATTTGAAACGTGTCTCTTGATAAGCAGTAGATGTTATTATATGCCCATAAACTAGATAGCCGAAATATAAAATGTTAAATGCCTAAAATATTTTAGTGAGCGTTGTGTAACTAGACTCAAGCACCAAGATCAAGCTACTTTATAGATTGCTCCGAGATTAGATAGAAAAAAATGAAGAAAAGAAAACGGACAAGCTGCTTGGTCGAGGGCGTCAAAAATGTGTTCGTGTCTTATGACAAAACCCCAGAAGTGCATAAATTTCTGCAAGTTTGCCGTGTTTGTTACAAAATGACACAGAAAAGCTGTCAACAAGCAGCGAGAATTAACACCAACAGAACAAAATGCTCAGGTTCATGGTCAATGGATTCGCGTAAACAGAAATTCAAATAACGTGCATCGTGTACAATGTGTGTATCTTTGAGATACAATATGCATATTGCAAACTTGGCTGGCAGGCGCTAACATGCAAATAAACAGCACACGAAAAGCACACGCGAATCCAAATCCAAATAAACGATTTAATAAATTGCCAATATAACTGGAGAGCAGCTCTGATGGATTGCACACGCGTCTTAATTTTGTGATACAGTTTTGCAACGTCTCAGAATTAGCCTACATTGTGAGTGCTGGCTGCCGTGACTTGGCTCAGTTTTCCGGCCGCTTTATCATGCCAAATGCATCTACACCCACGAAGTGCCAGCAGCAGTTATGCAGACCAGATCTTTCATCTTTCATCCCAGCTGCAAATTCGGTAAAAGCCAGCCAGGAACATGATAGCCGCAAATAAGTAGCACAAACGGCTTGCAGAGAAACAAACTGGGCTTTTTGGGCATTACTTTCTAGCTCTAGTGTGCTCTATGAAAAATGCGAGTAGATTTCGGGATAAAAAGACAAATGGTAGCTGAAAGTAAACTTTCGAAAGCCCTGTCATCCATTATAAGACCGTCCCATTGAGCGCTAGTCCCTGGTTTTAATTTAAATCCAAATGAAACTAAGCCGTTTACTGCAGCACAACAGTAAAACAGGTAAGCAAACCATAAACCTAACCTAACACAGACATCTCTCATTCTCACCTGTATTTGCGGTTAACTGTAGTCAGCGCTTGCCTCATAAAATTCGAATACTCAACACCTCTATTAAAATGCAGTGAGTGTTTGGGCCTCTGTGTGAGTGTGTGTGTGTGTATGTGTGATTAACCGCAATTCAATCAAATTCACAAGCTGTCTTATTAAATTTGATATTTGATGCTGATTTCCTGCCCCGCATCGAATATCCAATTGTCAATGCTCATTGCTCCAGTTTGAAATTGCGAAAATTATCGCCTAAAAATAAACTAACAGCTGTTATACGACAGGAAATCGCGTCTAACTGTTTTTCGTTTAGGGAACTAGTTCATGTAAACTGCTGGGCTGCCAGCTTATTTGAGATCCTGTCGCAGGGCTGCCACCTAGTTACTTTCGGCCAACAAAAAGGTTAAATGTTAATCAATTGAAAAATGTAATTGAGCTGCTAATGAAACACCTGTCAGCTGCCGTTGACACTTACCTGTCCGAATCAACTGAATTGACAATAAACGTTGCACTAAATGTGTTCTCAATGATTTAAAAGCGAACGTGACAAAATTTAAGCGCCTTTTGCTTCAAGCAGTCGCGCCTGCGCGTACACACACACACACACACACGCAAACAGAGCCTACGCACACACACACACAAGTTGGCAAGTTGCAGTCAATAAAAATTAGCATTAAAAGCTTAAGCCGCACGCGCGTTTGCTGTCGCGACAGATTTTCAACTGAGACTTGGAGATCTGAGACACTAAAACTTGGAGCCGTTGCCGGCTGGCGGCGACGCTTGTTAACGGCGACTGCAGCAGCAGCAACAGCAGCAGCGGCAGCGGCCGCCACTTTTCGCTGAGCAAACGAAATGTTAACAGCAGAACTTGCGCCACATGCAGCCAACATGCAAATAAACAAGCGAACGACAACAACAACAAAAACTCCACGCTCAAAATGAAGCCTGGACTGAGCATAGGCGCAGAATTAGGCAGCAGCAACAACAACAAGCACTTGCTGCGGATGACGCAATATGAACTGCAAGGACCCAGCCTTGAAATCCTTAATTGCCAGCTCTGTATGCATGTGTGCATATAAAACTGATGTTTATTGTCTCGACAAACTGTCTCTCAGTCATTTGTGTCAAAAACGCGTTTAAAAAACATTTAAAAAGGCAACCAACAATGAACACAATTACAAGTCAAAGTCAACGAGTGAAGGAGGCAGCTGCTGCTCTAAAATGCCTGTGTGGGTGCCGCTGCAACCTAACAGACACATTTATGCACATACAGACGACCGACTGACGCACTGGCAATACTTGAACCTGACATTCAGAAAATATCGCGCACACACACACACACACACACTCACTCACGCACGCTCACTGAACACTCGCAAGCATAAAGTGTTAGCACTCCAAGTCCGAGTGATGCCAAATCGATGTTGATCGTCGAACGGCAATTGAAACAAATATGCATGCAACTGCGCCCGAAGCTAAACTAAAATATACCCATTAAACTTTATCAATGCTATTAACAGTTAACTGCATTAAGCATATTCTTAACAGCTCTTGGTTTGGACGAAAACAACTCAATCTGGCAACTTTAAAACTGGCCATGTTTTAATTGGTATCTGCAATTGCCATATCCTATAAACGAATCGATCTGGCTACTTTAAAAGTGGCCAAGTTCTAATTGATAACTGCAACTGCCATAACCCCACACCGCCTTATATAGGGTATTCAACACGCACAGCTACAACTAATTGTTATATACTGATGTTTGAGTGTTTGATGCGTTTTAAATTGAAGTCAATTTTTTCAAATATTTGCATTTTGTGTGAGAACAGGAATTCTCATAAATATTGGTACATACAAACATGCATTGAGTGGCAATAAATAAAAACGGGTAATGTCAATTTTATTATGGATTTCGGGAAAATTCGTAAAATATGCACTTTTTAATTAATTGAAGTGGAGAAATCATTTAGCAAGTTGTCAACTTGAATACGCAATCAACAATTTAAATGTAACATGTAATCGTTGCATAACATTCAGATTCAATTTACCATTAACATTGATATTAACATTTACATTATGATTAACATTTACAGCAGGACTTAGCCGTGAAATTTTAAAAAGATAACGGGTGCAATTTTTTTTAATAATCTCTTTTATTATTGTTGAAGTATTTTATGCAGCGAGCTCCTCATAAATGCTATGTTTATTTTTTTTTTTGTCTTTTCTAGCTTTATAGAGCTCGACGCCCTTCAATATCTCAGTTGTCGCAAAGCGTGGGTCCATCGCCAATGCAACCGGCATAGGCCATCAGATGAGGAATCGTGCTCTGCTGCATTACACCAGTGAAAAGATGACTCTGTGGCCCAGTAGCAAAAACGCCAACATCATCACCGGAATGTACACCGATTTTACCAGTTATATAACTGGGGAAGATGAAAGCTGGAGGGAACAAGTTATTAAATAAGAATTTTAAAAGCTCTCCAATCCTGAAGTACTTTACTTACACGGATCATCAATTTTGTCTTCCAGAGACTCGCGCTTTCCATTCTCATCCAAATACGGATTTGTGCCAACCGCATAGTTCAAGGTGGCGTATTTGACGCCATTGATATCGGTGTCGTGTTGATTAAGTCCCAGAATGTTGGTGCCGCGACCCGGATAGCCAGAGATGGATAGTGGATGGGCATGATCGGAGGTGACCACAATCAAAGTTTCCTCGGGATTCGTCATACCAAGCGCTGTCTCGACAGCCTTGGATAGCTCGTGCACCTCGTCTAGTCCCATTTGGGGTATGTTGTAATGATTGCCGTAATCCACAAGCCCTCCCTCGATGAACAGGAAGTAGCCCTCATCATTTTGGCTGACCACCTCAATGGCCTTCTTGGTCATCTCCTCCAATGTGGGCTTCTGTGCCGGATCGGCCAGTTTATGAAAGTCCATGATACCGGAATTGAATAAGCCGATCAGTCTGGGTATCCGCTTGGCGTCCACACTGAGAAGCTGATTGCGATTGTAGGCTAGTGCTCCTTCCGGATGCAATGATTGCCATTTAGAGAGCAGATTGACGCCATCAGAGCGCTCGCCCTTGTTACCGAACTTATCCGTAATGGATTTGGGCAGAAACTTGCCCATGCCGCCGCCAAGCATAACATCAAAATTCTTGCCAGGCTCCTGCGTTATCAGCTGCGTCGCTATATCCGTACAAGGACCATTCTGACCCTCGCCATATGTAACAATGTCCGTGTCGGACTCAAAGAATCGATTCGTGGAGTGCGCATAGGCACCGGAAGGACTGGCATGGGTTAATGTAGTGGTCGTCACAATTCCACTTGCCTTACCAGCTGCCTGTGCCCAGGCGGCAATCGAGCTGACATGATTGGCGGGATCCTCACTGCCGCTGCAGTTGTTGAAGTTAACGTTGGCGGTGACACCAAGGGCAACAATATTGGTCTTGACGCCACACAAATAGGCGGTCGCAGTGCAGGCAGAATCCGGTACTTGGGCATTGGAGCAATAGGTCTGTCGGAATAGAGAGGTATTTAGTTAGAAGACTTTGTAACACTGCATTTGCATTTTCTACAGCACATTTGCTTAGAATTCTCAAATGGTTAAAACGTAAACTTCTTGAACTGCTTCTTGGATGCTTACCCTGCTCAAGCCAGTGTAGGGGAACTTCTCAAAACTCAGTGCATCCTCCTCGCCAGTGTTGCCCTTGAGTTGACCCTTTAAAATTCTGGCCGCTGCCACAGTTGTCAAAGACATGCCATCGCCTAGAAACATGATTAAGTTCTTGGCCTTCCTTTTGTCGACCTGTGGTAAAGCCAAGCGCTTGGCTATTTCTTCATTGGCCAAATCGTACCAGAACTGTGCAGCCTTCTCCTCAGGTGGCGTATACTTGTTCTTGGCCATTGCATTGGGATCAAGTAGATTCGTATCTCTGGCCTTTGCCACAGATGATCTGCCAATCAACTGCTCCAGATTGTGGACTTCGTTCACTGCAAGAAGTGGATTACATCTTTGGCTTGAAGTTGGTTTGCCTCCTGATTTCCACAAAGTACTTACTGTCGAAGGCCGCCGACCAGGTTGTGGAAACAAGGGCGCTAAGCAGCACTAGTGCCACGTAGAGAAGCGACATATTGTGAGTTTCTTCTGAGTTCCTCTCCGACTGACACTTAGTCTGGCCATATTCCCAGGTATTTATACTTTGTATTGAACGTGCAGCCCGCGTGTCTAATCTTAATTACTAAATTACTCCGTTTTACCAGCCTCATTTCGGTTATCATTTAAATCTGCCGGCTTTTTGGTACTTGTCATTTTATTGGCTGTAGAATGTGATATGACTGAATGTATTTTTAATTTTGGACCAAGGAATTACGGCATAATCGGACCCGTCGGACCATGTTCGCCTCAAGTGGATAGTTCGTCGTGGTGGTATGGGAGGGAACAAAATAGTATGGTGAAAAATACACTAAGATAAGGGAAAACTATCATGGTCTAAGGCAGATATTACCTAGCTTCGACAGGGCAAAGTTTTTATCTTTTTTTACTTGTTTCCTGCACGTGAGAGAATTTGTATTACCCCTTAATAGCTCAAAACAAAGAGTGTTTATATGGGTGTATCTGTGTATGCATCTATATGTACATATGTATGTTATTTAATTGAAACATACACATGCCCTACTATGCGATTCTCATTAATTCAAGTAAGCCCAAAAGGTTTGTATGCTTTGACTCAAGTTTCTTTAACATTCGGTGTTAACAATATATTGAAATTTTAGCAGAGAGTTCTCTATCTCCCTCTGTAGATATCCTTTTTTGCTCTGCTTCTTTCCCTTTCTATCTTCGTGTATCTCTGTTTCTCGACCTTTTTAAAAATAAAATCATCGTGTGTTTGAGAATCTTTTGGCATGTACGAATATGTGATAAAACAATTTAGTCCAGGCACGTGTTATTATCTCCAACGCTATTAAAGTTGACTCAAGCGTTCTTCATGTCAAACATCTCATGTTTAATACGTACTATATATAAAATCCCATAGGCATATAACGTCATAAACGAATTATTAACCAGAGTCTGTCCGGCCCCTGATTTTCAAACAGTATCATATTTATCTTGTTATCTTTTAATTTATGTCTATGCTGCCAGACAATCTGCAAATACTCAACAGTCCCATTTTGTATAAAATAGCATGCTTTTAGGATGTTCAAAAATGTGTTTGTGCTCTTAACTGTAAACCTTTTATTGGTGCTGAGTAAATAAAATGAAATACAAAGGCTTAGCTGCTGTTCCATACAATTCTGTAAAATATTGCAGAAATTTCCCATTGTTTAAGACTGTTATATGTGTCTACCAATCCGTCCATATTTAACAATTCTTTTTAATTGCTATATAAGCTCATTCGTCGGATTCTTTGCACAGTAAAATGAAATCGTTTTCAGTTTACCTTTGCTTGGCGCTTTGTGTACTCCAGGCATACACTCAATCTATGAGCTTCTGTCGTGGACGCCCTGGTAATCACTGAATGGTTAATTGGGACAATTTGAAAACTGTTAACATTTAACTAATCGACAACTTGCAGTTTCCCAGAGCTGTAAGGGCGGCAAAAATGTTGGTTACGGTAAATATTCCCGCTGCAGTCTGTGGGCCATGGACAGAATGTGGTTCTACGATCACCTCAGTAAATCCTGTTATATGCTAAACTATCGAGGATGCGGTGGTAACACAAATCGATACTGCTCTGAAAGAGATTGTCTCAGAAAATGTAAGCATTAAAGACTACAAAATTATTGTTTTGGTTGTATGTACGGTTTTTCACACCATGGAAAATACTCCGTTACATTTCATGGCATTGTAAAACAACCCTGACTCATGATTAAATGTAAAGATATCGATATTAAATATTTGCTTGCGATAAATCGTTAAATTTATAGACTAAAAATTTTACAGGATAATTGAAGATAAGAAACGGCTTAAGTCAGGTGGCGTTTTTGAATTTTTGAATCGATTAATGTAAAAACATATCTGTTAAGTTTCTGCTACCGATCAGTGCTAAGAAACGCCACTTTTCATTTGAAATTGTATTAAAAAAAAGGATTGCTAGCAATTATTTGAAGTGCAGGCAACGACTTACGATAGTTTTCGTGAAACAATTGGTGCTCACTGTTAATAACATATATGAAAATGTTAAGTCAACAGAAAAAGTAACAGAGCTCGATGTCAAAGGGAAGAAGAAGAGCAATTTTCATTTAAGAAACATATAAGGGGCAAAATCTAAAACGTAAATATGTCGTACGTTTTAAATAACGCAATCCGTCGCCAAATTAGCGGTATTGCCGCCAGGAATATGTCCGGCACTGCCGCCGTAGCTGGAGAACATTCGGGTAACTATCACCATAATAGACAATATCCTCATAGTTAGGTTAAGGTTATATAATTTGGTGTTTGTGCCAAAACTTTAAAATCTTTGAAGACGCTGGCTTTAATAAAAAGACTTTTTCAGGTGGCTACAAGGTCTGGAAGCGTCTGTCCTTCTTCGTGGCCATGCCAGCTGTCGGTCTGTGCATGCTGAACGCATACCTGAAGCACCAGGAGGAGCACGACCATCCTCGCCAGGAATTCATTAAGTACGATTACCTGCGCCGCCGCGAGAAGCGCTTCCCCTGGGGCGAGGGCAACAAGAGCCTGTTCCACAACCCCCACGTTAATGCCCTGCCCGATGGCTATGAGCACTAAGCGTCTAGCCCACTCTTTGTAAAGGTGTTGCAGTTGTTGGTAACTTGCCTTGACTGCCTTAATCACACTCAATGTATTTAACATATTGTAAGCTGTAATTAATGTGGAAATACACACAAACCCAAACACATTCGACAAACTTGACTACAAATAAAGAGTGACAAACTGCAGCTTATCAATGGGTAGGAATCATCGATTCGATTCTGATAGCTGCAAAACAATAAAACTTCAAATCATTGACGAATACCAAATACCCTTGCAGCCGTATGGAGAATGTGCGGCATATTTTCATACAAATGTTTCAATTTGGATCGATTGTTCCTAATGGACGCTCTAGCCAGGCCAGGCAGATGAACATCCCAGCACCGAGGCAGTCTAGCTAATCGTCCCGTATCCATTTTACTTAATTACATTAATCTCTCTAGGAATTAAGATTTTAATACATTATTATAATCCCGGCACGTTTATTAGACCAAAGATATACAAGCGGAGCACGCGGCAATTGAGACTTTACAAGTTGTTATATATCCAATTGAAAAAAAAATGTTTATTGTGTGGAAAACTGTTCAAAAAACTCGTTCATTATTTATTTACCAATACAAATTATGAAACCAACTTAATTCATAATTCTGTTAACTATCATAAACGCAGCGTTCCAGGTGTCCAGCGGTACTAAGGCTCAGTGTTGTCAGCTTAGTTCCAAAACTACTTGGTGCTTTGATGCTTAGAACTGGCGGCCTTAGCGTTCCTTGGCTTGCTGCTCGGCTTGCCCTGGTCTGCAATAACCTTCTTTGACAATCTTTTACCAGAATCGCTTGGCTTCTGAGTTTTTTCTTTGGTATCTTGCCTGCGCGTCTGGCGTTTGCTTTCCGGTGAGACGGACGCAGCGGCAGGAGATTTTGAGGTTCGGGCTCGTTTTAAGTTATCTGGTGAAATTGGCTCCTCTTTAATTATCTTGGGTTTCGACTCTTGCTTGATTTTGTCACTTTCCTCCGATTTGGGAACCGGATTTAGTTTGCGTATTTTTGCTTGAGTTGGCGATGCGGATTTATTTGATGGCGACTCTGGCTCCTCGCCTAGCAATTCCTCCATTAATTCGGACTCCTCCGCGACATCCTCTTCTTTGCTGACTCCCTGCTCATATTCGCCTTCATTCTGATAGGGCACCATGTCCACCACATGATCGTCTTCGATGTGTTTCTGCAATTGGCTCGAGCTGAGGAAAATAAAATCACAAAACTCGCACGCGTGCCGCTCGCTCTTCTTGTGCGCCTCCATGTGCGACTCCAGGCTGTCCAAGTCGGCGATGCTCGCCTGACACAGTGGACAGACTAGCGAGATGCCCGCATGAATAGCCGAGTGATCCACCAGACTGTCATAAGTTTGGTGCGTATCCTTGCAAATGCTGCACGTGAATGAGGCCGCCGGCGCCTGCTTGTGCATGCGCAAATGCCGCGACAAATGATGTGACAGCAGATACGACTTGGAGCAGTACTTGCAGGGATAGACGCGTTTGCCGGCGTGCGCAACCAGGTGACGGGCCAACTTGCCTGCGGTCACAAAGCTCCGGCTGCAATACTGGCAAGAGAACGGTAGATTGGTGCTATGTATGACCTGTACAAAAAGAAACAAACCGAAAAAGTTATATCTCAGCTATAGCAGTCGATTGATAACGACTCACCTCGTGGCGCTCCAGACCCTGCTTGAAGGCAAACGCTTTCTGGCATACGCCGCACTGGAAAGGCCGCTTTTTGGTATGGCGCTCGGCATGTTTTTCCATCTCCTTGCGCGAAATAAACGGCTTCTCGCAGTAAAGGCAAATAAACTTGGGCACATCCGTGTGAGTTCGCTCGTGGCGATGCAGCAGAGCGCGACGCGTGAAGGCCTTCTCGCAGACGCTGCACTTGTACGGACGTTCGCCCGTGTGTATAAAGTTGTGCTTCTGCAGATCGTACTTGGAGAAAAAGCTCTTGTCGCACTCCGGACACTGAAAGCTACGCGTACGTGTGTGGTTCACAACATGTATGTCGAGCAGCTGCATCAGTGGAAATGAGCGATCGCAATGCGGACACGGAAAGACGTTAGTCGCCACGGGCGCAGCATTTTTAATTGGATCCGCAGCCGCATCAACTGCATCGGGATCAAGTATTTCCGTAACAAGCGCCACATTTCCGTCCTCGTAGTGCTTTATTTGAGGCGTGGCCAGGCGTGGTTCCACGGTGGTGCTGGCACCTTTGTTAAGCAGCCGCATCGACGATTTGTTAAGTACTTTTGGTTTGCCAGCCGAAGGCGTCGTTACAGGTGCTGGTGTTATGTTGTCCAGATCATCCAGCTCTTCAGCCATATCAGCTAACAAATTGTGCACATCGTCCATGGATAGTTCCTGGTTGTTCTCCACTTTCATCTGATATGACTTTGAAGGTTGGCGTTTTGCCGGCGATCCTCTTGGCGGAATCGGCGGCTCAGCAGAGCTCACTGCACCCGTATTGAGTAGCTTTTTGGTGAGCGAACTCGTTTCCAAAACCTGTACGCTTTCAATTTGCACATTATTGGACTTGGCCATGGAATTGAGCAGCTTTTTGGGCTGCGCTTCGGCATGTTCCTTCTTAACTGCAACCGTTTGATTGGCCACCAGCGGCGCACGCGGCTTCTCCAGCGGCTCTGGCCATTTGCCAGTAAGCGGATATTGGCGGAGTAGAGTCTCCGCATTTTTACACATCTGCTTAAAACGGTAACAGTGCTCGAAGAGCAGACGACAGTCCAGGCAGATAAAGCTGGGCATTCCATCATTGCTCTGGACCTGTTTAATATAATAACAACAAATATAAATACGTTTAAGTGTGAATGGCCAGCAGATTTGTGTGGCAACACTGTGCATGCGCTCTGGTTGTGCCAGCGGCAAGAGTGGCAACGCCATGTGCATTCATTTGGCGGCAAGCGGTGCACAACTACAAATGCAATCGGCCAGTTTGTTTTCGTGAGCGTGCGAAGCACGCTTTACTCCGCTCTCGTTAATTAATTGATTAAACACGGTTAACCATAAAAGGATATTTGTACTATTTTGAAACAAATGTAATCGGCTAATATTGCTAACGTGGCTAATCGTAATAGTAAAAATAGAACAAAACAGATGTTCACACTAGTGAAAGAAGTTTACTAAAAAATCAACGCAAAACACAATCAAAGTGCTGAGGCCTGTGGAAAGGGCGCAACAATTGCAGCCGAGGGCAGCAAAACGAACAAAAGGCAGGCAACAAGGAGAAACGCAAACAAGAGCGACTGCAAGGAGAAAGAGAGAGAGAGAGAGAGAGAGGGACCGAGACCGAGAGAGAGCAAACAAGTAAAATGACGGACGAATGCAAAATAAGAAGCTTTGGTTCTCACAGCGGCAAAATAAACAATGATGCTGATAGCACCGATGCACAAGGAGAAGCGGGTGCAAGAGGCGGCAGTGCATCCAACGCAGTCGCGCCATTCGCGTAAGTGCACTTTTTGTTCCCTGTAACAATTGAAAATGGATAAAACAAGGGTATACTAGTTTTCTTCAAATTAATGTACTGTCTGTTTAAATGCTCCGATCTGGAAGATAACAAGAGTTGGACGCTTGAAATATGCATATGAAATGTGCATATGTATGTGTATGTGTATATTTGCAAAAGTTTTAGTCATACTACTTGCGGGTCATTTAGCGACAAACGAAATCGAACAATCGTATATAAACCCAATTGTTAATTTTATATAATTGTTGTTATCTTTTACTGATATTAGACCCGTTAACAAGTATGTAGCCCGTATGCCCACCGATCGCTATGCCCAAGAGTATAATATGAATCACAAGCACCGCGGACTGGCATTAATCTTCAATCACGAATTCTTCACCATACCCTCGCTGAAGGAACGGGCCGGCACAAATGTGGACTGTGAGGAACTGCGCAAGGCTCTGAAGCGGCTGGATTTCGCTGTGACTGTGCACAAGGATTGCAAGCTGGGCGACATACTCGAGCATATCAGGAAGGCCGCCGCGCAGGATCACAGCGACAACGATTGCATAGCCATTGCCATATTGTCGCATGGCGAACACGGCTACCTCTATGCCAATGATGCGCAGTACAAGCTGGACAGCATATGGCATTATTTGACTGCCAACAACTGCCCCACGTTGGCGGGTAAACCAAAATTGTTTTTCATACAGGCCTGTCAGGGCGACAGATTGGACTCGGGCGTAACGCTGGAAAAGAACGTAACCGAGACGGATGGCGATTCCTCAACGAGCTACAAAATACCCATACATGCCGATTTTCTATTCTCATATTCAACGATTCCAGGTGGGTTACCCTTTTTTTTTATTTTTCTATGTTTTCTCTAACGAAATCCTATCTGCAGGATACTATTCCTGGCGCAACACCGAAAAGGGCTCATGGTTCATACAGGCGCTCATCCAAGAGCTAAACGAAAACGGCAAAGTCTACAGTATGCTGAAATTGCTCACTTTTGTTAGCCAACGTGTGGCCGTGGACTTCGAGTCGAACGTGCCAAATACTCCGATCATGGATCGTCAGAAGCAAATACCGTGTGTGACGTCAATGCTAACTCGCATTCTGCGCTTTACGGACAAACACCCGACTAGCCAGGCAGGCTAGCTAACAGTCGTGTATAATTATATATTATTCATGCTATAGCCTCATTCTGGATTCCATTTGACTTTAAGTTTACTAACGACAACGCAATTATTGGGCACAAACAAGGCCCAAAATACTCTTCCATTATTCATCACCAAAACTTTCGTAGATTAAGAAATCAACAAACATATGGATAAGATAAGTACCACAGCATTATATATTTGATATACACTTATATATACATAAATAAATATGAAATCCCCGCTGAAGAAGAAATAATTTCAAATGCGAGCGCCAAATGCTAGCGATCTGGCAGCATTGTGCCACTTTGCGCTTGTGTATGTGCGTTTTTGTACAGTTGTCGCCATATTGATAAATTATTATTATAGCACATTTGCAATTTGTTTATACCACTCTTTGCTTTGTGCAGTTAATATGTAAACTGCGAAAATAATAAGGCCTGCCGTTTGTTAGCTGTTACTGTGTAGAAAAGCCCGCCAAATAAGTTAGCGAAGACGCCAACGCAGCTATTTAGAAACCAACCAGCGATGACAAATATCTTAGCCAAGTTCGTGCTTGTTCATCTTGACGCTAATAGATGACTTAGTGTAACCTAGAACCAAATCTCGACTTACCTCTATGGATGTTATGGCCATTATTTGCAGCGGCAGCGACGCGGTTGACTTTATGCGCGTGTTTTCTACATAAATTGAGGCAAGTTTGCTATGTTGCACCAGACAGAAGCGGCAGACTTCCTTTTTGCGTAATTCGGCCTCGCGCACAATGCTTATGTCAGCCATCTTGGAAATCGTATTACTTTTCACTCAACGAGTCAATTAAAACGCACCCTAGGTAATAAGTTGTAATTATTTTGTTGTAAACAATCAAAAAAAAATAAGAAGAAAGACACAAACACAATGCCTTGCTTCAATACACGAACCCCGGATAGAGCTGCCACACTTCAGAGAACCGAGGCCATTTTGTTGGCGTTGCCACACATCTGTCAAAACGTTGCTACCTAGTTGCATCACGAATGCACTAAATATGACGCTCTAATTTTAATGGACAAGCAAAAAGATAGTGCTTTAACGTTTTTCATTTCTGCATGTGCATAAAAGAAAATTGGTACTAATATTGCTGTCATACGCTGCTGGATGAGCTCGTTTGTAAGAGACTGTAGATACATACAGAGACACTCTATACATTTCCGGCTATGTGAATCAGTTGCAAGTTTTTCTGGCCTGAGCAATTCACGCTCATTGTTTTTGTATGCATATGCGCAAAGTCAACACATTGAATAAAATACATTAGAGCAGGTAGACAAACGTTAGCTCAGGTAGTCGCATGACAATGGAGTTACCTGCAGACCATTGAAACTAATTAAGAATCATGATGTGCAGCAAAATACCGGTCGGTCTGCCTGAAACCTTCAAGGTCTCTAATTTTGAAAAATTTTACTTGGCTTAGTTTCAGTTTACACTTAATGTTGTCACCAGTTTTGATTTGGGATTTTTTTGTATCCTAATAACAATTAACACCGCTTAACGCCATTTTGTGCTGAGAAAGCAGATTAAGTTGTTTTTGATTGGATCGTATATTTGATGTCCATTGATCTGAAGCTCCAATTGGAAGTTAACTCCAAGCAACTTATTTGTAATTTGTTGAATAATATTGAATGGACAAACAGAATAGGGGAATATATTTTATTTTGGCATGTGCATCAGTCCATTAGATCGACATCTCTGAGACGGGCTTGCGTTTGCTCGCCAATATCAAAGATAACATGCTGCTGCAGGAGCTCGCGCGGCTCATATTTAAGGGACTCTTCGTAGGCATATTGAATGCTCGTGTCATACAACATAAGCTTGCATTTGGCCAGCGCCAAAATGCAGTTGCGCAGGCGTGCGATGACCTCGCGCTCGTTGCGTGGCACTACTTCGTTCAGATTCTGTGCGAAGCCACCCTCGCCGCCCTCCTGCTCCTCGCTCTTTGTGGGCGATATCCAGATGTAGCCATTGTTGCCCAGTATAACCGACGCGCCGCATGGCAGATTGTGGAAGTGCATCTTTCGTCTCTTGACCAGCGCAGGAAAAACTTTGACCAGTATACCCTGGGATAGTTTGCCATATTTTAAACTGCGGGTGTATAGCGACAATGTGCTCTCCTCAAAGACATTCTGCAAAGACAGTAAATGAATTACCAAACCGCAGTAATTTGGCTTAGTCATGATTAAACCTGGACTTCGGCGGATATCAAATCTCCTTCGTCCAGATAGCGTCTCATCATTTGCTCATCCTCCGCAGAGCGTCGCCTTAGCTCACCGCCTGGCAGATTAACTGAAGAGAGCAGTAGCACCGAATCCAGGCGAGAGTTTGTGTCGACACGCCAACGTTTTTGTCCCACTTCGAGGACACGTGCCACCACTACATCGCCAATCTCACCCACGTAACGACTCTTGAGCGGCCGCACCGATATCAATTTGTTCACCTTCTCAATCACGCCCGCCACAGATGCTTTTATGTTCTCATCTTCGACAAAGGTGCCGTGGCCGCGCATGAAGCCCGATTCCGGCATTAGCACCTCGCCGGGTGTATAAATGCGGGGTAATTGCTCTTGGTTTTCGGCCAGCGCATTCCAGTCAACGCGATCCAGTGCCAGGTCTATCATTGCGTTTGTTGACATCCTTTCCAGAGCGCCTAGTCTTCCTCTTCTGTTCCAATGCGCTCGCGCCTCTTCTTCTTCCGTTCACAATGCGTGTTTTGAACGACTTTGCTTGTCTGTTAACTTAACATTTTAAGAAACTTAACATACACTTATCGATATCTCGATAGCGATAACAACGACAATTTGCGCAGCTGATTGCCGATAAGTTCGTCAGCAAGCAGCTGCTGGTGTATAAAAAATAGACACAATGGACCAGCCCGATGATCATTTTCGCTATATACACAGTTCCTCGCTGCACGAACGTGTCCAAATCAAAGTGTAAGTACAAGTGTACTGCAACTGCTAAAACGCCTACTAAGTTTTTGGTTTTTGTTTTTCCGCAGCGGCACCCTTGAGGGCAAGAAACGCCAGCCAGATTATGAGAAACTGCTCGATGATCCCATACTCCGCTTCTCGGGCCTCTATTCCGAGGAGTACCCCTCGTTCCAAGTACGTCTGCAAGTTTACAACGATGGACGCCCCTATTGCTTGCCCGTACACAATTCGTACAAGGCCTTCGGCAAACGCTGGAGCTGGAACGAGTGGGTGACGTTGCCATTGCTATTCTCCGACTTACCACGCAGCGCCATGCTGGTGCTGACCATACTCGACTGCTCAGGAGCTGGCCAAACAACTGTCATTGGCGGCACGGCCATCTCCATGTTTGGCAAGGACGGCATGTTCCGCCAGGGCATGTACGATTTGCGTGTCTGGCTAGGCGTAGAGGGCGATGGCAACTTTCCGAGCAAAACCCCTGGCAAGGGCAAAGAATCCTCCAAATCGCAGATGCAGCGACTTGGCAAACTGGCCAAAAAGCATCGCAATGGTCAGGTGCAGAAGGTCGATTGGCTGGATCGTTTGACATTCCGTGAAATCGAGGTGATTAACGAGCGCGAGAAACGCATGTCCGACTACATGTTTCTCATGATTGAGTTCCCCACCATCATCGTGGACGACATGTACAACGTAAGTGGACTGAAAACTTGCTGTACGTTTAAATTATGCTCACGCCTTGAACTATTTCACAGTATTCAGTTGTCTATTTTGAGCCAGAAGTGGATAACAAGTATAAATTGCCAGCCAAACCCAAGTTGGTTCTGGTCCCGGACTCGGAAATTCAAATGGTGGGCAATTATCTGAAGCAATTACTATATGCCTTTACGTATTTGATTTTTCTTTGTGCAGGAGAATCTGGTGGAGCGCAAACATCATCGTTTGGCACGTTCGGAACGCTCGGGCATTTCGGATCGGGAAGCCAAACCGACAACCATGTACGTATTTAGTTAAATATGGAAGCCAGCTAAATCTAATGGTATATACTTTCAGCATTCGGGATCAATTGCACAAAATAGTGTGCTATCCGCCCACTTATGTGCTGAGCAACGAGGAGCAGGACTTGGTCTGGAAGTTCCGCTTCTATTTGTCATCGCATAAAAAGGCGCTCACAAAGTTTCTAAAATGCATCAATTGGAAACTGACCGAGGAGGTAAACCAAGCGCTGTGGATGCTCGCCAATTGGGCACCCATGGATGTGGAGGATGCACTGGAGCTGCTCAGTCCAACATTCACACACCCGGAGGTGCGGAAATATGCCATAAGTCGTCTGGCACAGGCACCGGACGAAGATCTTCTGCTGTATCTGCTGCAACTCGTGCAGGCGCTCAAATATGAGGATATCCGCATCATAATACAGCTGCACAAGTTCAACATACCCGAGCCGGAACGCGACGTGGTGCGCTCGCTGCTGGACGAGAACGACTCTCTGCTAGACCAGAGCAGCATATCCGACTTGAGCACTGCGAGCAGCGCCTTGCATGCCTCGGTCATACCCGCCAATCAGCGTGCTGCACTGGCCGCCGTTAAGGTTGAGAAATCAACAATGGCCAGCAGTGCGAGTGCGCCGGCGATCAGGGCCAGCACTCCAGCACTCAGGATGGAGCGCGCTGATCCTGCCGATACAAGCGCTGCCTCGCTGGCCACCCAGTCCAACTCGCATACACCGCTGCTGGGCCAGACTGGGGCTCCCAATCTGTGCCAGTTTCTAATACAGCGCGCTTGTAAGAACGCCACGCTGGCCAACTATTTGTACTGGTACTTGTCCATCGAGGTGGAGGATGTGGCGTCGGTGCATAAACAGGATCAGCGGACACACGACATGTACGCCATGGTCCTCAATATATTCCTCAAGGAGCTTTACGACGGTGCGTAGATTTTCTCTCTAACAATTCGGCTTTGTTATTTCCATTTTTCGCACCCGCAGGTGACTTTCATTTGCGCGGCATTTCCTACAATTTGCGCAAGCAGCAGTGCTTTATTGACGAGCTAGTCAAGTTGGTTAAACTGGTGGCCAAGGAGCCGGGCAATCGCAACAAGAAAACGGAAAAGTTCCAAAAGCTGCTGGCCGAACAGACCATGTTCAAGGTGAACTTTACCAACTTTGAGCCCATACCATTCCCCCTAGATCCGGAGATCTATATAACTAAAATAATACCACAGCGCACGTCGCTTTTCAAAAGCGCCCTCATGCCAGCCAAGTAAGTGTATTCCACTTTCGATTGCTGCACAAATTGCCAACTAAAAATAATCTCTATCCGGCTACAGGCTCACTTTTGTCACATCCATTGCCAAGCACGAGTATGTGGCCATTTTCAAGCATGGCGATGACCTGCGTCAGGATCAGCTAATACTGCAAATGATTACGCTAATGGACAAATTGCTGCGAAGGGAGAATCTTGATCTCAAACTGACACCGTATAAGGTGCTAGCGACCAGCTCCAAGCACGGGTTCCTTCAATATATCGACTCTTGCACCGTGGCGGAGGTGCTGGCCCGTGAGGGCAACATACTTAACTTTTTCAAGCGGCACAATCCCTGCGAGAGCGGCCCCTACGGCATATCCGCCGAAGTGATGGACACATACATCAAAAGCTGTGCGGGCTACTGTGTGATCACGTATTTACTAGGAGTGGGTGATCGGCATTTGGACAACCTGCTTTTGACGAGCACTGGCAAGCTGTTCCATATTGATTTCGGGTACATACTAGGACGCGATCCGAAGCCTATGCCTCCGCCCATGAAGCTGAGCAAGGAAATGGTCGAGGCAATGGGCGGTGTTAGCTCGGACCACTATCACGAATTCCGTAAACAGTGCTATACGGCGTATTTGCATTTACGTCGGCATGCCAATGTCATGCTGAATCTGTTCTCGCTAATGGTGGATGCAACAGTGCCCGATATCGCTCTCGAGCCGGACAAGGCGGTCAAAAAGGTTGAGGAGAATCTACAACTGGGCCTATCCGACGAGGAGGCGGTTCAGCATTTGCAGAGCCTGCTGGACATATCCATAACAGCTGTGATGCCGGCGCTGGTCGAGCAGATACATCGTATCACGCAATACTGGCGCAAGTAAATGCTACTAAATGCTCCTCTAATGTAATTTTACTTTTTAGGTAAGTGTATTTTAATCTAAACGCAGTAGGTAGAGCATCTGCTAGATACCTACATTCTGGTGTATTATATACATATATATATATATATACACATTATAAATATATTATTGTGTCGTGTGTATATATGAAGCAGCCTCTTTGTTACTGGTAGCCACAATGCATTCGCGCTCCAAGAAACCCGTGTGGCTGCTTTTCAAGGTTTTGGAGCTTTTAATAAGCTCCATTTCTGGCTATGTACATTTAAAAGGTTATTATGAGCAAGAAATTCCGCACATCTTTTTACCGTGCGCCACATTCGGAAGCGGCTGCATCATTGGCGCTCTCAGCTTGGTCGGAACTTTTTTCGCTGACAAGCTTACCATGTGGTTTGAGGCCCTTACCAGCGGAACCTTAGGCACGTTGTATCTAGCTAACGTTTATGCGCACATGTATCTGGTGCAGCATAACAAGCTGCTGCCGTTTCTCAAAGATCTCGAGGAGGAAAAGGACGGCTATATAATCTGCTGCGATAGAAATGCCGTTTTGAGCTTGTATGCTGTTGCCATCTATTATCTGCATTGCACCTTTGCGCTGGATATTCTCCTTTGTCCTGGAAGTGATATGACGCCCAGCAAAAGTCGACTTAAATTATACTTTATAAGCAAGGACGTTGAGCATTACGTTAGTCGTTTTCGTTGGTTTCAACTGCTCTCCACCAGCATTCTGACCAAAGTCGCAGAAAGGAAGCAATCATATTTTGAAAATGTTATTCGTAGCAGGTCATCATATTTGGAAAGTGTTAATCGTGACAAGGACAGCGTTTGAAACGTTTCGATATTTGCGCCATCGATGAAAAATTCGCATCAGCTGTTTGCCATAACAGCCCTGTCTTATTGCGCGCCCAAATTTACAGCTGTTTTGAAACCTTTGGCTATGCGCTGTTATTGTAATCTATTTAGTTTAGTGTTTTTGGTGTGCGCAATATATTTAGCGTTTTGGAAAAATTACAGTGTGTCGCGATTCGCAAAACTTTGATTACAACAACTACAACAGTGTACTAAGACTAAATGGCGAGCGGTGCGGTAAGTGTAGTCGTTTGTTTTATTCGAGTGCGGTTTCCTAGAAATTTCTGTCTGCAAAGTTTTCTGATTTTCATAGTTTAGTTTCTATGCGTGGTGTTTTCGTGCGCCAACTTTTTGCCAAATGTGCGTGTATAGAATTGTGCTTAGTTAGTGGCAGGTACTCATATCAAAAGTTGTTGCTAAAAGTTAGCCTGGGCTGCTAAAGTTTCAGGCCAAACAGCTCTGCTCTGCAGCTGTAGACACCGCAAGCTCGCATCCCGCCCCCACAACTTAGCTGACGTCCAACTAGTGCTCAGCTAGCAAACTTGGTCTGCTCGCTCTTATTGGATAACCTCTTGGTCTCTTTCTCTATATCCCAGTCTGTCTCTCTCTTGCTCTCTTAGCCTCAAAGAGCGGCAAACACAATTGCATTGCGAGTCATGAGTCAGCCGCAAAGCAGACGTAGCTCTCACGTTGCCTTTTGTTATTGTTGTGCTTGGAATGCAAGCATGGCGCACGCTTGCCCTCCCCGCTCTACATGTGCTGCCAGCCGGCTGTGCCTGCAGGCAACCTCTCTCGCTCTAGCACTCCTTATTGGAGCAGCACGTGTTCATTTTCATGCAAAAATTTATGGTCGTGTATGTAGGTATGCATGTTTGTACTGTTTTTTTTCTTTCTTTATATTTTTTTTTTTTTGGCATACTGTGAAGGTATGCGTGAGCATTGCGTCTGAATTTGTCTGATGGGTATACATATGTATGTAGGTATTGATGTAAATATGCTTGTTTGTTTGACAACAAATTATCGTTACGTGCAGCTTAAAGTAAGTGTAGGGCAGACCTATGCTCAGTACATATTGATAAATACAACATTCGCTCAGTGGCAGATGAAAGAGTTGTTAGAAAGTGCAAGTTGTAATTTTAAATATGTTCATGTATCCTCTTGTGACGTCAGCGATGTTCGTGAGTGTGGGAGTTGCCACTTAACATAAAAAGTGACACCTAATCAAAGTTATCGATCACCGGCAAGCTTCGATAACATATGGTGCAGTCAGCTCTTTAATCAGCCAGAAGCCATCAACTTATTTTTGTGCAATTGTGCAATTCAAAGCCTAGCTATGATTTCCTATTTACCACATTACACAAATTACACTGGCCTGGGTATGTATCACCCTTTAGTTTTGCAGTTAATGTCCGCAAAAAGACTCGATTCATAATGTGACGTTGTTAACCAAACTCCCGTGCCGAAGGTTCCCATAGACAACCCAAAAAGAAAAAAAAAAACAACCAATCCAAAGCGAACGCTGTGTACGTGCCGCTTATGCAGCTCCATAGATCGAGGGGGGGTAATCAGTTTACGCTGACGTTGTTCTCTGCTTCTTGCATGCCCATTCTCGGAGTCACATACACACACACTCTCACTCATAGTCATACTCGTGTTCAAATGCAACTTATGTAGCTACATCTAAGTAATTTTACTGACATACTGATATTTGTATATGTGTGCTAATATGGTGTGCGCAGTTTTTTTTGTTGTTTTTTTGGTTGTTGTTTGTTATTTCATGAACTGATACTAACACGGGTGCTACTATTTCAGTTGCTTACTAAATAGTTAGTGCCGGAGCGGGCTGACTAAGCGATCGACCCAACGAGCGACTGTCGCGCCATATTAACCATACTGTGTCAGCCCAGTGCTGCTCGCACACACACACACACACACACACACACACACACACACACACACACACATACAGTTGCATGTGCGACGTTTTTTGCATATGCCCCAATGCAAGCACCCAAACCGCTAGACGCTCCATTTGCTAGTAACACCCTGTAATTTTGAGTAATAGGATATATTGTGTACAGAGAGTGGGTACAGTTGAATGGGAAAATTGAGCCCTAGAGTTTTTGTTCCGTTAAGAAGTCAACTTAATAAAGTAAAGGAAGCCAAGATATAAGAAATCTTCCTTCTTTAAGACTGGAATCGGCCAGCTTAAGGAGATTTCAACCCAAGCGACCTGCTGTTCATTATTACGGTTATCACTGTATATAATTATACTTTTTAAACTTTATAAAGTATATACTATGTGCACATTCAACAATGTCTTCTACAATGAGTACTTGCCATTTTATAAATGTTTATTTCCTTTGGGCTTGCTGCAGGGTATTTGGCCGTTCAGCTTAAATGAATTTGCAGCGTTCTTATTTGTTTGCATGTGTGTGTCGCTGGCGTCCACAACGTGATAAAAACTTTAAACATTGAATTGTGATACTTCGTCACTTGGTTGTAAATTGAAATAAGACCCGTATGCCGCCGTCAGCTGCAGCGTCCCGCTCGCCGTTGCTTGCCGCTGCCGCTGCCGCTGCCGCTGCTGCTGCTGCGTCCCGGATCGGACCCGGCTCCCGCTACGTCTCCGGCTGGCGTTGCAACAGTTAAGCGTGAAACGAGAACTAAATAAAGCACAGAACCAACGAAAATAAAAACAAAAATTCTATTGCAATTGTCAGCAAATTTTCTTCAAATGCAAAAAAAGCAAATACAAAAACAAAAAGTTCAAATAAATAAGAAAACAAGCAAAGAAAAAGGAAAAGAAAAAGGAAAAGAGAAAACCAAAAGCCGCAGCTCGACTTTTGTTTATGCACTTTGTTTAGCCAAGTTTTCGTTTGCTTCGCTTTATGTTTTAGTGTTGTTTTTTTTTTTTTTTTTTTTTTTTACAGTTATTTGTTTTTTCCATTTTGTTTTAGATATGTAAGTGAATATTTATTATTTATGTATGCGAATCGCTCGTTGCTCCGATGATTCCGATGCCGCTGCCTCTGCCGCTGCCGCTGCCGCTGCTCGCTCTCTCTTTAGCGCTCGGTATCAGAATCTCTGTTACTGTTTCTGTTTCTGTTTCGGTCTCTGTCCGTGTCTACGTCCACGTCCCCCCGCCGCCCGCCTTCGTCTGTTGCTCGGAGTCGGGAGCCGGGCCCAGTTCTGGCGCATTCAGTGCAGTTTTGGCCGCCTCTGGTTAGGTTGTCCTAGCGCGCAATTTTCTTTTAGTTCTCCATCCCACCAAGCATTGCCAACTACGTGTGCAGCCGGTGGGCTCTTTCGGTGAGCGCATTTCGCACGTGTTTGTTTATTTTTATTATTTTTATTGCTCCATTTCGACTCGAAGCTCTGTTCTGTTGTGTTCCAACGTTCCGTCGTTTGTTATCTGTGATGCTTGACTCATAAATGCTTTTTAGTTCATGCAACATTTCGATATTTGAAATAAACGTGCAACTAACGTCTATATAATTTGCTGCAGGCTGAATTTCCTCCACCGAATATTTGTTTACATGGTGAGTTTGTGTTGCGAAAACATGCTTAATTAAAATGTTTAATAACTGAAATAAAATTTGCTCGCCAATTTAAACGCCATTTTTATCTAGTGTTGGCTAATTTCAAAAGATTAATGCTTAACACATTGAATTTGGTTACTTTTTTTTTTTTTTATGGAACTCTAGCTGCTTATCATGAAAAGTTTATTGTCTAAAACTTAAGGCATACTAACTTTTCTTAACTTATTATCTAAAACTTATATATTGTCCATAAAGTTATGTTTAAAGTTGTTTTTTTTATTGCCCTCATATTATTTTGTTTATTTGTACTCTTAAAAGTATGCTATGTGAATTTAAGATGTTTATCTCAAGTTCCTTTGCTTACAGCATACGAAATTTAAATAATTATTAGTTTGGCTTATAAATAAATGAATATATAATTATTTAATGTCAGGGGTCAAGAGCGACGAACAGAAAGAAAGTCGAAAGTTGGTTAAGAAAAGGATCGCAAAGAGGCATGATAAATATGTAAAGAGATCTTCAAAAAAGATTGATGTAAATATGGGTGCAATATAATAGGATTTGATGTCTTTAATCAAGAAAATAGAAAGCAAGTCAGGGAAATACTCGAAATTTTAGAAATTTATTGATATGAGTATTTTAAAATACTTGAGTACCATTACGAAAATGCTTTGCATTCTTATGTCGTACCATAAAAAACCCGCGTACATTCTGATATATTCTATATTCGTATGCTCTTAAGCCATTTGCAAAATCTAAGTATTTCAAATCAGAGTCTTGGAATAGCTTTATAGTGGCAATATTACCGTTAAGTCAGCGCTCAAGTTTTATGGGTCTTGAGTCACACGCTGCCGTCAATGTAGTCATAGTCTCTGTTGTATTTGGTCACATTATCTGATAAACCAAACCAAACCAAACCAGGCAGGCCGACAGTCAGGCAGTCAGGCACCGTGTGCCCGTCGAGGGGGTTTGTTGACCCTGCGCCGCGAATGTGGTTGATAAAGATTTTTGCAAGACGCGTTCGAAGCGGGCAACAACTTACGCGAAGATCATGTCAATATAACCACATTTTATGGCCCCACTACAAAATCTCTTGTCAACGAGAGCAGGGGCCCGTTGGCTGGGGGAGGGGTTAACTCATAAGTAAAACGCACACGTAACCAAAATAAAAATGGTAGCAGAACTTAAACTATGCCGAATAATTGCTAAAAACCCGTAGCCGGAGCCGTAACCATGTCTTGTTCTTTGCTCTGTCGCTCTTGTCGTCAATTGCCGGCTGCTGGTTACCCAAGGCCAACGTAACCATCAGGTTAATTAACCCGCCATTGTTAATCCTCTAGCCAGCATATCAGCTAATAACCAACTATCCAACTGGTTCGCTATTGTCACAATCGTTTTTTGCCCATAATGAATTCAATTATTGTCACTTGAGTGCGTTAAGTATGCGCAACTTGTGGCCGCCTCAGGTATTTGTGTAGTACCTACAAGTCCAAAGCGCACCCAGCTGAAATATTTGGGCGTGAATAATGATGAGAAGTTCAGGTGTTTATGGAGGAAAGAGGCTAGCTAGAAACTACAAAGGGCTGCAAAAGGAACTTGATACTCTTAATCTTACAAGTAGGGTCAATATATGTATTCTCTACCAAATGCCTGAAAAAGGCAGCAAACTTTGCATGGGTTCCTGTGGCTGCTTTTCAAGTAACGCGCTTTTCAGATATTTTGTTGATTGCGCTAATTGAAACTTTTCTGGTTAAAAGATTCTGCTGGTTGAATAAGGAACCGAAGAGAAAGTGAAAAACAGATGATATATGAAATTATTAATTAAATGTTTGTATCTATTCCCCAAAAAGTGTTTAAGTTTATATAAGACTACATTTCCTGGCCCCAAACCTTAGACCAAGCCTTTCTTTATATGATATCCGACACAATGATTGCTTAAACTCATGCCTGAAAGTTCAGCTGGGCTATTAGGGGCTTTGGGCTTTTGGTATCTGTTAGATACTTTTGTGTGGCTCTACGTGCCTGCCTGTATAGGCAAATGTTATGTGCGTCACATGAAATTAAAATTAAGCTCTCCCCAAAACTTGTTTTTGTTTTATATTTTGTTTTTGGAGCAGTCGCAGCTTTGCGTTTCGCCTAATATACGATCCATACAGGGTATATAAATGCTTATAATATATGTCGATGTGTGTGTATATATATATTTTTTTTTGCTCCCCCGTCTTTTGCTACGTGATTATATAGCCATTAAAAAATAAATAAATAAAAACCTTTATCGGCAAGTATACACACACACACACACACACACACACACACACACACAACCCATTCACATAATCCACATTTATCGTTCGTTCCAAGTTTTATTTGCCGCAATTGAAATTCTCAATTCTAATTTATTAATTTCATTTAAGATAAGTAAATGCGACTTTTGAGTGTGCTGTTTTTTAATGCCCCGAACCCAAATTGGGTATAATTGTTTGTTGCACATGTTTGTAACGGGCAAAAGAAACCATCTCCGATTCCATATAGCATATATATTCGAAAGCTGCGTCTGTCTAGCCATGTCCGTAAGGGTCCTAGATAGCCTCGGAGCATATGAGAGACCTATGTAGATACCTCGTACCCCGTTTCCACCAAAGTTAGCTAGATAGAGCCTAGCAGCTTTGCACACCTTTGTATGCCAGATTTAAGCTCTTTAAATTTCATCGAGATCGGACTGTAAGCACCGAAGTCAATCAGGAATGCATTAAATGTAGTATAGATAGAAGAAGCACGGTCGCAGGTCTGCGTCGAAGGAAGCTAGCGTCCGCTTCTTGCTGAGCAAAGGGTATCTTGCAGTCGGTCACACCCCACTAGCGCCTGCTTACTTGTTGCGACTTTCTGTTGATCGCTTAGCCCCGCCTTTAGTTATAGACGTCGCTATATAGCGACTGCTTGTTTTGTTCTTATTTATTAAAAAAAAAAAGCAACAACAATTAAAAGCGCTTTTTCTCGTTCTCGCTCGCATCGCTTCTCTTCTTTTACACGTTCCGTTCTGGCGGCATGTATGTGTATCTGTATGTGTATCTGTATTTGTATTTGTATCTGTATCTGTGTGTGAGTGTATCTGTGTATCTGCTCTTATAAACATGTTTTCGCATTAATAATACATTTTTATTCGCTAATTTAAGCGCTGTTTACTTTAAAAACCAGTTAGCACATACGTTATACGATGTATATAGACTCTCACACACACACACACACACACACACACATTCATATTTATAAGTAAACACACACAGACACACACTATCACACACTTTGGCTCCACCCCAGTTCGGGGCACAAGTTTGATAATTTGTTTAGTGTATTTGTTGCTGCTACTTTTTCAAATATTTGTTAAGCAAAAAAATCATTCGCCAATGCGCAACTATTTTCAGCTCTTAGCCGCACTCTCACCCCTTGACCCCATTTGTTGTTGTTGTTGCTGTTGTCCTTTGGCGCATGGCTCAATCAAGGGCAGGGTTGAAAGAGGCGTTTGTCACGCCCCCTACTCCAACTGCCAGTTGTCCTTAGAGTCTATTGTTTATTGTCGCCGGTATTAAATAAATGCCGCCCCATTCTTCAGCCGCCCACGACATAAATCTAGCTAATGATTTTGCTTACTCTACATTTACATAAAATTGTTAAAGATCCTATTTTCTTATAATTAGTTTTTCAGCGTTTCTTCTGAGCTATTTTTGTATACACTATATACATATATCATTGATCTCAGTAGCCTTAGGAGCTTTATATAATCAACTTTACGTGTTTGGAATTTTCAACATTTTGCCTTCTCTTCACAAATATATTTCTGACAAAGCAAATTACATTTAACACTAAGAAGATATCTTGATATATCTAGTAAAAAGATCGTTTGATAATTATAATTTGAGAAAATTGGATTTGTTTAAATCTTTGAATAAGCATTTTCAACTCAAACTTGAATCCAAAATTAGTATTTTACAGAGTACTTATTTTATTACCTTTTTTTAGAAAACATTAGAGTTATAATTGAGTACATAATACTCAAAAATATTTCATTGATTGCTAAAAGAAAAATTCAAGAATTATGAATTTTGCAAATAGGAATCATGTTTGGAACCAAAGCGTTGGCCTTAAGGAATCTTAAGAATGAATATATTATATTTAATGATCAATAATACTTCATGAATTGTTTGAAAAAAGCTTCAAGGCAGTAGGAATTTTGTTAAAAAGGAACATGTTTGGAAAGCTTATTTATTAACCCTCTAAAGCTAAACTTAACTTAAACAATACTTCAAGCCTTCAAGCTGTATTCCCTCAAATATGACAGTTAATTTCATCAATATGGACTTAATTTTCTTCATTCTGCATACTGCGCCCTTATAATTCTCAAAACGTTTAAGCGCTGACTGTCTGATATGTATTGCTTAATGCCGAAATATGTCTCTTTCACTCAGACTATATTGATATTTATGGATTCTTTTCACAATTGGATAAGAAATGAGTGCAACAAGTTTTGAAAGAAAAATCTCCAAAATATAATTCGTATCGTATTCATTGATTGCATTGGTTTTTCAAGCTCGAGCAGCCCAATTAAATGAGTGCTGTTGTTGTCTTTACTTTTCATTTTTTGTATATCTTGTATTTTTTGTGAGTTCTGAAATCGAACACGCTGCCCCAGATGCGGCAATGAAGGGCGGCGGGCGACAAGACGGGGCAAGGCAAAAAGTATTAATACGCGCATAAAAATGGAGCACATTGAAGAGTCATTGAAATGTGACAATTTGTTGCCGCTTCAAGTGCGCTTTAAGTCTTTTGAGCAGACGCAGCGGGACAGCAGGGGCGTGGCAACGGGGCGAGGGGCACAGTTGGAGGGGCAGAGTGGCATATAACACCAATCAATCCGATCCGAGCAGCGATCCACAGGCAGCAGCTGCCCTTTCGTCAAATAAACAAAAGCCATTAGCAAATGTATCTGAGAGATGCGAACGGGGCGACACTTGAGCGTATGTAATCAAATCATAAATTTATACATATATTTTTTTATTTTGTTTTCTATATATTTCCTCTGTATACTATTCTATTAATTTCCATTAGAGTTGCGTCGCTCGCATCGAGCTATCTAAACACAATGCGACGCCTCAATTTGGTTCAAGTATCTATTGTGGTTGGTTGCAACAACTGTACTTTGTGCCGCCGAAGGTTGTGAATTTGTTGAACAGACAAAAAGTCGCACATATACATGCATACGTACGTACATACATACATATAAAGGCGCATTCTTAGACTGAAATAAATAGAATCAGTTCAACTCCTTTTCATAGTCTGTGATTTCATCAAACGAACTATGGCCAAGTAACAACCTAGAGATGGACGCGTGTTGCATCCTTAAAGGCAGGATGTTTCCTATTTTTGCCAATTTAGGATGTCGTGATTAGTGTATTAATACTATTGTATCTATTCGACCCACTTAAACCTTACTATTGTTGCCTTAGGGTCCATTTCTTCTTCATATATAATTTCTAGCATTAACATTTAGTAATATGTTAAACAATAACATTGTTTAAGCTGATTTAATCATGCTAAGATCATTAAAATTTCATCATTTTTCTCAATGGAAAAATGGGAGTTACCTAAGCTATAACTTTTTGCAAACAATTATCGCTGAGGGAACTCAGGATCTCTGATTTGCGATCTTTCAAAGAAACATTTTAATTTAGTTGCATAATAAATAATAAATGCAAAAGGAAAGCTCCATAAAACCAGTTTTACCGCTGATAATTGTAGCATGAAAAGGAATCACGAAAATTAGTTTTCGTGCACAAAAACTTTGTGACACGCGTCCATCTCTAGCAGCAATTATTTTGCATCCCCTTTGCGCTGTTTTATGTTAACTGTGAATGTATTTGTAAAATGCCAGCAACTGTCGTCATTGTTGTTGCTTCAGTTGCTATTGTTGTTCTTGCTGTTGTTGTAGTTGTTGTTGTAATAATCTGAATTCAAAAAGTAGACGAATATTTTAAGAAATCATTTCTTGATTACGACGTTTGAAAACAATTTGTCTTTGCTCTCTCGCTTCACTTCTTCGATTCTTTCGTCGCACTCCAAACGTTACTTAATATGTAAATGTGTATGTATATATATTGTATACATGCACGTACATACATATGTACAAATGTATTTAAGTGTGGCTGTGTATGTGTGTGTGTGCACATAGAGTCTAAAAGTTGCCTGACTTGTTGAGCAGTTACTTTTTCCATTATTCTTGCGCCCATTTTGATTTTAATTGTTGTTGCTGTTGTTGTTGTTGCTTTCTTTGGTGCTTTTCCATTGGCTTTTATAAATTCAACTTTGAATTGCTGTCGTCACAAACGAATTTTGCGTAAGTTGAGTGAGACGAATGAATGCTTTTGTTGTGCTCCCAAAAAGTTTAATGAAGCTCTCTACCTACCTATCTGTCTCTCTCACACCATCAGACGAGATTGTGCCTGCAAAAGTAAAAGCTCTGATTGAGTTTTTATCGTGTCTGTGGCAGCGCGGCAGCCTCTGCCACATTGAATGGAATGCATGAATGGAGAGGCAAGGACACGCAGTCAAAACAACGTTACCGACACATGCCACATGTGCCGCACCAGACGACCGACACCTGTTGAAGGGCACACACGCAACGTAACGCGCGCACACACATACACACACACACACACTCGCACGCGCATACATCGACACGCGCCGCTGCTTGCAAAAGGACAACAGCCGCAGTCGCCGCTATGCGAGCGAGGCAGCGGCAGTGGCAGCGACTGCGAGCAGCAGCAGAGGCAAAGAGCGAGTCCCAAAACACATGCTGGGAGCGCAACTGTGGGCTGCCGCCAAGGTGAGAAAGTGAAAAGAGAACGCAGGCAGCAGCCCGAGCAAAGGACAGACCAGCCGACAGTCTGTTTGTTGTTGTTGCTGTTGCTGTTGCTGTTGCTCTCTTGCTGTTCACTTTGTTTTGGCATTCGGTTTACTCTGTGTACACACACACACACAGATATACACACGCACGCTTTACACATTTGGCAACATGTGCACGGCTCGGCCGGCTCGTCAGGTCCGGGAACAGGACGGAAACAGACGCTGCTGTCATAGGTCAGGACAGACAAAAACAACAACCCGAGAAAACGTAAGCTAAATGCCACTAAATATGCAACATAATGGAGAGGCTTACGTGGCTAACCGGTAAACGGGCAGGGCAACGCAGACGGGCACAGGGGCCGGCCGACTCTGAGGCCATTTAGGTGTTGTGTGGCATGTCACAACAACATTGCCCTGCTGCCTGATGCTGCTGCCTGAAGCTGCTGCTGCTGCTGCTGACGATGATGATAAGAATAACAACAACAACAGGAAGAACAACAACAAACAAGACCTCAACAGTTGGCCACATCGGCTGCGGCTGCCTTGGTGACACATGTTGAACGCATAAGCAGCAGCAGCCGGAGCATATTGCAACATGTAAATGTCGATTGGGTGCAGTTAAAAATTGTATGCATTCAATACAATTAAGTGCACTTAAAGCGTGGCAAGTTGTCTACAAGTGAAAGCTTTCATATGCTTTTGTGGGTTTTATCTTGTGTGGGTTTTATCTAAAGCTTACGTGAAAGTCTCAATCTAGCTAATACCGTAATTGTATGCACGCTTTGCTGTTGTGCGTTGATTGGCGCTTATAATTCTCAACAAGTTAAAGCTTTAGAGGAACCAAAAGTTGTTTGTCAATTAGAGATCTGCTCTTGATAAGACAGCGAGCTCCTAGAAATAGTTATACAGAAATAATAATAGCTCATTAAATATTATTGTCCGGACTTTATGCAAGCTGGTGTGAATTGATCGTATTTTCGTAACCGTATACATTGATCCTCTTTCATAGTGTAATACAACCCCTTGGTTTTATTCTTTCAACATGTATCTCCGTTTTTTTTTTTTTATCGTACAACTGTCACCCGTAGAGATACCATTAAAATCTTTAATCTATTTGAGTTTTTTGTTAGATACTTTCGAACTGTCACTCAACAGAATGTTGCATTAGGCAGACTTCCGCTGTGCCGATTTCCATTGAGATATGAATAAACAGAAAGAGAGAGAGAGAGAGCGAGAGCGAGACAAAGGCATATCAAATGACATTGCAATCAAAAACCCTGTATAAAATATTCGTACAACGCCATTAATCGAGAGAAACGGCAAATCAAATATAAACTTCATTTCATAGCCAGCACGCAAAACAATTTCGACTAAAACGAATCCTTGACTACCTGAAATTACAGCTGCTACGTCATCAAGTTGCCCGTAAACATTTTTGCGTCTTCTGCAAACACACACACACACACACACACATACACACGCTTAGCTACAAGCTAGACAATGCCAGAGAACACGTTATCCTTTTTTTTAATGGTTTCCTCTTTTGAAAAGGGGCGCACATAATAACAGCGGCTAATGCCAGTCGCTATATGGAACCTCATATAGAATGGAACCAAACGGAACCATATTTTGTACTCTGGATGCCTATGGCAAAATGTTTTGCCCGGCTGTTTCATGTGTCTCCGGCTGCTTAGGCTAAGCGCTCAGCGCTCAGCGTAAACAAATGAATACAATTTTTAGAAATAACTAAATGCCTTTTGTATCTGTATCTGTATCTGTAGCTGCAGCTGTATCTGCGTCTGTGTGCCTGTGTGTATTTATGTTTAGGAGCTGGTTTTTGGTTTTTCTTTTCTGTATCGTTTTCTTCTCTTTTTGGCAAATTGCACACCGAGATTTTCCTTTGAGCAGCTGCGTTCCATACGCTTTTCCCAAGACCAATAGATGCAAAACTCTACGCATTCATCTTTTGTACTCTGCGGATTACTTCAGTTTCAGATTCCTGTCACGTTAACAGATCGAATTTCACCAGAGCCGCCTTGCACTAAAAACAGGTGGCTCGGCTTCAGTCTGTGCTCGGTTTAAATCTATTCAGCCACCCTCAATGTCGAGATTGTTGAAAAGTTTACCAACTAATAATGCAACCCCCCTGGAAAGTGCTTAAGTCTCAAGTGTGGCGCGCTGCGAGGACTGCTTATAAAGTTGCAAAACTTTACAATTAAAAGAAGAATTCCAAATATAATGGAAAACTGCAAATAATAACGATTTTTGTGGAGTCCTTCATTATTTGTGAGTTGCTGTAAAAACTCGCAAATAGCAAAACCTTTGTTTAGCTTATTGTTTAAACCTTTGCATATTTTTAATAAGAAAATAGGATTATTTTCAACATGTCATGAATTTCTGACGAAGAGTAACAGGGTTTATCCTGCTTACGTTTATTTAATCTTAAAAACTCTCAAAGAGTAACTAACCATGGTCTGAGTTCGAGACCCCTGTCTAAGAAAAAATGTCTTAATCTTCCAGCAATAGGGTCATATTTATTCGGTTTTTTGTAAGTGAATTTTGCTTATGATTTATAATATACAGACGCGATCAAGAGAAGGACAGCCATTATATTATATTATGGGATATTATAATACAATCCTGTAATTGAAAAATAGGTACTGCCATTTTAACGGCCTCTGGTATTTGACTTAACTCCGTTAATCCTATATCCTTCTATAACAAAAATATTTATACAAAGGTCACTCAAGACAAACTAAATGATTGGTTATTAATGTACAGGCCTCACAGTAATCGCTGGGCAGCTGAATTCTTACGGTTGTTACCTTAACTTCCACTCGCAAATGTGGAAAATTGGTGGAATCCGGCTGTATTCAAGTTTTCTTACAGTTGTTACCCTAACTTCCACTCGCAAATGTGGAAAATTGGTGGAATCCGGTTGTATGCAAGTTTTTTGTTGACCATCCAAAGCACATCCTTCAAAAATTTAAAAAAGATAAAATTTGTGACGTGGATTTAAATCGGTGGGAAATGTGTGGGAAAGGGCAAGGTCGGGGAATACCCACTAGTTATATGTACATACATATATGAAAGCAAAATCGTAAAGCCGATTTGTATATAGTACAAAGAACCCTCGTATTTGTAAGCAAATTAAAACGTCTCGAAAACTAAAACTCGATTCGGTTTTCAAAGCTGCACAGACTTTTGCATTGTTTAGCCAGCTTGTCAGGGGTAGCAGAGCCAGGCGTGTGGGTTCAGGGTGTTCTGTTCGGCGGGGATAGGGGAGGAGGAGGTTTAAGTTATGAAAAGGCGTCATAGAGAGTATGTCAAGTCAAATATGTGTACGGCATCCGTATCTAGATTAACGGCAACTGTACATATTTGAAATTCAAATCCCGAAACTGTTGAAAGCGTCGCGTATTTGAATTTTCCCTTTGTGGCGGCGAGGCCTTTTGCTTTTGCCGAGCGTCGCTGATTGAGCGACCGATTTCAAAATCGACTGCGAGACCGCGCTCTAAAGTTAGGCAAATGTATTTACATTTTAGAAAAACGCACAAAGATACTTTTAGTGGCAAAATGACAGAGGGTGGCGGCAGGGAGTCGCAAGTCGAGGCCGGCCTCTAGATGTTTACCCTGAGATATCGCATACGTAACGTCAACTGCGACGCACCAAAAAAAAAAAAATAAAATCAAATAAAAGGGGGAACTTTGTGCTTTAGCCGAGGGATAGCCAGAGCAATAATCAAAATATACGCATACACAGAGACACAGATACAGATACATAAACACAGATACAGATACGGATACAAATATTGTGTGCCTTTAACAACAATGCGACAGCAGCAGCAAAAATAATATTAATGAGCAAGTTTTTGATTACGCGGCCATTAGCCGAACTCCCGAGTTTGAATTTGAATTCAAATACATTTTTGGTTAGAACGTTGCAGGGGCAGGAAAACTGTAGCAAGGGACACGGGGCCCTTTTGTGTTTGCCTGGCGTATTGTTTCATAGATGCGATTCGGTTTTATTGTCTTCAGATTTTATTATATACATATTTTGTTGCCGATTCTCTTTTGCGCATTTTGCGGCAGTCCACTCGCCTCTCAGCTCGTCTCCCGCTGCCCCACCCCCCTCAGGCAAGAAATCTCTCCGATCTCAAGTCCAGCTCTCTAGGCTAATTCAGAATACTTCTATATACATACATATGTAGGTTAACTACTGATTGCTAGAATCTGTTGCAGGGCACACCCTCGACCTGCTCCCCTGTTGCTCGGGGGTTGCTCAGGGGTTGCTTCAATCTTCCATTAATATGATGGCCACATTAAAGTGCTGCAAAGGATGTGCGAATAGCTTTGGGAGTTGGCTGCAAAATGGGCGTTTCATGCATGCTGTAAGCAAATTATCATATTGGCAGATTGAGTTGTTGCGCACGAATTCACAACGGCTGGAACATCATTAAAAACACAAAAAAGTAAAAGAAGCAAAATGTAATTTAGATGGCGTTACTTTGGTTTGACATTAGCAATATTTTTCGCTTTTGTGTTTTTTTGTTTTGTTTTTTTTGGTTTTTTTTTCTGTAAAATCTTGCGCCCAACAGCTGGCGAATTAGTCAGCTCCTCAGTTCAATTGAAAATATACGCTCCAAATTTGTCTTTCCCCTAAACTAAACTAAATTCTCTGGAATCTGCTTGCGCTATACTTAGATCACATGCATTGATGATGTCAGCAAATTGTGAAATAAATGCTTAAACATATCGGACAGTATATTGACGCTTAAGCTTGACAATTTTAAATACAAGATTCTTATATAACTATTCCAAATGGTTTAAAAGGGTATATTTATTTAGAGCTTATGTATGTTACAAGTAGAAGGAGGCAGCATACCTTGAATGGGACGATGAGCTCACTCGATCGAGTCATGTTTTTGTCTATGTTTCCATTCCGAAAAATAAAAAAAACGGGAGATTTTAATGTTGCAATTTTATACATACACTCGTATATACTTTGCATCGATAATTTTTCCATTTCCATTATAACGATAAAAGATGTTTTGAGATAAATAATAGTAACAGTAATTAATAGATAGGTATGTATATAGAGTTTATACTGAGATAGTAAAGTTAACTTTTTGGATGCATCCAAGGAAAAAAAATCATTTGAGAAGCTATATATATATATATTTACACACACAATCCTAAAGATCGATTGTTATTATTATATGTAAGTTTATCATAGAGTAACAAACTTACTGTGGCTTACGGCCCACATCTATAAACTGGCCTGGAATTCGCACCAGGATCCTTGTTTAGAAATAAAAGGTATTTTTTATAATTTTTGTGATCCTTTGCGAACCATGCCTAGCTTTAAGTTTTGTTTAGTGTCAACTTCTTATCTAACCCAAATTCCATACCCATATCCTTAAGCTGAGATCATATAGAGTTTTGTGTGATAAGTTTAGGATTCTATGCATCAGATATATCTGTTATTTGATTGACTTTTTTCACACACTTTTCATATGGTTTGTCACTAGAGTGTTTTTGTGTGTTCTCCGTACAGTATGCACCAACTAAGTGGTAATAAATCCACCCTTCAAAATGCAGACAACTGACTTTGAATGTTGGCCGTTCGTCCGTTCTATTCTCTACTATGATAATTAATTTTCCAGCTTCGATATCAGTTTATCTCTAAAAATTCTATACAAACCCATATAAGCTGCTGCTGCACCCCTAAAAAAAAGAGCAATAAGCGCACAATGAAAGATTTTTAAATGGAATTTCGTATTTAATCCTCACGATGTCGTACCTTTCACAAATGCACACGCACACAGACACACACACACACATTTATACACATAAAAGATATGTTGGCTCTTAACTAAGCCAGCCTTAGACTTGGTACGGCTGCTGTTGTTGTAATTCATCACCTACAAATCAATCATTTTGACGAACCTAGTCGTTGGGCACTAAAAAGATGAAGAAAAGAAATATAGACAGAGAGAGAGAGAAAGAGGGAGAGAGAGAGAGGGGGAGAGAGAGTGAGAGCGAGAAACGCATGCGTATAAAATGTAAAAAGCAATGCGCACACAATAGATCAACGCTATCAAAGAACAGGGCCGGGACCGAGACGGAGATCGAGTCGAAGACCGAGACAGGGCCCTGACATGCCCTGGCATAGTATACTCTTAGCCGCAACCGGTGACCTTTTAACACAAGACCAAAACGAGATGGAAGCCTGTCTGAACTAATTGTCCGGCAGTCTTCGAGTTTCGTTCGTTTCTTGTCAGCCTTTGCGCATGCGCATGCGCATGAAACATGTTCATAGATAGGCCCTATATAGAGATTGATATTTGTATACCTAGGTGTGTTTTTGTGTGCGAGTGTGTGTGCGTGTGTGTGTGCGTGTGTGCACTGCATTGGCACTTAATTTGTTGTTCTTGTCTGCTGCGTTGGTGTGAGATTACGCATTTTCCATACGACCGGACACAGCACTAAGCTGTTGCATACCCTGTAAATGGGGTATACTGATTTATAAAAGATTTATTACACTATAAAAAACTATCCATGAACAAGACTAGCTATGAGCTAAATCTGAAAAGTATTTCTCTATATGTCTTACTTTTTTTTTTCTAAATAAACTATGTAAACTTTTGTCCCATACCCCAAAAATATTTCTCTTTACGTCATTTAAAAAACATATCTATGTAAATCTTCTATCTTCTCGCAGCCCAAAATCTCTATAGATGTATTACATGATAAAAAGAAGCAATACCATGATCAAGAATTAGATATTGAACACATAATTTCAGTTTCAATATACATATATACATAAAACAAAACTCGAGTGAACTGTTAACGAAAAATACGTCACGTAACGTGTGTTACGTAATCTAATTACAACTTAACATAATATTATAACAAAACTGAAAACTTAATGAGGCATAAGCTTAGCAGAGCTACGATTATTAGGTGTAAGCTTTTCAGATAATAGAAAATTAAATTGCATCCAGAAAAGCGGAACCATTTTGGAGACTTGCAATAGTTTACGTAACGTTACGTAACGTAACGCGATACAACTTCTTATTCTTATAAGCAGAATTTAAACCGGATATTTGGTGATCCATCCCGAATACATTTATACTGACTGAATATGTTCTACTTCTACTGACAGCCTGGCCCAGCTGAAGGGTATGGCCTAGTCGATAAGTCTTTAGTTGTATGTTTCCTTTTTTGATTCTTTTTGACGAACTCGTCTGGTGATCCTTTGGAATTCGTTTGTCTTGTCTTGTCTTGGCTTAGTTTACAATGTTCCTTTGATTAGGTGGTGTGGAGGTGGCCTGGCCTGGCCTGGCCTGGCCTGGCCAACCGGGCTCGGGTACGTGATTGGTATTATTCATCACTTGTCCTGGCGGTCCTATCTGCACAGTGCTTATCGGAATTTGTTTAGGCACAACGTTTTTTACCTTTTGCGTGCGATGTTTAATTTAAATTTTAAGTATGTCTTGCAGGTAGCCTGCCGGATCGAGTAGATTGTGTGCGCGAGTTGCTTATCTAAAACAGGTAGAATCTATTTTAATGGAAAATTCATTTATTTAGTTGTTTTGATTGCAACAGCAGCACGACAACAAGGCAGCAGGAAGTGGCAGGAACTCATAAAACGTGTTCAGTCTACCAAAGAAGCGTATAACAATTAAAAAATTTATAATTGAATTTATGGCAATTTTCTACGGCTGCATTGAAATTGTGTGAATAGCTTTTTGCGAATGCACAAAATATTTGCAGGACTTCCAACCCGCCCACTATCCACAACCCCGTTTGCGCCCGCCCACAAAAGGCAAATGGCAACCAGCAGGCAACAATTTTTAGGGCCAACACCCAAAAAACTTGGGATCCCTTACAATGCAGTCGATAAGTATGGCCATAAGTACAATTCATTCGACTCGGCAAACATACTTACAGAGCAGGCAGGCAGGCAGTCAGGCAGTGAGTGGGGGGTGGGGGGTTCGAATACGACTCAAGAACCCCTCCAACTCTCGAGCCCAGCCCAAGCCAGCAAGCAAATCCACCAAGACAAACTGAGAAACGCAACCGTACTCATTGTCGGTCCCTGCTCGGGCGCACAGCTGTTCAAGAGAAAATAGTCATTGTAATAAGAAAATTTTGATTTCATTTTTAGTATTTGTATAAAATTTAATAACGCCGCACAAGATGGCTGACTGACTGACTGCCTGGCATGCTGTTGTTGTTGTTGTTGTTGCTGCTGCCAAAGTTGAGCAGCGACGCTGGCTTCGCTGCTGCTGTCGCAGTCGCCGTCTCAGTCGCCGTCGCAGTTGCCGGCAGCAAGGGGTGTGCAAGCGGGCAACTAAAACGCTTAAAACACACAATCTCGTTTGGGTTCGGTCGGGATTTCGGGGTTACGCTTAAACTCTAAGTACATTTTAACTTAACTGCCTTTTTTTTTTTTTTTTGGTAGCTTTGTGTGCTAGTTGCGACGTCGTCGTCGCTGTCGTCCAAACGCAGCGGCAGAGGCAGCGGCAGCGATAGCGACAGCGACAGCAGCATGGCGAATTGTAAGGCAAGAAGGCAAGCCAAAAGGATGATGATGAGGATGATGATTGAGGGCCGAATAAGAGCTTGAGAATGAGCATGAACATTGTGCTGGTGGAGGGGAGATGAGGCGGCAAGCGGCAGGCGGCAGCACACTGGTGGAAGGGGTGGCTGCGACTGCTGGTGGTAGTTTGAGATTTCTAACTGTGTGCGCAGCACAATTATAAATTTTTGGAATTGTTGTAATTTAGTTTTGTTTGTTTGCCTGTTTGTTATGTTAGAATGTAGTACTTATATTTCTCTCAATGTATATATGTGTGTGTGTGTGTGTGTGTGTGTGTGCGTCTGTTTGTATGTATGCATGCACAAGTGTGCGCCGTCTGCTGGCTGTTGGGCAAAACTTGCCTGGGCTGCGGCTGCTGATTATTACGATAAAGCATAATGATTACATTTTTAGTAGCTTTCGTTACGCGAGTGTGAGTGTGCGAGGGAGAGTGCAAGCGGGCCAGTGCAAAGTGAATGCGTCAAAGCGAGATAGCATGCCTTGTAATTGTTGTTCAGCTCAAAGCAGAAGTTGAACTTTTTCTTTTTCTTGTTGCTGCTGGATTGGATGGGATTGGGCTGGGTTGGGTTGGGTTATTCGGACTGAGGAGGGTTGCTGCCGCTGCCTCTGCTGCTGCTGCTGCTGCTGCTACTTCGATTGCCCTGCGATTCACATACACAGGGTGCTAGTGGCTGGGAGAGGGGTGTTAGGGGAGTTAACGGCATTGGCTTGCACTTGATTAATTGCGATTTATGCGCAGCGCTGCGGCTTATATGCGATATATGTTAGACTTTTGTGTAATTATGGATAGCTGTAGCAATAATGGTTCAGTTGGTACGCTTCATGAGGGTTACTCGACGCAACACGATTGAAATGCGTGAGTTAAAAAGGACACTTTATAGCAACGATTATATTTTAGGATACAGAATAATGAAACAAAGTGCACACGACGCTACTTACTCAGGGGTGTCAAAGCCCGCACTACAGTACGCTTAAACTTATGCTATATATGTATGTACATACATTTGTATGTATGTATGTGTGCATGTTTGCGTGCTCATTTGTATTTGTGCAGCTTGGGCAGCTGTGATTTGAAAAATCTATTCCCACAAGTAAATAATGTAAAACGAGATCAGCACAAAAATTCTTAACGTTTCGAGAGCAGCAGAGCAAACGTCATTGCCTTGCCATAAATGCAAAAATCGTTTGCATATTTCGCTTGTAAATGCTGTGTGCGCATTGTGGGTGCTGGAGTGTAGAGTGTAAGGGGAAGAGCAGTGCGAGGTGCAATGGTTCTTGTTCTTACTACAAACGTACATATGTATATTTTTGCCTTTTTGTTTTGCTTGGCTCATTTGGCAAGCGACACAAACGCGCACACCCACTAACATGCTCTCGCACACACACACACACGCACACACACACACACACGTAACTCAACGCCTGCAAGAGCGCAATAGCCATACAAGTGTGTTTGTGCGTGCCAAAAAAAAAAGAGAGCGAGCGCTAGAGAGAGAGAGCGTGAGTTAAAAAATAGTTGGCAGTGGTCCAAGCGACGGCATTGCAAAAGTACGTTAAAATTCAAGCTAAACAATTGCCGCTATTGTCATTACTTTTGGCCCACATTCGAATGGCCAAGAGAGCGCACAGCGGCAAAGAGCACTGCACATTCACAAATGTTCTCTTTGCGCACAACGTGAATTCCCTTTAGAGACGAGCGCAAAACCTATAAACGATACCTTTTTGTTATATCTTGTTTTTGCTCAACAAATTATGCTGCAGTCTCAACGGACCAAATACTCTAAGGCTAAGAATAAGCACGATACACGCTCTCAGCTCTAGTTCCATGCTCCGTTTCCTTTGCTGCCTCCGTCGCTGCTGGCGCTGCTGGTTGTTGTGTTGTTGTTGTTTTTTTTCTTCCAGAGAACGAGAACTTCGTGTGTAGCACGTCGCATTGTCGGCTTTTGTTCGTGCTCTTTGCCTTCGGTTCGTCGTTGTTGTGTTGGCCTGCGTCTTCGGCTGCTCTTGTGCATGTGAATGTGTTTGTGTGCGTTTGTAATTGATTTTATTAGTTTTTGGTTTTTGTTGTGTGTTTGCTGCTGTCGACGCTTGCGTTGACGCGACGTTAGCGTCGGCGTCGCCGTCGCTGCTGGCAGCGTTGATGAATTTTAAAAAATTTTGAATTGCCCGCCCTTTAGTCATTGACTAAACGTGCAGCAGTGCGAACACGAGCGCGCGCAGCGGCATACCCGGCTTCGGTTTTATTGTTGCATACTGTAATAATTAATATATCCAGGCAATACAACATTTGAATCCACAACTCTGACGATATATATCGGCAAATGTAATTAGTATATAACAATATTTGCTTATTATTCGGCACGCGCGCAACGGACAGACAATTTGAACAAAGTGTTAAACGCAAACAACAATAAAAAAAGAAAACAACAGCAATAACAAGAAATCAAATAAAATTTGCAGCTGCAACGTGCAAACATTTGAATATGTGCTAAAAGTGAAGAAATTAATAAACATATCTAGAATAAATCAAATAAACATTTAACTAGAATTCTTGCTGGCTGGGATCATAAACGTGGATACAACATAGCTGACAAAATGGTAAATAACTCTCACTAATTAAATATGGAAATAAGTACCCTAGAACAAGCTCTTGTCTATATAAGTACAAAAACGCCGCGTTTTCCTATCTGACTAGAATTGTGATTCAGCGTCGCTAATTTCTATTTTATTGACAAAAATGTATTTTTTTTGTTTTGTTTTTTTTTTTTTCTTTCGAGCACACGAGGGGCGCTCCTTAGTCTTAGTCATTAAACCAAAGTGTTAACTGAACAAGCCAGAGTAAATGATATACATATATGATACACATATATGTACATATAGACGTATATATGTATGTATGTAGGTATGTACATATGTACATTGGTATGGGAGTGTGTATGTTTTTTAGTGCTATATTATAAACAATTTAATGGCGCAGTCGCACGCATTCGACGCCATGGCGTACATATAAATCGTTTTAATCTCTGCATATTAATTTTTATTATTGGCATCTTATAATTTCCGGCGATTTTGATTAAGCGCAAAACCATATAAGCAGCTGTGATTTGAGTTAGCGTATTCGCATATCCAGATTTTATTCCAATCATCGAAATAAAGTGCAAGTGACGTCTAAAGAACTTCCGCTCCAAGTGTAAACTATGCAAAAATACACTCAGCAAAAAGATTGTCAACTCAAATGCAATTGACTTGAGATACATATACATATAGAATAGATCTGCGTTGGCAAATGAAACTTTAGATATTACAATAACTATGTATATTAAATACGGAACTATATTGATTTCTGGGAATATATCAGGTTACGGAAACAGAATGCGTCGGAAGAGTCGCTTATATAGGATATAATACTCATAAAAATCCTTCAATCCTCCAATTTTTGATACTCTATTAATTAGGATACATAATATACATATGTATTTATAAAATATTGCAACTAATTACGTTAAAACAAAGATTGTCCCCAAATTTGTTTTTATCTCTGTTGTTCTCACATTATTTTTGGTTTTTCCGCTTTTGAAACAATTTCTTTGCAATTTTTCAATACTTTGATTCGATTTCTTTAAATGCATTTGAATACGTTTATTTACATATCCGTATATACATATATATATATATATATATATATATATATATATCTATATATGTGTGATATATGTATATATTACTTTTGGCATAGCTATTGCAGCTGCATTTCGCAATCGCATAATTTCACTTGGTTTAGTTCATAAACGCATTTCAAATCGGTTTCAATAATTCATTTTAGATAGATTTTCTTTTTTATAAATCTCTCTGCACCATTTGCATATTGAGGCAACTTTGTGTGTATCTGTGTGCATGTGTGTGCATGTGTGTGCATGTGTGTGTGTGTGTGTGTGTGTGTGTGTGTGTGTTGGACAAATATTCGCAATTTTGGCTCAATAGATAGAAATATATTTGGCACATTAAGAACACACGAAGAGCCAGCCAAAATACAACTCATAAGAAATTATTATGATTATGATGTTGTTATAATTAGAGAACAACAACGAGAATAAATACAACAAAAACAACAACAACTAAAAAGACCGAAAAACGATTCATAATTATTCAAAAATTGACTTTAAACAGCCGCCGCAGTCGCAATCGCAGCGGCAGCAGCCGTCGCCGTCGCCGTCGCCGGTCAACGCAGAAGATCTCACAAATATCTTTAGCTATAAAGATTTTTAGTTATGGTTTTAGGCAAACATCTTTCTTCTTCTTCTTCTTCTGACTGCCTGCCTGCCCGCCTGCTTGCCTGCTTCTATTTATATAGACCCTACCAAAGCGCAACAACAACAAGAACAACATCGCCGAATTACACTTAAAAGTGCTTAATCACAGGCAACTTTTACACAAATCATAATTTTGTGGCCCATACACACACACACACACACACACAAACACACTCACATTCACGAGCGAGTACCCGTTGTACTCACTCACATGAATATATATATATGTATATATATTGTGAATACATATACAATTCATAATGCCCATTTGCAGGGTGCTCGCGCGCTCCTCTTTCAAGTTTTCGTTATATTCGATTTGTTTCTTAGGTATTCTATACCCCACTTCATTCCCTCTACCATACCCCCCACCCCCCCGCCCCCGCGGCCGCCCTCTCAAAACTAACCACACATTCGATCAAATTTGTTTTCATTAAAAGGAAACGAAATGTGGCTGGTGTTTCTTCGGATTCGACAAAAATGCGCCACAATTAAAGGCCGCAATGTATGTTTTAAATCAACGACCACTCAAGATGCCCGCGGTGGTTGGAGGAGGATAGGAGGGAATAGCTTGGGCTGACTGGGAGATTTGAGATTTGAAATAGACGCATTTTATTTATTAATTGCCATATTTAACATATGTTTGTTTTGTGCAGCTATCTAGAAATAAATGTACAGTTCGCTCATAATAAGCACCATCAACTGGCTAAGCGAGTCATTTGAGCAATGCGTTGCTAAAACCGTTTGCGAATTGTAAGCGAAAACCCTTAAAAGTAGATTTCGCGTGTGTCCAGCGCGCTTAGCTTACCAAAATTCTCAAAAAGTTCAATACAGGCAGCATCAACTGACCAAACGAGCCATTCGGGCAATGTGAAGCTTAAACCGTTTGCGAATTATAAGCGAAAACCTTTAGAAATTGCTTTCATTGCATTGACAGCGGGCATAGCTTACTAGAATTTCCAAATAGTTCGCGTAATGCCACAAATATGCGCTGATTTTTCGATTCTATAGGTATATAAGTATTCAGAAAACCTGATTCATGGCGGGTTAATTATTGGAAAGGGCTCAAAATACAATTGCCTTTCAACATGAGCACTTTAGGCCACATATTTGCTCTATAAGTCAATGTATATCATATGTAAATCAATAAGTAATTATGACAGTGTGTGTGTGTGTGTGTGTCAATAAATAAACTAATTGTTTATTTCATTTGGAGGCTTTTTAAATATTTATAAGCATGGCACAATAAATAAGCCAACTTATTTTTCAACGCCCAAATATGCTGGGCTTTCAATTCTCAATACCGAAAGGCATTCACATTTTTATGGCACTTGGAAATTAAGTAGTCAGAAGCCATTGAGTGTATGTCGAACGAGAGAGCAATCCACATACATATGGATATATTGCACATTAAAATTAAATTCGAATAATTGCCATATGAATATATATATATACATATGTATGTATATATTGTATATATATACATATATATTCGGCGTATCTACAGTATGCATAGGAAATTGTGTACGGCGACAGTTGATTGGTTTCTGATCTGAATACTCGTTAATCTATGTTTATCTCGGTGTCTTTATCTGACGATTCTTGTCGGCTTGGCCTTGTGAAAATGCGCTATGCCATAACAGAAAACCCTATCTGCATTCTGGCCACAATCGGCATATGGAAATGGTAGATATTAGCCAATATAGCCTGTCAATGTATGTATATACAAGCTGATGAATATGCATTCCGCGATGATTATTCAGTTTCTTTGTGAGTCAAATCTTATAGATCTTGAGAAAACTTGAATAAAATAGCATTAGGACTTGACTGGATTTCAAAGGGAAAAGATTGCATTATAATTTCCAAACTGTTTTGGCTTGGGAATGTTAAATGTTTTTTAGAAAAAAGTTTAAGAAAAACTGCCTAGGAATTGAGCTGGTATCAAAGGAAAGTATTGGACTATAATTCCCAAATGGTTTTGCCTGAAGAAATTATTTGACTTGGCTTCACAAGAAAGAAATGCAAAGCTCGAAATTTATCCGATTTGTATGGCAATGAAATGCTCAAATATTTTGTTTCATCTTAATAATTTTAATGGGCAACTTGATGTGTTTAAATAAAAGCCAACATTTGTCACCTACCATAAACAAAGACGGACATTTAATTTTTTAATGGCATAATTCGACAAAAATTCCGCGCATGTTTAAGAACACGTCCCCAAACGTAATTTGATTTTGTTTAGTATGATAATTAAGTGAATTAGTTGTTGGTGGAACTAAGGCGCATAAATTTGCGGCATGCCCATCATCTCTCTCTCTCTCTCTCTCCCTCTGTCTCTCCCTTCTCTCTCTCGCTCTCTGTCTGTCTCTCTTTTACTCCTGCTATCATAAAATGTCGAATGCAAATTCGTTCCATCACTCAAATTGTAGTTTTTCCGACAACTTTGGGCGAGCGAGAAAAACGAATTAAATGCTAAATGTAAAATGTAAAGAAATGTGAGCCTGGCCAATAGACAATGCGTGTCAGTCAGTCAGTCCGTCCATCCATCAGTCAGTCAGTCAGTCAGTCAATCAGACAGTCATTCAAGTGCGACAGGCTTCTGAGCGTGTGACTCACTATTTCTCTGTCTATTGGCATCCTTTATTTTCTGTATATGTATGTGATTTTCTTTTCTTTGACACAGACAACAAAGAACCAAATGCCGAGTTGAGTTCTTTTTGTTGTTGTTGTTTGCACTCATATTTAAGCCCTGGCCGACAAATACAATAAAAACAGCTAACAATCAATCATTGCACGTGTTGTATCTCTTTATTTCTTTATTTTTGTTGATTAGGCCTTTCCATAAAAGCTCCAAAATTTCAACAAATCAGTCAGTCTAAGCCCCCGCTCAAGTAATTAAATATTAATTAAAGCATTGCGCAAAACTACAAGAAGACAAGTAAGAGTATTGTAGTCGGGAGTGCTCGACTAGGGTATACCCTGCACCTTCGTCTACCAACACCAAATGCAGCTCGTTTTAGACTCAGGACTTGCCACTCCCCTCAACTACTTGCCACCGATCTGTTGATAGTATTCTAGAAAGTTAAAGTTTGGTGACTCTAGCTCTTAAAACCTAAGAGTTTCGCTTTAGAAAGGATTTCGATATCGATTCTGATCGAAAACTCGTACTGCGCGGGCACTTGAAGGATCTACGTTCAAAATTTCAAGTCTCTAGCTCCCATAACTTCTATATACTTTACGGGTTCGGAGCTGCTTCCTTTTGCCTGTTACACACGTTAGCACAGAAACATTATACCCTTTTTGCGCATTTTCAATGTGTTTAGGGTATATAAAAAGAAACACAAATATACATAAAATTCCTGACAATTTCCACAGAGTCTTTGCAGTGGTTCGTCACCCAAAAGTTGCCTCAATTAAAGGCGATTTAAATTTATAGATACGCTGCACAAGGCGGCATGGTTGGGGAGAGCGGGAAGAGCGGAGAGTGGGGGGCACAAGCAGTTAGCCAATGCAGTAGCACAGGCAGCGGCATAAAATGGCTTAATTAATTTTAATTATTTTCAATGAGCGACTATGAAATGAAAATTTCTTTCAAGGCGCAACTAAAACTTGCGTTCCCTCCACCCCCCCCCCCTTCGCCCCGATGTCTACACATGCTCCACCCCTTTGCTAGCTGAAAATTTGTATTTGATAAAAGCAACAATTAAGCAATGAATTAATGTCTAAACATATGGTATACCCTATCTAATGGGTTCTACGGGTACCCGCGTGCCCCTTGCTGTGCGGTGGCAATTGGCCAATTGATCGCCGCTTAACCCGCTCCTGTTGCCACATTTAGTCGCATGTTTTCTTCGGGTGTGGAGGGGGGGTGGGGCTTACACAAAAATTTCGGTTCCCAATGTTTACTTTTCATGTGGCCGCCAGTTGGCTGCATATGCGGGCTGTGCAACATAACTTTACCCCCACCCCCGGCCCTGATAGGCCCATTAATTTATTTGTGTGGCACATGCAAAGCAATTGACGACAAACCGACTCGCAATTAGACACAAAATCAAAATGAAAATTTCGTTTTTCCTGCACCCAAAACTCGTCTATATTTCCCATGCCAATAACTGTTTGTTTGCAATGCGTGCGCATATTTCGGATCTCGATTCGATCGTAAATTATAATAAAAAAAAAAAAAGCCACTCGCAGAGCCCCCGCATCAGGTAGCCAGTAGCCAGGTAACGCCCCACCTGGTTGTTGCCGCTGGGGCGCGAACAAGACGCCAAAAAGCAGGCGCAGCTAAACCAAGAGAGGCAGCAAGAGACAGCGAGAATTGAGACGCAAACCAAACGAAATTTGACAAATCAGAATGTGCACTCAACAAGAACTATTAATCAAATCAAATCAGAGAACAGCAGGGCAAAAATATGATATATCAAGGTTTATATATGGAACGAACGAGCGTATGAGGCCTAACAATCCATGCCTGGCTAAAACTAGGCTAAAACAAACACCGATTTTTTTGAGAAAAAACTCTTTCCCCAGGAATTATTCCCATTATTTTTAATGGTGTTATTACGATCAATTGAAGATATTTACTATGGTCTGTAAAGTATTAAAAGATATTTACTCAATTCTGTACAGTATATCTATTATTATAGATAAATATAGAAGATACTTACTAAGGTTTGAGCTCTTCATCTTTAACGTTTCCTTAATATTCCATTCTAGAAATAAACAATAAGTGAATTCTCTACAAAACTAATCTTTGCTTTCTCCAAAGCCCACTCAAAACAGGATTCAGTATACATATATTATTTTTACCATATATGTATAAATGTGTAACGCATAGAAGTAGTATATATATTCTATATAAAGTATATATATTCTATACGATGCGCGTCATCATGTCATCTAATTTTGATATATTCAATACGTATTTAAAGGCCTTTCCAATTTTCTTTTATATTTTTCATTACTTTCTGTGGCTTGGTATGTTTTTAGCTCTACATCTAGTTTCGATTCATTTGTAAAACTATTTTATACCCATTCTACTTTCCAAAAACTGCATTTTCAAGCGATCGTGAGTTATAATTTCAAGCGATTTTGCAATTTCAGTTTGTTTTTGTTTTTACGAATTCGCATTTCAAGTTGCGAGCTTCTGCTGATGTATCTACACAAACATGAGACGATCTTAAAGTTTCTAACCCTGAATGGCCAATTAATTGGAAAAATATTTTGCGCTTTATTCAATGCCAGGCTATAGGAATCATAATGTTATATACATTAGTGTGTATGTGTGTGTGTGTGTGTGTGCCACACACTGTGGCATCCAGTTAGTCAGCTGGCCACATGGAACAGTGCTCAGGCTTTAAAGTAACCGAAGGGGGTTGCCGGTTGTCGTTGTTCCTCGAGTCAAAATGTCTGCGTGCACTTAATAAAATAGGATTAACATTTTATAGTTGCATTGTGTGTGTGTGTCTCTCTCTCTGTGTGTGTCTGTGTGTGTGTGTGGGCATAAAATTTCGACAACTGCGCATTGCTGTCTCTTTTTTGACGACGCCTTTGAATAGCGAACAAACACTTTATACCCGATACACAGCTAAATACAACCAGTTATTGAAATGATGACAGCTGCGAGGACTGATAAAGAAGAGGCGTTGCCTTTAAAACAAGTCCTGCGTGCCTTAAATATCAAATATACGAATATTTTATAAATTTCAAACAAAAATAATAGGCTTTTGTTTAGAAAATCTTTTGATGCCTGAGCGTTCCGCAAGTGTTTCAAAAGGGCTCTCATTATTGGAGTGTGTCAGCTGTGTTTTAGCATATTTATTACCTTAAATACTTGCCCGATACGCAACCGGTTCAAAATTTGGGCGTTTCGCAAAGGTTTTAAGAACCCTTTCAGTTAGAAGAGTTAGCACTCATAAAGGTAGAGATGTGGCTTGGCACATAAGTTTAAATACTTGCCCGATACGCAACCGGTTCATAACCGGTTCAGCTGTGAACGTTTTGCAATGTGTCATATTTGAGACTTAGAATAGAAAAACAATCTTAGAAATTGAAGGATTTTAATGCGCAATTTGAACCGGTTTCCTATCCGAAAGGATTCCATTTGGGATGCTGCAACTTGGCATGTAAACTGTTTAACATTAAAGTCAAATATAAACCCGTTTGTCTAATGTCATAATTGAAGTTAGAATTGAGCGTGCTACAAGTATCAGTTCCCATGAATGCATCCGTTAGATACGTTTGGGCATAACTTATGCATCAACGCGTACAATTTTCAGCATAAATCGCGCGCTGTCACCCAGCCGACTTGCCTTTTGTCATCCTCATCCCGATCCTCATTATCAACATCGTCATCATCATCATCGTCATCATTATTATCATCATCATCAGCCAGCCAGCCATTCATCGGAGAGTCACATCGAGTCGCAACTAGCTAAAAAACTTTGGATATCGTCTACCCGTCTCATCGTCTCATCGTCTCGTCTCTTTTGCTCTCATTTGTTTGTTGTTTTTGTCTCTCTTTCTTATTCAGTTTCTTTGGTCGTCGTCGTCGTTAAAATATTTTTGGGTGTGTTCTGTATTTTAATAGCGCTACGAGCCGCGTGCGCATTGCCACTTCCTTTCGTATCGCACACACACACCCGCACACCCGCACACACGCACGCACACCCATGCTCTCTTGGCTTGTTTAATTTCTTTCGAATTTGTCAAAAAGTAACATGATTTCAGTTTTTACTCACTTGATGTCTCCTCTGTCTGTACATTAGACGCGTTTTTCAGCTAATCCCGCGTGCGACTCACTTTGAATTATTAAAACCTAATCTTGATTGTATACATAAGTGAATACCTCGTCGCCCTCCTCAGTTACAGTTTCTCTTCTTCTTGTTCTTCTTTTTTTCTTCTTCTTGATTTAAGTGTTGGAGAATTTATAATATGTCTCGACGTTGCGATCGCACGAACTCTTCTCAGGCATTTCGTCAGATCTGGTCATAATAACTCCCCCACCTTGAGAAGTGCACATAAATCTGCGCTTCATTTTATTTATTTATTTTTATTTTTATTTTCTTCGCTTCTTGTTGCTGCTTCTCTTCATATTTCCCTACCTTTTGTGGCTTTTAGTCTCAATTTTAGGATTAAAAATGTCGTCAGCATTTTTTAAGCTGAATTCAGTTCTGGCCCAGCTCTCACATCATTTGGCATTGATTTAATAAAAAAAACACACCCAATCTACAATCTAAACTGTGTATATATAAATACATACCTATATCTATATCTATCTCAATTCCTTCACTTATTGGCTGTTTGACAGTTGATTTGGGTTTTCGATTGGGCAACAAATTCGACAAACTATTCATCATTTAAATGCGCTTTTGTTTTACTTTTCTTTTTTTTTTTTTTTGGGTTTTTAAGAACTTGTACTAAATTCTCCAATTGAGCTTTGAACTCGCATCGGCTGTGAATTGCATTTTTCAGAACTCAAGCACTGAAAATGTTGCCCCTGATCAGTCACCCACCCGGTGCAAGCAGCCAAATCAACTAAAAGCAACAACAAAAATTGCACAAAAAAAAATATATATTAATTTATTAAAATTTAAAGCGCATGACTTTCAGAGCAAATGGCACAGAAATAACAACAACAACACGAACTAGCAAAATAAATTGCTATGATTCATGCGTCACACTTGCGCATAATAACTGGGAGAGGGCTAAAAACTGAACACTGTCAAACACAAAATTAATTCCAATACTCCAGACAATATTCGACTAAGAAATACCCAAGATTCTGTGTTAAAGTTAGAGCTAGCTGATAAAGGAAACCTCTTCATTAAACATCATTAAACATATTAGACTAAGAAATACCCGTGATTCTGTGTCAAAGCTGAAGCTAGTGTATTTAACTTATTTCACCTAATCTCAATTTGAACTGGGAGAGGTCTATAATATTTGACTAAGAAATACCTGAGCCTAGCTTATAAGGGAAATCAGTTTTATCTGTGAGAGGACTAAAAATTGAACACTGTCGAACACCAAATTAATTGCAACATCAAATACAATATTCGACTAAGAAATACCTGTGTGAGCTAAAGCTAGCTTTTATAGAATATCTCTCTATTAATTGTCTTTCAATTTATCTCAATTTGAACTGAAAAGGATTAATTGTAATTCAGCTTAGCTCAATTTTAAATGATCATTCCAATACCTTCAACTTATTTATACAGTTTTAGCAAAACCTAATAAAAAATAGTTAAAAATACATACAATGCCAAGCCTAACTGCCTAAGCTTTAAATTCATAGAAGAGATACACTGCAAAAACCGCTAGTAAAACTTCCCTCAACCCACTCAAATTAGGAAATCTTTCAGATTGAATGATCAAATGTCTATGAAGATAACTTCAAACAGATTCTGCGCAGCCGAATATACCTGCTTGCAGCTAAGTCGGTGCGGGTATAAAAACTAAAGGAGCACAAGGCAAAGCAAAGCCAAAACGGAGCAGGCAACAAAACTAGCGGCACATTGAAAGAAAGAAACACAAGGCGCAAGGCGTAAGACGCCGACGCAGGCGCAAATGCTGATGCTGACGCAGGCGGCGACGTCGACGTCGTCGCCGACGCAGACGCAGTTGACGTTGGCGTTGGCGTTTGGCATCAGCTGCTGTTTGGCAGTTGCCCAGTTGTCAGCTCGACTTTTGGTATCTGTCTGCGATTTGTTGCCCCTTGTGGCATTCTGTTGCCAGGCGGCTGGCTGCGGCTAGATTCTAGATACTCTCTGGTGGGCACCTCTCCAGGTGTGCGCCACAAAAATGCTGCAAGCTGTGTGTCCCCGAAAAAAAAATAACTCGCGCAATTTGTTGCATGTTGTTTGAGGTGTTTCGGTTTTTTTTTTTTTTTTTTCTGTTGTTATTATTTGCTTTTTGCCTTCAAATATTTGTGAATTTCGATTTCCAGACCAACGGAGCGCGCCAATGCCGCGTATCGGGCTGGAAATAAGTCAGGAATCGGGCCAACAGAACGCGTTGCTTGTCTAATGACAACTTAATTGAGGCTATCTATCACCTGGTACTTAGTTTAGTCGAGTTTAAACGAAATGAAAAAGCACAAAGAATATGAACACAGCAAAGCCCTAAGCTCTGCGCCTTCATAAACGATGCAATTAGCAATTAAATTTCCGTTGACCTAATACCTGGCCAAAGACTTTTCGACTTATTTGTCAATTACAAATTACGACTTGGGCCACACCACCTATCCATAAATAAATACAATTATGTACCCCTCCCCCCTCCCCCCTTCCCAGACTTGGGTGCTTTATTTGTTGACAGTAAAATGGAAAACCGAAAATCACTCGCATGACTTTAATTACAATTTAATATTTATTTAGTTCGATAAGCGGCACAATTATTGTATAACGTAGGAGGTACACAGATATGCCTACACCTAGTCACACACGCACTCACACACACTCACACACACACACACACACACACACACACACACAGGCGCACACATACCCCCACTCGCCTTGTTGATTGTATCCGAATTGTTGTGCAAATTTATTTAACAAGTCGCTGATACCAGGAAGAAGTTTGCGTTTATACGTTTTTCTAACTAATTAAAATTTAAACCTTGTTTATATTTAAATGCAATTTAAAAGCGCCCGCATAAAGAAACTTTTTACATCAAGCTGAAACCCGGTTACTCTTTAATAAACAGAAGCAACAAGTACAAGGTCGCGGCATATATATTACTTCGCGCTAAAACTCTCTGGGAATTATAAATGAAAATTGTTTTAGTTACCATTAACTGTAACTAGACGACAAGCGCTGTCTACACTCTCTATATGGCTTATTAAAGGCGATAATATATAGTCAACCAAGCAGAACATAGTTACTCAAGTATACCCAGTATACCATAGAATAGAGTAGAGACAAAGACCCCGATAAACATTCAACAAAGGCAGGCGTCACATTGCCAAAGGGGCGCGTTTACTTTTTAGCTTTTCTTCTGTGTCATTTTATCAGTTCGGGGCAATTGCCTAGAATTAGTTAACACATTTGTTTTGCTGTACTTTCGTGTTGTTGTTGTAGTTCTTGTTGCTAATTAAACAATTTGTATTTTATGCCATTTGAGGGCGCGCATTTAAATTAATTTGCCTTTGGCTTTTAGCCGCCGCCTGATAAGCCATAAAAAAACACGCCTAAATCAACAATTAAATTGCCATTGCAAAATGCCAAAAAGGCAAATAATAAACGCATGTAAAACCGAAACAAGCTGATAGATACGTAAAGTATCTGTAAGATAAATGCGCAATTTTGCATCTGCAACTGCAACAAGTCGCAGCAGCTGCTGCGCATTTGCCACAATGTGACGCCGCATGCGAAATGGGCATTAGAATCCAGCAAAAAAAAAGAACCAAAATGCCAGATTTAAAAAACAATCTTTATTTATTCGGGATTAGTTTGTATTGGAAAGGAAAAGCCGAAATGCGTACGTGCAAAGTTATAAAGAACAACGACAACAATAAGAACAACAATTGATGGTCGTCACAGGCCCAAAGAACGTGAGGCGACAACAACAGTGAAAAGGCAAAAAAGATACAAGATACAAAGATACAATATTGATGACTGTGTGTGCGTTTGTGTGTGTGTGTGTGTGTGTGTGGCTCAGCAGCTGTGCGTGGCCACTTTTCCATTAAAATGAGTCCCAACAAAACGCAGCCAACTTGCATTTCAATTAATCCATTGCATAACTTAAGAAATTATGCAAACAGGAGTAAAGAAGTCCAGCGCGAAGTCAAACTGAGGAAACTGTAAGATAATTAAATAGTTTCAGATAGTCCATGTTTATTTTTGAGTTATAAGCAACTTATGATCACAATTTCGAAATATGCTTAGATTTACGAGTCGACCAGCTTAGATTTTGGTTAAATATACAGAATTTTAAAGCTCAAATATTCGAAATGTTAAATGAAAAAATCCCTAAAGTTAATTTTCTTCAATTTGGAATGGAATTTCAATGCTCAAATATATTAGAGCTTGAATAGAAAAATCTCAAATATACGGAAATTTGAGTAAAAAAATCTTTAAAATACATTTTATGGTATAAACTTTAGATCGAATTTCAATGCTTAAATCTACGAGAATTTGAATAGAAAATTCATGAAAATATATTTTTAAGCTTTACTCAAAGTGAGAATATACACATACATATACATATTCTCATTAAAAATGTAATCACAGCCCATATAACGAAATTTGCCAAGCCCACAACTCGACTAGTTTCTGAGACCCTTCATTTATACATAACTATAATAAATAATATTGCAACGATTGCTGTTTGGTAACTCTTTGAAGTCTGTTCGCCCTATTTAGATTCTAATAGAGAATATAATATTGCAAAATCACCCGACAAATAGTTTATTAAAAAAAGTTGAACTCGTTTTTACTTGAGTTTGCGTAAAATAGTTCGAAGCAAAGCAGCGCCAAAGTTTGTCTTGATGATTATGGCTGCTTACTAATTGAGGCAGTTCGATCTTTAGAGACCTACTTGCACACAGACACGCACACAAACACACATAGACACACAGACGTACTTGGAAGAAAAGAGTGTGCTGTGTGTGCACATTAAGATCAGATACAAAGATACATTATCTGAGCTGAGCTGAGCAACGTCTTCGCTTTGTAGGCGGCGTTTGGCGCAATTAAAACGCTTAAAGCTAAGCAGCAGAAAGTCGAGACAGTCAGTCAGTTATACAGACTCGACTTGAATTGACTTTTATGCTACTTAAAGATACATGCCACACACACACACACACACACACACACACTTACAGAGTGCCCAGAGTCGATCGGCCTGGCGTTTGGGAGTAGAGTTTGATCTGCTCTGTCCGTGTCTCCGTCTCTGTATCTGTGTGTGTGTGGTAATGTATAGATATAAATAAGCGATACGTGTAATTCGGGTCACTAACCGTTAACAATAAATTTCATTTGTTTAAAAAAAACCAACGCCAGCGGCTTGAGATACAGAGAACTGTTGCTGCCGCTTGGGTAAGAAATTGACATCTGATCATTTGTAATTATTATTGCGCATTGCGAGACATGACATGGCAGCCACTGGGCGTGGTCACACCCGACGACTTTATATATATATATATGTATATATATCTCTCTATATAGCATTGGCTGGCCAATTCAAATGAGTATCGAGTATTGAGTAGCTGGTTGGCTGCTTGTTTAATGACTGCATTCTAAAAGGCCGCGTATCGCGTTCAAGTAATAATCATTTACATGATTCTCAAATAGTTCACTGAACTCCTTCAATCAATCTTAGATTCGGAACAATTAATGCCAAAAAAAAAAAACCAACAAAACTTCAAAAATAACTCAACTCTGTAACCACATGGCTGAAATCTTTGAGAGGGGTTGGGTTTGAGCGGGGGAAACGGGCAGGGGGACTTGTCAGCCGCCGTTTGGTGGGGATCGAATATGAGGCTTTCTTTCTTTTGATTTGTAAGTAGTTTCGGCATCGTCGTCTACTTGAAGCGTTTCAGTTTTCGTTACGTTAAGTCCAAGTTAAATGGAACCAGAAATTATTTGAACGCCTTCAAGTGCTACACACACGCATACACACACACACACAACCTATGGAGCAGAACTCTAAAGTATAAAGTCATAGCGTAATCATGACTTGATGCGATTATAAAATGCTACAACAACAAGGGCCTGCTTGAAGGCAGTATAAAAAGAAATTAGATACACACACATCTACATATATCCAAGTAAAAGGCAACAACAATAAGTTTCAATATTCAAATGAAATTTGTTGGGTAAAAAAATGACTAACAAAAATTGTTGTTGTTGTTGCTGCGTTCTCAGTGCTTAGAATTGTCGAGTAAGATTTTATAACAACAACGAATTTGAGACTACCAAGTGAAATGCTTAAAGAAATGTTAACCCACATCAAAAAATATCTCAACTTAACACACACACACACACACACACACGCATAGACACACACACACTCACACTCGCTCAAGTTATAAACAATTAAAGAAACTTTTGTATAGAAATTCAAAAGTGGCAGCTACGAAAAATGTTCAAATGCCAGTCAGCAATTGGTGGCAACTGCTTTCGACTTGTGGCAAGGTGGCAGACGGGGTCCAGGGTGCAGGCAACTTAAATGAGTTATGTTGTGTGGGTGTTGCTGACAATGGGACTGCCCATGCTTAAGCCAACTTTCTAGCAAACTAACTCAAAATAAGTCAACTAAAATATTTGTGTGGAAACAAACAAACTTTATACCATGCAAATATGTTCTGTTATATGCATACATATGTTGGCTTAAGTTCTTTATAAAAAATATAAAAGAAAATATAAAAAGCTACAAGCAAATAATGAAAAGTAGAGTTCTACAGCTATAATTCGCAAGCAGTTCTAGCTTTTGTGTTAGCTTATAAGCAGCTAGGTTTCAGTCGATTGGTTTAATAGTGCATTTGAATGTGAAAATCTGAAGACAAATCAATTGCAGATGCCTTGCCACTTAATTTTGACTACAACATTTGCTATAACACGCCCATTGGGGCAAGGTCTGCGCCCGCCTCCTAATTTATATGCTCGTAACAATACACTTAACAATCGGCATTGGCCATATAAGGCGAGGGGGCAGCCCATTGAATTCTGTGTGCATGTGTGTGGAGTGTTCAGTGTAATGAACTTGTCAGCCAGCCATGTTTAGGGTGTGTGTGTGTGTGTGTGTGTGTGTGTGTATGGATGTGTGTACGGCCAAAGAAAGTCACAGACAGTACGCATAAAGTACAATGAGTTTTGGAGATATGAGTGTATGAATACAACGAATGCGAGTATGCGTCTTAACCACATAATGACTATTCAAATGCGAGCTCTGCTCCATTTGTTTCCAGGCCGATTGAGATGGCGATAGCAATAGAAATAGTCGCCTAGTGGCATAGGTAATCCATTTGGCTTGCCGATATCTCTGCAGCTGTCACAGTGACACCAAAAAGACACAACATACTACTACGGCTACAGTCTGTTCGAAAAGTATGCGCGCAGTTGGGTCCCCAACACTCAACTTTGAGCCAGTCAGTCAGCCAGCCAGCCAGGCAGCCAGCCAGCTGCGCCCGAAAGCGTATTCCCCCCATCCATGCGCCGCCTTGTGGGCTGACTAATGAAACACAACCCAATAATTTAGTAAGTTTTACCTACGCATGCGCAATTCGACTTACAGTCGATGCCTCAACAATTGTCACAGACTATAAAAAAAAAAAAAAAACGGAAAACAACAACAAAAACAACAACTACAAAACGAGCAACAAAGAATTCGGAGGTTTTGTGTAGGCGAAGTTTAAACACTCTTAACTTCAATTGGGGACAGCTCAACGATTAATTTATTAGTTGAAAGTTTCAGCTTCGCTAAGAGAAGAAAAGTTGTATTACTTGTATTGACTTTTATTGTCAATTATTATTATTGTTCTTATTACTAATTTTAGTATTATTATTATTTTTACTATATTAATTATCAATACTATTATTATTATTATTGTTATCATTATTATGATTATGATATATATTTTTATGATATATATATAACCAATCCCGTCAGAGTTTAGACTTTACAGAATGACAGAGCCGCCGACAAAACTAGTTTCGAATTTAGATAAGTTAAGTTACCTAAGATAAGTTAGCATTAATGTTGGCTATTTTCAGCTGTTGTCAGTCGGAAACAGCTAAAATTGTAAGCTAAATTAGCTATTTTTAGCTGATACAGCTAATTTTAACATTGGCTTCGGCTACTTTTTTTGTTATTTGCCAACACTGGAGATGTTATTATTGCATCGCAGTTAGTTGCTTGTTCGCTGTGAAGCTTATGATACCCGATGTAAGGGTAGCTTAAAGAGTAGTAAAAAATGTCACTGAACTCGCGCGCGACGCTTTTTCCAGCATATATATAGTTTTTTTTTGGGTGTAGGCCAGGCCTGAGCTGGGAAGTAAACAAAGGCACGTTTGGAAAAAAACGAAAAAATCTTAGTTCGGTTTTTTTCTTTAGCTAGTTACAATTGTAAGTAGCACAACACGGCGACGGCGACAGCGACGTCGACAGCGACGTCGACGGCGGCGGCGACAGTTGAAGCAACTGCGCAGGCGCGCGCGTGTGCGTCATGAAATTAGTTTATTTGTTTGCATAAGTCGTTTGTGCATGTGTGTGTGTTGTTGTTGCTGTTGTTGTTGTTGCTTTTGTAGCAATTTCTAATAAATTTGTTGCTGGCAGCGCCAGTGTCATGCACACCTGGAGCATAATTCGCCAGCCATGAGTCAATTTCCGTCAGCTGCGTCCAAATTATAACAAAAATTGTTCAAGTAAAATATATACATGAATAAAAATGCATATGTTAAACTAAAAGTGGCTGTGTGTGTGCGTGTGTGTGTGTGTGAGTGTGTGTGTATGTAGTTGAGTACTCAACCGAAGAGCCGAAAGGGTGTGCAAAGGGGTTGGGCAGAGAGCAAAGCAAGCTCCACTTAAGCCACAAGAATGGGCTTCATATTGAAATAGGGAATACTGCGACGTTAGAACAATAAACACTATACAAATCAATGCTCGATGCCACTTGAATTCAACCGGAGCGCACGGCGGAACCAACGTGATTCGGATAGGGATTGGGTCTTGGGATTTGGGACTTGGGAGTTGGGCACTTCGGTTCTGCGGCTCTTTTTGGTAGTTCGAGTTTTCATGGGTTTGCCCACTTGAACGTTCGATGACATTTCAGTTTTTATTTTAGTATTTCGACTCTGTGTAATTATAATAATACATAAATTTGTGTGCCGCAAGGCACCAAACGTAAAAGAGCAAACTCGACCTGGAGATGCCCTGTAAAAAGTTGTAAAATGCAATTCAATATGAGAACTAACACAGGTTTTTATAACCTCTGGCACAAGATAAGCTGAATTTAAGGATTCTCGATCTTAAAGATTCTGAGTTCTAAGAGAAGTGCTTGCTTCTGGTTATAACTATCTAACTGAAACCTTTCTGACTAACTGGTATACAGAAAAGTGGCATATAAGAAGCTGCATACTAAATTTAATAATTCCCGATCATAAAGATCTCCAGGTTAAAGGCATTTGAAGAACTCACCAATGTTCATGGCTGTTGATCAAACCCTGTTGCTTATGCATCTAAAAAGTACGTGGTATACATATTAAAATGGAATCTGTAAAATCATGTCGAGTGCTACAAAGTTTAACGATTCCCAGTTACGTACTTATAATACCTAAATAAATATAAAATATATGCATGCGAGTGTGTGAGTGTGCGTTTGTGCGTGTGTGCGTGTGTGCGTGTGTGCCCTCCAGGCACTGCTGGTCTTTCGGCTCGGTACTCGTAGCTGTACTTATATGGGACCCCATTAAAATGCGTACCATTCGCACTTCAGTCGAAACAGTTGGCGAGTGTGAACTGTAACGTTGCTTTAACTTGTCTTTGACAAAAAGATGTAGTTCACTGTACTAAGTCGAAGAAGAGCACATGCAATAGCTTTGTTAATTTGTCGTAATTACACACACACACTCTCTTATGGGGTTAAGAGAGACGGAGAGGGGGCGGCAGGCAGCTAGAAATACCTTCGACAGTTACTGTCTGATATATTTTTTCGGTTTCTGTAGCTGGGGGCCCCCATCACAATGCCGTGCTTTATTTAAAGGCACAAGGTTAACACATATTGTCGCTGCGTGTAGGTTCCACACAATGTAAAGCAATAGCAATAATTATTTTTGGTTTTAATATTAACAAAACGAGTAATACGAAAAAAAAAATAAAAATAAATAAAACCATCTACTCGCATATAAACCAGTTTTTAGTTGTTTAATTTCAATGCTTAATGGTCACAATTGATTGGAGCGATTATTTTTAAGATTTTCCATTATTATAAATGTTATTGTTAACACGCTTCGGCTTGTTATTGAAGTGATCTCAGCGCGGGCTGCCGAAATCTGAACTATCTGGCGATAGTTCTCCTTATTTCCTGGTCTAGTCCAGTTCCTGGCTCGCGTATTCCCGCCCCTTTTGTTAGCACTCGGCATGCATTTAAATGGCTGTCGAATCGACGGGCAGCTTCCTAGCTCAAATTGAATAATTATCAATTGTTAATAAATATGGGCAAATAAATACATAAGTAATAAACGTAATCATAAACACAATTTGACTTCGTTCAATGACTAAGTTCCTTCCCTCAATACAAACACACATACATATGCATGAATACATATGCATATGTATGTGCGCTCGTCTATACCCATTAAAACGCATACACATCCATTCAAACATATGTATATAAATATATATGCATACATGAGTACTCACAAATGCAAATTGTAAATCAGATACGGCATAAAAATATTGAACACATGGCGCAGCGTTAAGTGAAGTGAAGTTTGTAGCGGGTGTAGCGGGGGCTAGGCTAGCGGAGAGCGGGGGAGAGGGGGGGGGGTATTGGATAAGGGGGCAGAGAGCTGAAAAATCGAAATGAAATGAAATTAAATAAAGCACAATAAAACGTACTTAAAGATTGACGATTTTTGTGCCAGCGCCGCGGCGAGCACAGTGGTTCCACAACACTTAAAACTGGAGAAATCCACCGCAAACCATGTACGTTAAAGATTATGTTAATAGTACAGACATACATGTATTTCATTAAATAATTTTTTTTTCTTTTATTTATGTTCTATATTCTACATTACCAGCCATATTTATATGGCCTTTGTCTGTGAACTCTATCCAAACTGCGTTTTGAGTGGGTCTCGGGATGTTATCTATTCTTTATTGTAGCCTTGATGCTGCGATGGGCATCCAGGAAAGTTTTCTCTTTCCACTGAAATCGATAGATTACTTCATTCTATCTATAGATTTATTAAATCAATGAAATAGTAAATAGATAATATAATTTATTTTGTTAAATTTTCAAAATTGCCTAGAAACTAGAAATTAGCCAATCCAGAGCTGGGCACAGAATCAGAGAATCCCTGAAGCTTTTTTCTTTGTGATTTTTTGCATTTGTTTCTTCCAATTTTAACCAAGGTGCATAGCGCATAAGTTTTTGGGTAGAACGACAGAGACGACACACACACACACACACAAACATATATAATTAAGTATATATGGATGGGCATATTGGCTATATATATAGCCGATTATGAAGAATTTTTGCGCAATTGTATGTGTGTGTGTGTGTGTGTGTGTGTGTGTGTTCGATCTTAATATAATTGGCTGTCAGTGCGACGTTCGATCGCCCCTGAAAAATACACACACACGAAAAAAGCATCGCACAAAATGTCGGCAGCTGTTTGTTAGCCGGGCGAGTGTTATTGTTGAGTGTGCGTGTGTGAGTGTGTGGGGGTGTGCATGTGTGTGCGTTACTTTTGATAAAATTTATTTGATTCTCCTTTATATAAATGCATTTTACAGTCATTGTTATTCATAATTTCTTGGCCCATTTCAAAATGGCTCGCAAAACATTTATATTTCGTGTGAAGCATGCACGCGTGCCCCTTGCCCCTCGTCTTTGCCCTGCCCCCTTTATGGCCAGCGCTGTCTGTTGGCTAATTGAAAATCAATTAAATTGTGGCCTCACATATTGCCAGAGCATATCAGAATATCAGACAATGTCAGACGCTTGTCAGAAATCATGCACAAAACAAAAACCAGCTCGAATCCTTATTTTTGTTTTATTTTCTTTTGTTTTGTGGCAATTGGAATTTAAGTCCAGAAAGTCAGGTTCAATGTATCTTGAAGTGCGTCTTAAAGCATTTCACAAGTCTCAAGCGGCACAAGCTTTGCATGCCCAAGTAGCTCGATATTTGGGCTCATTTTTGGCTGGTACAAGTTGTGATTTGAGTTTTTTGGGATCGGGAATGGGTATTATGAAAATGCGCATTTAATTGAACGCTAAACTTCTAATTATTTCAGGTGAACAAACAGTATACGGCCAACGATCTGGAGGCTTTTATGAAGATAGCCGCCAACTGGCAGAGCACCAACCACAATTTGTTGGAGGGTGTCGATCTAAAGACAGGTAGACAACATCAAATCTTAAACACAATTGTTATTTAACATATTTGTATTCGTTGGTTTTTGCACAGAAATGACGCAATACATGAACAGCCCGTCGATGAACATGTATAAGAAACGCGAGCGTACACAGAACTGGAATCACCAGGAGAAGAAATACTTGCTGGATCTGTGCCGCAAGGATATGCGCATCATTGAGAATAAGCGACTAGACGCTGGCTTAACCGCCGTCAAGAACAAGGCCTGGAAGATCATACATCAAAAGTTCTCCAATCAATTTGGCACCGATCGCACCTGCAATCGCCTCAAGGAGCAATGGCGTCGCATGAAGGGTGAGCATGACAAAGTTCCAGCTAAATTCCAAACTAATTTTTATTCTTGTTTCATCATAGCCTGCACGCGTAACGAGATACTCGACTATAACAATCGCCTGGCTAGATTTGGCGCTGAGGTGGCAGATCGCAAGAAGCCCTCCCCGTTTACCTTTGAGGTCTGGGACTTTATGCAGGAGGCGAAAAAGGCGTGCAAATCGGAGGCACTCGATGGCATTGACTACTCCAAAATACCGTTGGCACTTGAGGAGGACTTTGAATATCGCGATGACTACAAATTCAATGCCGATGAGCATGATATGGATGAGTAAGTGCCACAGCAACAACTGGCGCGAGGCAAACACAACTAACTTTTCTTTTTGTTTGGCCAATTGCAGCAGCCGCACACCGCCGCAGGAGCTGTGCGATGTGGACATCAAGGAGGAGGAGACCAATGAAACCTTCAATGAGACCTACAATAATCACAGCAGCGACATTCATGCCAATGGCGAGCGTCTGAGCGTCTCACCCAATCACAGTCGCAATGGCCTGCACGAGCCAGAGAGTCCGGCGGCCGCAACGCTGGATGCGAGCAGCGCCTTTTTGCCGCCCACTGGCAGCGACATGTCCGGCTTTCAGCCCAGCTTCAACATGAACAACATATCCGCTACGCTGGAGGCGCTCAACGCGCTGCGCAGTGGCCAATTTCCGAGCGCAGCCGCCGCAGCGGCTGCTGCCATACAGCAGCATCAGGCGCAGGCTGCGGCACTGCAACAACAGCAGCATCAACACAGCAACAACAACAATAACAACAACAATAATGAGGATGATGATGAGCTGCTGAAGCCCATGGCCAAACGCCAGCGCACAAGCAGCAGCAGTCTGGCCAGCGAGGAGCAACAGACAACGCTGCCCCTGCCACTGCCACTGCCACTGACCGCAGCTGTGCCACAATCCACAGACAGTCAAGCACTGGAGCGCAGCAGCAGCAGCAGCGGCGTTGTCGTCGTTGGCGGCAGTAGCAGCAGCAGCGCCGTCGCCGCCGCCGCCGGCGCCGCCAGCAGCACAGGCAACTCCTTTGAGCTGCGCCTGTTCATGGAGATGCAGAGCAAGGAGCATATGATGCGCATGAAAATACTGGAGGTACAATTGCAGGCGGCCAAGCACAGCCGCGATCTGGTCGAGATTAACAAGACGCTGGCGCTGCAAAAGCTGCAGGAGCTGGCCAGCAAGCGGTTGCCCAGTTAGAGCAACGCATCGTTCACTGTTAACTGCTTGATTATCATCGTTTTCATCGTTGTTATAGTTGTAGCTGTAACTTTGTAGCACGTAGCACTTAGCACGTAGGGCGTAGCTAAAGTTAAATTTTAGAATAAGCAACAAATTTTGTAACCAGAGACAGACCGGCACACACACACACACACACACACACACACACACACACACACACACACACACACACACACACACACACACACACACACACACACACACACACACACACACACACACACACACACACACACACACACACACACACACACACACACACACACACACACACACGGAAACACAACACATGCATTGAGCTGCAATTCACAACATTCCTGGCATTGTTTTGACCAGTATTTAAAAGCTAGAAGCACACACACACACACATAGATAAACGGCAGCTCATTGCGCTTGCAGCTGCAGCGGCGCACAAAAGTATGCCATATTATTTTATATAGTTAAAGGACTCTCGCCCTCAATACAACAGCAGCCCATGCATACAGCCTACCTCACACACGCACACACACACACACAAACACACGCACACACAGGGACACAACAGACTCCTGGGCAGAGGCAGGTGAGTCAAGGCGCGTGTTTTGTGGCTCTGCACTTGACCAAGTCAAGTGATTTGTGAATACGCCCGAACGCATTCAAGTTTTTAGTTCTACTTAGTTCTAGTTCTAGTTGTAGTACCCGTAACAGCTCTCCAAGTTGCTCAAACCTACGCACACACTCACGCACACTCTCACACACAAACTCTACTTACCACAAATGTATTTTAAAAATGTACTTATAAAATATATATATGTATGTATATGTATTTATATATATATATATATGTATATATTTTTGACTTGAGTTCGACTAACGAAAAGCACAACAAATCTTTTTTTATCTTATTATAGAACTAAGTTACTTCATCTTGCATATTACGCGCATATATTATCTTATATGATCGAAATTCTTAATGCTGATTTATATTTATTTTGTATAGTTCGTATGTGGACATGTTTTTCGTTTTTAAATGCCATATTAATTTGCAAGTATATCCACACATTTATTGTTTCAAATGTTGTTAAGCGATCTATGATATATGTATCCATATATATATATATATATATATATATATATATAAATATATGTATGTATGTATTTATATATACAAACATATAACATACATTATATAAAAAGCCTTTACTTTGAAGCAGCATTTCTTTTTCAGTTTATTGGCGCATGTTATGTAACGCTTCTTGTAAAGCATTTGTAAATGATAAATACACACTATTTTAAATAAACTAATGAAGAGATATGAAAACCGTAAGACCAGCACTTTTAATCAAAGTTTCTAAAGCAATCGTTCGTTCATATATACTTCTCAAGGCGACTCTTTTTTGCGCAATTGCCAAATTCTTTTTGCATAGTTCAGTAACTTTTTATTGCTACGCAGTCTGGACTCCACATAACGCTCCTGTAGCTGAATATAATCGCTTATAAGTGAAAGCATTTGACGCTTCTATGAATGATTGCATTTGGTGAAAGTTGACCGTACTGTGAACTGTAAACCGAAGGACTTACCTTAACTAACTCGCCAATTTGTTTACTCCACATGGCTATGTTCTGAGCAAATACAGCATAAATAACACTTTTCTAGGGTATATTTAAGCAATAACATTTACCTTCGCCTCGAGAATTTTAGCCTTTTCGTTGTCTGATAACGAGCGCAGCTGTTGAGGGAACGGGAGACTACATCTAATGAAGCATTCCATCAAACATCTGGGCCTGAAGCAGCTCCACATTGTAGAATATTGAATTTGGAATTTTGATTTTAGTTTTGTCAAAATAGCATGTATTTGGAACAGATTTACGTTCGCCTACTGTTTTGTAAATGCTGTTCTAACCACAAATTTGCTGAATCAATTTTCCGAAACACAATTTCAATTATCTGCTTGCTGTGTTTTCGCAACTCGTGCTTCTTTCAAGTCCAGATCGACGTCCACATTATCATTATCCTCTTTTTCCCGCTCCTTGATAATTTTGTTACGCAGCTTTTGCAGCTGCTCACTTTGCTGAAGTGAATATGAAAGGGGTTTGCTTTTAGCAGTTCTTATATATATTTCTAATTACGAACAATTTTCAAAAAATGAACATTCTCCTCGGCCCTGCCTCTTTCGTAAATCTCCTTGGTGTAGGGTCGAGACACGATATTCCAATATCCTTGTGGCAATGCATCAAAAGCAAAGCTGATGGGCTTGAACGCTTTAAAGGACGGCAGCATTTTGCTCTTAAAAAAAAAAAAAAAAAATTTTTAAAATGTTCAAAAACATATAAAGTCGTGAAATGAGGTTTTAATTTTGAAAAGAGTTTACATAGTTTAATTTTGATGGAAATCATTATTCAGAATTATTCTGAACGGCGCCTACTAAGGTACGTATGTAATCAATTCGAGTGGGATGCATTTTCATCGCCTTGCTCCATATTTCTCTTCAGTTCCTCCAGCCCTTTAGCCAATTTCTTCATTTCGCTTCTGATCTTCTTGCCGTAATGTCTGGTTAATAAAAGGACTTATCGTAGCTGGGATTGTGCGTCTTATAGGGAAGTTATTTATGTACCAAAACATTTTTACAGCGGCTCTTAAACTGAGGTTTCCCATGACCAATTTTTCGAAATTCTAATTTTAATTGAAGAATTTTTTGTAATATTTTCCAAAAGCACCAACTCAGTTTTAAATTACGTTTCAAAATTGAGCCCAAAATGGACAGACGACTCACTCATGAATCTGTTGATTTTATGTTTGCAACAGATTCATGATTGAGTCTTTGAGGTTTTACCCTATGTAAATATATAAGCGATCGTAGTTGCGAACTTTTCTCGGGATAAAAATTCACTTTTGGTCCGCCTCTGTCCAGGTTTTGGGTGTAAATATTGTCAGGCATTTCTTTTTCAAAGAAAATCATTCTCAAAATTGGAAAAAAATAATGTAAGCCTTTAACTATTTTTGATCTGCCTAGATCCTAGAATAAAATACCCTGACTAAGCAAGTTTCAGTGGCTTCGATGTTCTCTTAGCGCGCTCTCAATTTCCTCTAGCTTATCATTTAGGTCCCTGATATTGCTATCTAGTTTCCTTCGTTTAGCTAGCTTACTTCGTCTTAATGTACGCAGCTGTTCATATTGCTGAATGGAAAAGAAACCAATTAAAAAGAAAATGGAATCAATTAAAGTACATACTATTTTCAGAAAGTAAACGTTTTCCATGGCTTTGCCCCTCTCGTGAAGCTTCTCGGTATAATGCCTAAGGAAATCGTTTGGATTTAGCTTAGCAATAGTTATTAGCAAAAAAAAAAAAGACTCACTTTAGGTATTGTAAGGACCACACTTTTTGAGTATTCAATAGATTGAACACATCTTTATATTTGTTGCGCAAAATAGTTGACATATTAAATGTGGCCACAGACAGATTATTTAGGTTGGAAATGAAACAACAATTTTGAAAGTTTGTATTTAAATTTTTTCTAATATATGAACATATCGTTTAAGAACCCAAAGCCAACTGAATATATTTCCAATGACTACTTGACAGCAGACATTTTTTATAGTATGCTCATATATGTTTTTGGCTAGGAAGTTCAATGAGTATATGTATATATATGAAGCCAGTCTAAATATCACGCAATGAACTTAAATTGAATAAGCTAAAAACAATGTGAATGCACTTAAAAGGAGCTTAAGCACAGACCTTCATTAGAAATGTCGCCTTTCTATGCGATTCTCATTAATTTAAGCAACGCATTCCGATGATGGAAGCCGAACACAAGAAAAAAAGCCAGTGTCAAATATTGGTAGAATAGTGCGATTAAGATAAAAATATCAACGGTTTTTTAATTTAAGAAACGATGTTGAGAGTCATATTTGAATTCAATTTATCTTCCTCATGGCTGGCTTCTTCTTGCAGACTATTCTCCATCAAATTCGGCTGTGTTCAACTTTGATAGGATGTATCTAATTTTATCTTCCAATATTACTATTTTGTAGTCAAGCATTTTTCGTTCGTAAATTTTTCTATTCCTTATAAAACTCGTTTGCGCATGTAGCTTTAGAAAGATTGAAATTAATAACAAAGAGAAGCTGCATTTATAGAGTACAAACTATTTTCAAGGAGTTCACATAATTATCACCTCTGCCCATCGGTTTAACCGTTTTATCGCTGTAATGCCTGGATGATAGATGATGATAGATAATTATGTTTTGCCGCAGATATCGGGGAACTCACTTGAAGGTCTGTTGATAAGCTGATCTTAAGGGTCTCAACAAGTTCAGCGCAGCTCTTTTTGTTTGCCCGAAGAAGCCGTCCATAATTAGCATCTGAAAAAGTAAAAAAATAAAGAGAACTAAAATGTTGAGCAGGCACAACTAGACTTAAAAATGAATGAAATTTGGACTTAAAGAAACTGACATTAGAAAATATGGAAGCTATTGCTCCTACGATTAGATATATCAGCCATTCAGTTGGTCGTCTTCTTTTCGCGTTCATTGTTTTTCTTTTTGATGCTATCAATTTGCTTATCCAACTGTTCAATTCTATCCTTGATAAGGTCCCTCTCCTTAAGTATTTTACTACGTAGTTCCTTTAGTTGTTCCCGTTGCTATAAGAGGACACAGGTTTATTTACTGATGCACAGAAACCACTCACAAGCAAACCATTTTTAAGAAGTTCACACTTTCCTTGGCCTTGCCCGTCTCCCGAATCCTCTCGGTGTACCTAGAGTGCGTTATAGAGCTGAGCTGAGCAGAGCAGAGCGGAATTTTCCGCGTAGATGGCACACTTACTTAATAATTTGTTGACAGTACACTTGTTGCGGCTGCAACAATCGAAGGTTTTTGGCAACGAAGCCAGAAACGGTTAGCAAATTTAGAGCCATCGAAATAATGTTTTACTTAAAATTTGGAAAAAATGAATTTACATGAAAATAGAGAATTTAATGAGTATGGACAAAAGGGTTTGACAGAACTCAAAATGTTGAAGGCTAAGGGCAGGCTAATTAGTTCAAAAAAAGGCGATAAGCAAAACATGCTAGGAATTAATTCGAGCCATCCTTAGAGCTGAAAACCAATTAACAGAAATCGAAAGAAATATGAGCATAAATGTGAGCTTTAAGCTATTGATATACCCTTCAACAGCAACTCTTGCCCTCCATAGAAAAACACGTTAGCTATATTCAAATATTGTAATTTATTTTATTAAATTTTTGATCGTGAAGGTAAAACAGCTGTGTGATCAACTCGTATATTAGGCGTACATGGTCCTGGGCTGACCAGGCTGACGAATAGGCGCATCGTAATAGAAAGGACGCTGCTGTGGCCGCGACTGTGAGCCGCCCCTCCAGCTGTTGCCACCACTGTCGCGCGAAGGTTCGGCCTGGGCGCCGGGCAGCAGGCCAAGCGCGGCAATCAGCACCAACAGCAAAAAACAGAGTGCGTTGAATCTCATGTTGTTCTATGGGCAGCCCTTTCTTCGACTAATTAGCCCGACTCACTGGTCGAGTAATTTATATAGACAGTTCTCAGTTGCGGCTGTGGTGAAGCACCGAGCGGGGTTTTTGTTTTGCATACAAAGAAACTTGCGTCTGTCACTGATAAGCCCACAAAAATCACAGCCTAACTTGCTTGCTCTTCCTCTCTCTCGATCTCTGGTGAGCTCTGGTTGTTCTCTCGCTTTCATATATTTTGTTCACGTTTCTCTGGCTGAGGTGGTTCGATGCTCGCCTGCTCTTGAGGCGCGATTTCTGCCGGCTTCTTCATCTGCATCACATCGATGTCGAATTCCATTTGCTTAATGCTCCTCGTTAGATCTGTTAACATGGACTCGACGCAACGCTGTCGCTGCATTAGCACCTTGGAGCGTGCCTCCAGCTCGTTGCGCTCCTGGGAATTTGTATGTTCGCATGAGCCTAGGCATATATCTATATAATATGCATTGTCTTACCAAACGCAGCTCCTCCAGCCTTAGATCCACACTGTTGCCCATTACATTGGCCAAATTAAAGTTGTTTTTGATTAAAAATTTCCTTGAAAGAGGTGTTTTTATGTATTTGCTTAATTTATAACGCATGAAGTGGCCTTACCAGTTGGTCAAATCTTTGGTCTGTTTTAGAATTTTGCGTATTATATTCGACATTTTTGAATAGTTAAACTGAGGCCAAGAATTTGATTTTTGTTAAAATTTGAAAGAAAATGAATTTAGTCTTCTAGTACACACCATTTTGATGTATAGGCAAGTGTAACTTAGTTTTTCTGTGAAATTAATGTTGTTTTTAGAAATTTGACCAAATTTTTAAAGTGAATGTATTGAAAGTCGATGTCTAACAAGCGCTGCGCACTTGATGCGGGCATGCACTTTATTTGTGGACGTCACTGTGCTAATGCGCTCAATTGAAACTCTTGCTGCATACTTTTAGGCTTATTTAAAAGATAATTTTGGTAATTGTCAAATCATGCGTTGAGCACAGTCGATTGGGGGAATCAACACGCCGCCAATGACCTTGACCTTGCATTTCTCGATCAGCACCATGGAAAATTCATTTGTAAACAACTTTTGTGTTAATTGTTCGATTGTCATGAAAAGATGGCATTCAACTGTGTTTTTGTATAAAAATCTGCGAAGGGAATGCAAGAACTCAAGAGCCGCCAGCTCGTGTGATCTTTGAGATCGAAGTTATATATATACACACATATTTGCATTCCGATTAAATTCTCAACTCAGTACAAATGCCAATTAAGATTATGTAATCAAAAAAATGTAATACAATTTCAACTGAAGGGTGTGTACTTTCTTCCTACCTGTTCCAAATTGATCAGGAATCGGTAAATTTTATACGCTTGCGTTGGCTTGCGACACCAGAAGCAATATCAGAGTTAATTTACAGGTGAATAAATAATGCTTATAAATACAATTTAATGAATGACGTTGCGTAAAAGAACGTTCAGAATTTTAATTCAAAATGCAAACAGAGCCGAAAACCTGTTTGCAATACGTACTTAAGGACTGTTAGATGCAAGATCTAGACGTGCATTAAATTTATTTACTACACATATTAAATAATAATACGTTAAACACGAAATGAAAAAAAAAACAAAACATTTAAAATTCTCCCATATAGGTAGACTAGCTGTTAAATAAGATATCAGTCAAATGTTATTAATCAATGGAATAACCTGTTGACGACCCTAGAAGAAATACAAATTTCAGGTTTTATGCCAAAAGCGTGCATCAAAAACAATTCTTTATTAAAGCATTTAAACAGTTCGTGTTTACTTTAAGAACCATGCACAAAATATAAACGTTAAATGCTATTAAGTTAAATGTCACGTTATAGTTTTAAGTGCTTCGAGTGTGTTTCAGTGGTTCACTTGTGCAAGTTGTTAAGGAAATCTTTGTGGCGCTGGATGGCCTCCTCGTGCTCCTTGATCTGCTGATGATGGAATTCGGCCTGATGGATCTGATCGTTCTTTAGGCGCTCCAATTGTTCCTTTTGCTGAAAAAAAATAAATAAACAAACAAAGATTTGTTTGAGTAATTTATTATTGCAACGTGAGTACAATTGATGGGCAAAAGTTAATTATACCTTAGCGATAATTGACAATATTGTATTCGAAAGTATTATTTACCGACTGCGCGCACTTTATAAAGCCGCTTAGCTATGGCGCAAAAGCCCCAGTGTCTGAGCGCCAGCGCGAATATTAGGTAAAAATACTTTTAACACACACACACACACAGACGAGCTCCCCAAAAATCTCTATTAACTTGTCACCGCATGCAAATTAGCCACCATATTATTAACTTGCGAATGAGAGAACATAAAAGCTAAATAAGAGAAAAAGACGGAGGAAATACGACAACATATTATTTTTGCTGCTGCTGCTGTAGCATCTGCCTGAGATCCCAACCTGAACCTGAACCTGATTCTGTTTCGGTTATTGGGTATTGGCTGGCGTTGCCTTCGAGCCAGTTTTAGTTGTAAATTGGCAGCCGAGCTGATGAAAACGCGACCAAAAAGCAAAGAATCTTCAAGCAGAAAGTGAATATTGGACCCAAGGCAATTATTGCTGCATCTGGCTAAATAGTGCTCATAAGAACGACCGCAAATACAGCTAATTAAAAGTCAATATTTATGAATGCGGCTTAGCCCGCCTGCAAGCCTAACACTAAAATTATCAGCTCCAAAAAGAATACAAATATAAACACATATATTCTGCTATATAAACCGTTGATAAGCGCGGTCCATCACAATTCCATCCAGCACTTTGACAATTGAGCAATCATTCATGATGAGACAGCGACGAGAAATAATGCGGCTTCCGCTGGCTTTGCCTCTGCTGCTCGTTATCAGCACAAGTCTTGGGGACGCTGGCTACAGCCCTGCCAATCTCGGTCCTGGCTTCAGCGCTGCCGGTGTCGGTCCCGCCGGCAGCCTCCCGGCTGCGCCAGGTTTACGACGTCCGACACGCACCGTGGAAACGGTGCATCAATGGCGACAATTGGAGTACGGCTTCGCTTCGGAACAGGATCGTCAGAAGGCGCAGGCAGATGGTAATTTAATGGCGGGCTATGGCACGCCCATCGATGTTCAGCCACATTATTTGCCCAACGGGCAGGTACGTGTGTTCACGACCGTGCCACGTTTTGTCAGCGGCATACCCTACACCCTGGCCACTGTCTCGGAGCAGTTGGGCAGCAACGGACCACAATTGCAGCCGTATCCCAGCTTTAACTGGCACAACAACAATGGTGACAACTGTGACCAGATCACCTCCGCTTTTCGTGTGGCTGTAAGTAGCTGGGAGTTGTGCGTCCTTCTATGGGTTGCCTCATTGGTTAACTGCTTTCCAGGTCTCGGAGTGCAATCAGTTGTGGGTCATTGATTCGGGCAATGTTGGTGGCGTGCAGCACTGTCCGCCGCAGTTGCTGCAGTTCGATCTCAACGACGATCGTTTGCTGCATCGCTTCCGGTTCCCCAATGAGACTTATGTGCCGAACGCCTCGCTCTTCATAACCCCCAATTTGCTGGTGCAGGATCCACCACCGCGCGGCAACTGTGCACGCACCATTGTCTATGTGTCAGATGTCTCTTATCACGGCCTTGTCGTCTACGATCAATCAGCGAATGCGGCTTGGCGCATCGAGAATCGTTTCATGTACCCAGATCCCGACCATGGACAGCACACCATTGCCGGCGAGAGCTTCATTCTGATGGACGGCATCTTTGCCGTGAACAATGACAAACGCAATCTCTATTTCCATCCACTGGCCAGTGTCAGTGAGTACTCGGTGCCTCTGAGCGTTCTGAACAGGCGAGAGAACTGGGAGGATGCTGTGGATGCCATGCCGGAGCAATTCAAGCTGCTGGGCAGGCGTAAAAGTGAATGTGCCGCCTCCGCCATTGACAGTCGCAATAATCTCTATTGTGTCACCTTCAATCCCATCAAGCTGTTCGCCTGGAACACGAACACGCCCTACAACACACGCAACTTTGGCAACCTGCCAGCCAAGTCCAGTGAGCTGCAGTTTGTTAGCGGCATGAAGGTGGTGCGCAATGCCGGCGGTCAGGAGGAGCTCTGGATGTTCTCCAACCGTTTTCAGGTAAGCGTATTCCTTGTCAACCTGTTCCGGGCACGCTCCTGATTTTCTTACTGTTGCAGAAAATTTCAAGCGGCACACTAAATTCAAACGAGATCAATTTCCGCATTTTGCGCCGTCCGCTGGACGACATACACAGCGGGGTATTCTTTGCCAGCGACGACGATCTGACCAACCGTTTGGTCTTTAGTTAATCTGTGCATAAGTCGACTACGAATAAGAGCCAATAAACAGTCTAACTATTTTAAGCATTCATTTTGTTTGGTCACGGGAGCTACAGTAAACGCTCGCAAATTAGAACGCTTCGATTAGAGAGAAATTCCAATTGCTGTTGATCCAAAATTGTAAAATACAAAAAAAGGGTAAACAAAACAACAGTTAAGACAATTAATTATAATTTTTTAGCTATTTAGTTTCTTAATCGTAATTATATTTTTCAAAATTCAACACTAAATATGGAACGCAATAAAATTACATCACTACACATAACATTTACCCCTCGACAAGGGGGTATTTTTGTAGTCGAGCGTCGAGCAGTATTGCGTTATGCTGGCCGGCTAGTGAAACCATATTTATCGCTAATATTTTTGTCAACATAGTTCAAAGTCGCCTTATCGCCAATGCTACGCATTGAAGATGATTTCGCGGACACGTGGAACGAGTGGAATTTGATTTAAAGCAACTGGTTAACAACATTCAAACTGGATCCGGTTAAAAATAAGCAACAAATAAACTAAACAGAAGCCAATCGAAAAAAAACGAATATTGAATACTCTCTGGTATGCCTAATGATTGGAGAAAGCTAAAAATACGAATTTCCAACTAAGAGATCACCTTGCATAATGACTTGGCATTAAGCAAACTAAATGCGGAAAGAGAAATCTTGATCCGATCTTTAATTGACACCTTTAGTTTACTCTTTGGCAAAGTGAGAGAGTATTGTGTATTAATTTAGAAATTAGCATAAGATCTGCGAGAAGAACCTTGTTGTTTGTATAATCAACCTTCAATCGGTTTACTCTTTAGCAAAACAAACAGCGAGATCCCATAGCACAGAGACCCACATCTTCGTAGTGAAACCTTGTTGTTTTTCGAGGGAAAAACCGTTCTCAACGTCAAGTCTTAAGCAAACGGAAAGTTCAGTTTGCTTTAGACCTCAGCCGAAAACAAAACGTTAGTCACAAAAGCCGTCCGTTAGAGTATATGTGATTTATTGCTGCGACACTTACGGGGGGCAATGGACTCTACCTTGACAGCGTATGCTGCTGCACAGTGTGGCAGCTGGAAGTGGCTGGAAGGCATGCATAATTAGCCCCTACGAATTGCACAGCTTTTTTTGGAAGTTATTTTTTCGGTTGATTTAAACAAGATCGTTACAATGAGAATTTCAATGCAAGCTTTTAATGTGCAATTAAACCAGTTTACCACAAAGCTGACCCAATTGACCAGGTCTGGTCTGGTTAGGCGGATTAGAAAGACATGGACCGCACGCTGGCGACGCAGCCGCAGTTACAATTTTGGCCTTACGTGGCGCAGATCACGCGAAAGTGAATGGATAACAGAGGCAGCATGGAACACCTACATGGCCTAAGGATAATAGCAATGCTTAGCTGTGTGCTCGGCATTGTGGCAGGACAGTATGCCACGGCACCTGGCATTGGATACGACTCCAAGGCGTTGGAGAGAATCTTTGAGGCGCGCAACCTGCAGCTGAGCTTCCCAACGCACGAGGAGCGGGAGCGTGTACTGAGCGCAGGTCTCTATGATCCTGCTAATGTCGTGCCCATCGACGTGGATGTCTACTACACACGTAAGTAAATTTACAATCGAAATATTAAGCTAACGCAAAACAAAAAGCTCTAACGCTGACATCATTCTCCATTGTTGTGCTGCAAGTTTCATCCCAAATTTGACTAAATATCAACGTTCTTTCTTCTCTTAGATGGTGACAAGACGCCCTCCATCTTTGTGACCATGCCACGCTTCACAAAGGGCGTGCCCTACTCCCTGGCCTATATGACTAACGAGGTGGGAGAGAACGGCACCGAGCTGCGTGCCTATCCCAGCTACGATTGGCATCAATCCCATGGCGCCGACTGCAACGGTCTGACATCCGTATATCGCACACAGATTGACGAGTGCGGACGCATGTGGATATTGGACAGTGGCGAGATTGACTTTGTGCAGCACTGCCCGCCGCAGCTGTACGCCCTTGATTTGGCTAGTGGGGGCGTGGTGCATCATTACCGCATGCCCAAGGACATGTACAAGACGGGCGTGAGTCGCTTTGTGACGCCCACCATCGATCTGGATGCACACAATTGCGATGTGGGCCATGTGTACATGGCCGACTCTATTGGCGATGGCATTGTGGTCTATGACATGGCTGCACAAGAATCGTGGCGCATCGAGAACAAGTACACGTATCCGCATCCAGACTTTGGCACCTTTACGATAGCCGGCGAGAGTTTCCAGCTATGGGATGGCACCGTGGCTCTCACACTAACCCCACACGGACTGGCTGGGCACATGGAGCGTATGCTGTTTTTCCACTCGCTATCCAGCGATTGGCAAATGGCAATACCACTGCAAGTGGTGAACAATGCTAGCATCTGGAAACGAAACGATGTCAGCGCTGGGCTGGATCAGTTCGTGCTGCTGGGCAAGCGCGGCAGCCAGTGTGTGGCCGCAGCCATGAGCGAGACAGGCATGTTGCTCTGCGGCTTGGTACAGCCGACCAGTATACTGGCTTGGAACATACGCCAAGCGTACAATCATGAAAATCTATCCCTACTGATCCAGGATCAGCAACGGCTGCAATTTATCAGCGGTCTTAAGATTGTCCGAAATCACGAAGGCAAGGAGGAGCTATGGGCGCTCTCGAATCGCTTACAAAAGGCTTTTGGAGCGGGACTCAATTTCAAAGAGGTCAACTTTCGCATACAGAAGTGCGGCATCCATGAACTGCTCCATGGACTGCCCTGTTACTAAGCCCAATCTCAATCTGTTTTTCTTTTTGAGCCCCAGTGTTGCCACCTTTTTTTTTTTGTCAGTTCTCGATTCTTCTACATTTTTTAGCACATTCGCCATGCAACAACGAAATTGCGGTAAAATTTTAAAGCATTTCTCATTTAGTGTGACCTACACGCCATTTAAATAAATTGTACATATTTGCGTTTAGCTGAATTCAACTGCAGTTTACTCACCTTCTTGTAGAAGAACTCCTCCTCGCGTGCAGCCTCCAGTTTGCCAAAGGCGCCACCAGCAGCACGAATGGAGCCGCCGCCACCGCCGCCCTGGCCGGCGCCGCTACCCAAGTCGCCTAGCTGGCTGCCGCTCATTTTCGCCAATCTGTAGGGAGGGCAGCGCAATACAAAGAAGGCATTAGAACTTTTGCACTTGTTATGTAATAATGAAGTCATAGGCGCACATACACATACATAAATGCATATATTGCCGGGTCAAGAGTAATGAAATTTTGGTGATCGAATTATCTTATCAGTAATAATTTACGAAAGTTACGTATATGCGTTTTAGAAAAATCGTTTTGTGTAATGTATTTTGTAAGCTTAACAAAATACCATATCTGTATAAAGGTGTTAACCAATTAGCATTTAATTGTAGGTTAAAAAACTTACTGTACTCCTGCGGGGTACAAACGGGCAGTGCTACGACGTACAACGAACATTTCTCTCAGTAAGTTATGCAAAAACTGATGTAAAAAATCTGGAAAAAGAAAATACGGCTATTAAACCACGATAATCTGCGAGAAATTTCTCCAAGCAGTTGGATTCCACGTAAAATAAACAAAGAAAAGCCACAAGCATACACATATACATTTTTATTTGTTTATCGAAATACTTATGGGTATGTTGCGCTTTTCTTTATTGTTTTCACACAAAAGAAAAACATTAAATTATATGTATGAACGTATATATATAGAATAATTTTTATTGTGGCGCAAAAAACCTACCTGACTTCTCTGCGTGTGAAACTTGTATGTCGCAAGTGTGCCCGAAGCTTGGAGCCGGTTGCTCTTAGGGCTGCCACTATATAGAATCGGTTAATGCTGCCACTTCTTTTGTTTCATTAAATGCATGACCAAATTTATACGATCAATCATGCAAACTTGTGTTTGCGCAACTAATAATTTAAATTATTTCCTATATAAATTAATAACTAATTATAATTTATATACAATGAACATTCTTTTAGTTTATATAAATAACTCTGTATTTGCCAAATGCAAATTGTGTGGTTCTGCTCATACGATATCTAAGCAGCGTAACATTTAACAGGGTGGCAACGTCAATTCGGTAATTTTAACATATCGCTGCTACGGTCACACTTTTCAAGTTCTCAACAAAAAATTTGCCGACTGACGCTTGTTTATTTGTTTAATATAAATTTACTTTATTTAAGTATAAAAACCGTTATTACACATAAACGGGTCATAATTGCAAGCCAAAATGGCCGATGCCGATGATGGAGCCGAGCTGCTGTTCTTCGACACTTTCTCACACGAGGAAGTTACCGTAAGTTCAATTTGCATTTTTTCAGTATCAACATGTGTGTGTTCATTAAAAACCTTTTAAAATTGCCAAAGGATATTAATTTGGACTTGGTTCAGTTCCCGAAGCCTGTTTTCATAACACAAGTGCGCATCATTCCACTGGGCGCTCGAGTGCAAGCAGATTTCCCAGGCGGCGTTCGTCTTGGTGCCACGAATCCTTCAAAATTTGACCTGGAGTTCTTCGTTAATGATCTGGGTATGCCGGGCGCTTCGGCTTTTGAGAATTTGGGTCTGCTGCGCTACAACCAGAACGACTGCATACATCTCGACTGCTCGCAGGAGAAGATACCAACGGACGGGCTCGTGCTGCGGGGCTGGTACAGCGCCATTACCCTAGCTGTCTATGGCATACTAACCAACTCGGTAACGGAGCCCATTGCCAGCCCAACGTTGCCCTGCGAGCCGGCTATGACAGTACCCGAAATGTGCAATCTTAGCGGAGAGGCCCATAATGTGCTGCTCCCAGATGAAGTGCTCAAAGACGACTGGTCAGAGCCAATGCAAAGTGAGCTGCTGGTTTCAGCGGCCCACAAGACCAGTGTCAGCGTCAGTGACTACGAGCATGAGGACATGGAATACGGCATGTCGCGCGATCATTACCATCAGCATGCGGATGAGGAACAGCGCGAATTGCGTCGCTTGCGACGTTCCACGCACTCCACGGATCATTCGCCGCCACCGCTACCGCTACGCACGCACACGCACTCGGAGAGCAACGACAGGGATTACCTGCGCTGGTGAGTACAGTATAATATGAGACTGTTCTATTCATTTTAAACTTTCTCTGTACAGTTCCCGTGACAAGCCGCCGCGTGATTGGTCGCGATCACCGGAGTATTCCAGTCACCGCTCACGTCGCAAGCGTTCGGAACGCTCGCGTTCGGATGCAGACGAACACAAGTGGCCGCGAACGCCGCCAGTTTCAATTGACTCGCCCACACGTCCGCGCTCCCCGGACACCATGGATTACGACGATGACGATACTCGTTCGCACTATAAGCTACAGAGTTCGCACGGTTATCGACACTCGGCGGAATCGTTGCCACGCGAGCGTGAAGAGGAGCGGGAGCGTGAACGAGAGCGCTCAGATACACCGCAGGAGCAATTTGAGCCCATTTTAAGTGATGACGAGATCATTGGTGATGATCTAGAAGAAGAAGACGACGGAGTTGACGCGGCTGCAGCGGCTGAGTATGAACGTGAACTTGAGGCAGCTGCAGCTGCTGCTCCGCCGGCCATAGACGCCTTCGAGCCATGGCAGCGTCCGCTATTGACATTCGACGGTGACTTACAGGCGCATTTCAGTAAAGAGCTTGATACCCTTCGGCTACTCTTCAAGAAGCTATCGCTGCAGATCCGTTGGGACAATGTGAGCGCCTTCAACGAGGAGCACGGCGGCGTCACTGTGGACGAGCGCGAACAGTTCGTCTACCTGGGCGAGCAGTTAAACAATCAGTTGGGCTACCTAACGCAGCACTACAAGCGGCGCAATTTTGTGCTGCAACAGTTCTTCAAGAACGACGAATCGCATCTGCGTCAAGCAGCGAATATATTACAAATAGCGCTGAGCTTCCAGGCGGCTTGCATGCAACCGCAGCCGGCCTTTAAGATACGACACATCAAGCTGGGAGCACGCATGGCTGAGTTGCTGTGCAACAACGAGCAACTGTTTCGGCATCTGCTGCAGCAGCACAACTTTGATCCATTTGAAGCTGTCTTTGCTCTCTACAAGGAGCCTTACATGGCGTTGTCTATTAAGCTGCTACTTCTAAAGGCTGTCTACGCCATGCTGGACACACAGATTGGCATCAAGCACTTTTTGGCAGGCAATACCAATGGCTATCAGCTGATTGTGGAGTCAATCAAGACGGCCAAGCTAACCCGCACGAAATACGCCCTGCAGGCCATCATCAAGAAGCTGCATCTCTATGAGGCTCTAGAGAGTGTTCGCAACAGCTGCAATCAGCTCTTCGTGCGCAAAGTGGAACGACCGCCGCAGGAGATTTGTCAAGAAATCGAATATGCATTCGAAATGCTCATGGATGCTTTGGTGGCCAACCAGTTAAGCTTTCAGCAGCCGCGCCGCTTTCTGCCCGTCTCCAAGAAATTCGAATTGGTCACAGATCCAAATGCGCAGCGCAGCTTTGGCAATGCGCTGCAGTCGTACTTTAAGCAGCACGCACTGGCCGAGTCTCTGCTGCTGATTCTAAGCAATTCCAAGGAACTGCCGGCCACCACATTCTTGTGCACACTGGATCTGATGCACGCTCTGCTCAAGTCGCACGTGGGCATCGATTACTTTGTAGACGATGCATTCGAAGCGACGCAACTTATTGTCGCCATACTGTTGGGTCTGGATGAAGTGCCTACGGTGCCCAAGCCGGATATACTCAAGGAGCCGGAGCAAGAAGGTAGGTGTCTTGTTCAAGTGAAGCTTCAAGAAATAAACAATAAATTTGCGTATCTTACAGTTAAAACAGAGCAGACAGATAAACCCGAGGACACATTAGACACCTCGGAAAAGGAAGCAGATGTTAAAGTTGAGGCTGCACCCGGCGCAACTGTGGCTATTGATGTTGCCGTGCAAACGGAGCCTACACCCGTCAAAGTACCTCAGAAGTTGGCGCCCATTCTTCGGCCCGTTTTGCCGCGCCTGGCGCGTCTGGGTATTGAGCTGGCGTACAAAGTGCAGACACGCTATCACCTGGATGCGATTGTATTTACGGCAGCAGCGCCCGAGTACGATGCCATCAAACTGGCCACGCACATGCACTCAATATACTCACAAACCTGCGATCCGGCTGGTCGTCAGCACACCATTGAGGTGTTGGGGCTGAACAACAATCTGAAGATATTCATGGACCTCATCAAAAAGGAACAGCGGCTGCAATCCCAGCGACAGCTGAGCTCGCCGGGCACTAAATACAAGAGTCCAGTACTTAGTTATGCGGTGGACATGGTCGATGCTTGTGTACGCTATTGCGAGCAGCTCGACTATCTTATTGAGCATGGCGCAGTCATACTGGAGCTGGCCAAGAACCATGAAACCTTTGAGCCCTCTGTGTCGGCCGTGCTGCAGGAGATGTATGTGTACATGAAGCCATTGGAGGCCATAAATGTGTTTATATACGATGACATAATGCCCCTGGTGGAGGTAATTGGACGATCCCTGGACTATCTGACCACATTTCCGGGTGATTTAATAATGGCCTTGCGTATACTGCGTTTCTTGGTCACCACCAAGTCGACACCGCCACCCGGCATCAAGCAATCCAAGCGTGTGGGCACCGAGGAGTTGAAACATCGCTTTGTGGCCCTCCAGCTTTACGCGGCAGACGGTGTGCAGCTTATGATTCAGATAATGGAACGGTTATGCACCTATTTCGAGCAGCCAGGCATGCATGCGCCCGCCCTGATGACCATTCAGGGGGTGCACTGCTGCCAGATTATGTTGCCCACGCTGCAAATACTGCGCGAGCTGCTCTCCTATGCCATACTGTGCCGCGATGGCACCTTCAAAGATCTGACCTCCATTGATCATCTGGTCAAGGTATATTTTCTGCTCTACTATTATCCAACACGCTGCCAGGCCGGTGCCGAGGTGGAGCAGTGCAAACTGGAGGTGGTGCAAACTCTTTTGGCCTATACACAGCCGCACGAGCAGGACGAGGAGTCGCTGCACAAGTCGCTCTGGACGCAAATGATACGCGAGGTGCTGAAGAACATCGATGGACCGGCAAACTTTATACCGGGTCTCAAGTTGTTGGCGGAACTGCTGCCGCTGCCGTTGCCCATGCCACAGCCGTTGAGCGATCAATTGCAGCAGCAGCACAAACAGCGTTTGATCACCGAACGGAAACTGTGGTCCGCTCACCTGCATCCGCAGAGCGGACAAATTGCCAAGTTGGTGGAAGCGCTGGCGCCTTCAAGTTTCCCGCAGCTGTCGGAGCTGCTGCAGCGCGTGTGCATGCAGCTATCGGACTTGGCGCCCAATATGACGCTGCTGATAGCCAAGACGATTATGGAACTCCTTTGCAATGAATACCAGAGCTCCAACTGCATGCCGACCACCAATCTGGAGCGATTGCTGCGTTTCTCCACACGTCTGTGCGCATTTGCCCCGCTCAAGAGCTCCATGCTGTCCATTTTATCGGGCAAATTCTGGGAACTTTTCCAATCGCTGTTATCGCTAAACGAGTTCAACGAGGTGGTCTCCAATTGCCAGGAGGCGGTGCATCGCATATTGGACAGTTTCCTCGACTCGGGCATTTCTTTGATTTCACACAAATCCACAGCACAGCCGGCGCTAAATTTGTCTGCTGCGCTGCCGCCCAAGGAGCTAATCCCACGCGTCATCGATGCCGTGTTCAGCAATTTGGCCAGCGTGGAGGTGACACACGGCATTTCCATTCTGGCAGTGCGCAATCTGGTTATACTCACCGAGCACGAGTAGGTTACAAGTGCTTTTTTGCAAATTTCAGAAAACTAACATATTTTCCTTTCTAGCTTCACTTTCTATCACCTGGCGCAGCTGCTGAAGCAAAAGATTAGCGAGTTCCAGGCATGGATGGAACGTGTTATACTTCACAACGAGACGGTCGAGTATAATGCAAACATTGAGTCGTTAATTTTGCTGCTGCGATCCTTGACACAAATCGAGCCGCCGCCTGGAATGTCAGCCATGCCACAGCGCACGCTTAAACTGGGCCCCGTTGAGCTCGTCCAGCTACTTGAGTTCCAGGATGTGGAGCTAGACAAACCGCCAGTGCTGCAGCGCATTCTTAAAGTGCTGGATAAGCACAAAGCAGTGGCCAATGAGGCGGCGCTGTGTGACCTGAAACAGCTCATTGCACTGCAGGCAGCTAAGCAGGAGCAGGATACGCTCGCAGCAGCAGCGGCTGTTCCAATGGAAACGGCAATCGATAGCGATCCCAATGCAACTGCCAACAGCAGCAACAACGTCGTCGTCACAGGAGCACTCAACGTGGAGCCATATCTGCCGCAAGCGGAGGGCATTGTTACTCAGTACGAGGCACGTCCCATATTTACACGGTTCTGTGCGACGGCTGATAATGTGCAGCTGACGGCGCGTTACTGGCTGGAACCGCTGCCCATTGAGGTTATTGAGGATATGGATGAGCCGCTGTACGAGCGCATTGCCTGCGATTTGACAGATTTGGCCAATGTGTGCCTGAATCCGGATCTGAATCTCACAGGCGATTGCAAGCGTGTGCTGCATTTATCGGGCTCACCGCAATCCAATCGCGAGCTGACGCCAACAGCACCCTGTTTCCGTACCCGACGCGTCGAGGTGGAGCCCGCCACAGGGCGGCCCGAAAAGAAAATGTTTGTGAGCGCAGTGCGTGGCCGAGGCTTTGCCAGGCCGCCACCCTCGCGCGGCGATCTATTCCGATCTAGGCCGCCAAACACATCGCGGCCGCCATCGTTGCATGTAGACGATTTCCTGGCGCTGGAGACGTGCGGCGCACAGCCCACGGGGCCAACGGGTTACAATAAAATACCCTCAATGCTGCGCGGCTCACGTGTGGGTCGCAATCGTGGCTCTCGCATCTCCGCGGCAGCTGCGTACAGGTAAACAGTTAAAGATCTACTTGACATCGTGTCTATAGCTCATTTTGTTTTGTTTCTCGTTTGCAGACAAAAGAAATTGTTGCGCATTGGCTCACCCTCCAGCTGGTCGGAGTCGACGGGCCCGCCGTATCGCTCCGGCAATGCTGAAACGCATTTTAGCGGCGGCGACTCCCACTATACATCGCCACATTACAGTGGACGATCTCGTGGGCGTGGCTTGCGCTCAAGACCGCCCTATTTGCGTTAGAATCAACGCCGCAAATGGCATATGTTTTTGTGTATATTCGATTTATACAATTTGTACGTAACGTGATTAAATTTAAGATTTCTCTGTAACAACACAATTTAAACGCACATCGTGCTCCTCTACGGGCAGCTCCTCGTTACTAACGATCTGTTCGTTGAGGGCCAGCGCCATAATGGTCGTCTTCTTGTGTGGATACTTCTCCGCGTGCTGCTTTAAATATTTATCGTAGTAGCCCATGCCGTGGCCGAGGCGATCACCTCCACGCGTGAACGCCACACCCGGCACAATGAAGAGATCAATGCCATGGCCTGCAAGAGTGGTAAGTTCCTCCATAACCATAGCATATATATTTATTACCTACCATTTGTCATGGCATCCTCGCGGGTTTCCTTGAAATCCGGCTGTTTAATGTTCCATTTGGTCAGTGGCAAACCCTCGTATTCCTGCATATCCCGCAGACGCACCATTTTCATCTTCGTGCCCTGATAGCTGGGCACAAATACCATCTTCTCCAGCCTGAACATCTCACGGATTATGGCCGTGGTGTCCAGCTCATCGCTGGTGCTCAAATAGATGCTAACACGCTGCGCCTGACGAAATGCCTCATTCTGCAACACCTGTCAAGAATAGACACAGGTGTTGTTTACTTAGATCTTGAGGTGATTTTGTTTGTACTGACCCTTGAGGTCACAGCCTGCGACTGCTTCGCTATGATCTCGGGCGTTAGGCAGCTGAGGATCTCCTTCATGTGTTTCCTCAGCGCGACTTTTAGACTGTTCTGGATGGTAGCTGCCATGGTGCGCACACTTGTCCTAACCGGTAATAACTGTTTTCTGTTTACTGTCGTCGGCAGCCTCAATGGCTCTCTGTCTGTCGATTATCCGCTTATCAGTAAATGTGAGCGTTATCAGTTCTTCATGCTCTCTCCCAATTCGTAAACAGCCGTCTGGTCGGCTCTTATGTATATAAATATATATAGTATTATTTAACAATGTTAGCAGATAGCGCTAGACAAACGTTAAATTGAGCTGCGCATTTGTGTAAAATTGATATTTCTTAGAAAATTACAAGCAGTTTCTTAAATGGTTCCTTAGTATGTGTGCTTACTGTAGTTTGAGCGGCTTGTACACACTGCACATTGCTGACAGCGCTCGTCGCCTTAAATTTAGCACTAAAAATGACAGCAGCTGTTGCAGCCAGTGCTGCCAATTCCGCTGAATTCCCGTCATATTTGTGGTTTAAAGAAGAAGGTGTTGCGGCAAAATTTGAAATCAGCGCGCAATGTGAATGTCAGCATTTTAAATTTTGTTTCTTTTTCTAAGCATTTTTTCTCTCTTGTTTTACAAAAAAGTATGCGAAATTTTTGATATTTGATCAACTATCGACATAAATAAGTTTACCATCTCTAAGTTTCGCAGATTTGTTCATGTTTTACTCGGAGATATCGAATTTAAATATATTTCTTAGTTTCCGAGATATAAGATATAGAAAGTTTGCTAAAAAGTTTTTTGTAAAGTGAATGAAGACGTTATTAGACAATATTTTTTTGGTTTTGCTTTATTTTTATGAAAAGGTTCGAATATAGTTAGTCTTTTTCTACGGGTCTTCTGCTGATATGGGCGACAATGAGAAATATACTATGTGAAGATATACATCCAGTTGTTGTTGACAGATAACCTTAATTTTTTTATGAAGCGTTAGTGTAGTATATCTGGGTAAAGTATCTTATCGTTGTTCATCCAGCAACAAAAGTTCTTCTAGTGTAACTTTGTTGCTTTGTAGTCTTTGTTCTATCACACGATCAGAACGCTCGATTTGTTCGGTTGTCAGCTCGTCCTTATAACCATTCACCTTGCCGCGGCGAACAAAGCTAGAAGATAGATGATATAAATATAAATCAACTTTGTTAAGCATTTATTTCACATGTTTTTTTGACCTACTTGTATATTGTTTTTCGGGCGTTTTCATGTTTGTAGTCAGCAATTTCCCAGTTGTGATTTGTGGTCGGATTTTCTAAGTATAATAAAAGGACTAAAGAACCGTTCCGATTACCCTTCATTTGGTCACTTACTCTTCATTTCTTCGAACGACAGATGCTTAAGAAGGCGTTCCATTTGCTGCTCGGTTAAGTCTTGTCCAGAAATTTGCAGAGGTCTTCGATAACAGCGCGTAGATCGAGTTTCATGCGCTCGAAGCTGGTGTAGTATACCCAGGGCTCGTTGCGCAGCAGATAGAACTCAGCTGCATGATCTATTGATTCCTTTTTGATATTCTCGTCATCTAGACAGATGTTGAAAAACTGCTCCAACGTTAGGCCATAGTTGAAGCCAATGGTAACTCCGTGATAATAAGCAGAAACCCAGGCGTCTTTGGGATTTCGAAAGACATAAACTACTTTCGCTTTCTTCTGCCAGAGCTGAGCGGGCAACAAGGCGAGCGGCAGATGCGATTTGATAAGACGTGGCGACGGCAGCTCTTGCACGGGCTTCAGAGCTCTTTGCTCATCGACGTGCATTGCAAAATCATATCTAAGGCAAAGCGTTATATATACATAGATTGCCTCGCTATGATCTACATACGTACTCTAGAAAGGGGGAGCGTAGTTCCAAGTCCTTGGACAGTGCCGCTTCGAAATTGCAGTCATTTAGCAATAGCCATAGTAGTTCCTGCATCCAAGTGGTGCCGCTTTTGGGATTCGTAATCATCCAAACATCATCCTCCAATACCTCCATGTTGTGAATCATTTCTGGAAATGATTTAGCCGGACTGCGAAAATAAAGTTTCCGCTCGGCCCAGTTTTTGTCAATTAGATTAACCGGATAGCTCTTCGGGGTGATCCGCTCGTACTGCATTTCTAAGCTCTACTAACGCTATCTGGTTATATGTAGTTGATATACCAGAGACCCACGCATAACGAAACAAACAGAAGAGATTGCTTTGCTCTTAATTTTTAGTAAAACCCGTTCTCTGTGGCAGAAATGGCTCAGCTGTAATCAAAATGAATGTAAAGCTCTCTGCGCGCAAATGTGATAGTAAAAAGAATGTGATTGTCGAGTATGCTCGAATAAGGGATACCTATTACCTTTATCTATTACATTTCTATACTCATGTAGAGAATCTAATGGACTTTCAGATTGCTGTGTTCATACAGATCGCCAAACTGTTAGATTGTAATACCTACTTTGATTAGTCCACTAATACGGATTGTGTATATTCCCACCAAAAGAATTGCAGATAACTCTGTTTGGGAATATGTGCAATAGCCCACTCTTTTAAAAAGAACTTGATTTATTATCAATTTGATTGCGAATTTGGCCTCAATTGATAGCATTATAGATGAATATGCATGCATGCATATGAGAAGAAAATGTACTATAAAGCAGGTTACAAAATATTAATACAGAGAATTAGGCTTAAAAATCCAATCATAAAATTCATAATATAGTTTATCTGTGCAGGCTATCTATGTATATGATATAATTATTTTATTTAATTTATCAATTTGTCATTTGTCATTGTTCAACCAAGGCAGTTTTCACTGTACTCATATGTGAAGTGCAAGCTGATTGTAAAATGGCAGCTTCTCGCATTTTCTCATTAATAGTTGCAATTGTTTGTGCTTAAGCACACTCATGTGCTTGTAAAGTACGAAACGATTTATTATTAACAAATACATATAGCTGTAGTATAAGCATACTGATGCTTGTGTGCATATATCACATTAGCTTACAATCTATTCAATGTGATTAATCGACGCGCGCTTACAACAGTGTCTTGGTAATTGCCTGTTCATTGTACTTGCTGTAAGTTGCAAAATCATCCATGTGCAATTTGTAGTCCCTGAGATTGACGTCGGACCAAAGATCAAATTCGCGTATCACGTCCGCCGTCATTTCGTCCTTGTGGCTGCCCACGACGCCGCGTCGCACAAACCTGTGTGGAGCAACACTTTTTAGACGTACAGCAGCGATCTCCTGGTCATCCAAATGCAATTGTGGCTTACCTGAACTCCTCCACTTCGCGGCCGGCGGCTGCCTTCATGCTCTCGAACTCCTTGGCATGATTGCAGGCGGGATTGTCGCGCATGCTCTCAAAGGAGAGATGCTTCTTCATTTGCTGCACCTGTTCAACGCTGACGGGACGCTGCAGGAAACGCGCCACATCTTCAATAACCTGGCCGAGCTGAGTCTTCATGCGCTCGTAGCTGGTGAAGAAGATGTGCGGCTCGTGGCGCAGCTGCCAGAAGTCGAGGACGTGTGGCCAGCAGGGCGTAAAGTTTACATAGCCATCGATGAACGAATGCATGAAATCATCCTTTGTGCCTTGGTAGCCGACCATGCCGCGCCAATGATGAAAATATGAGATGGCCGCATCCTTGGGATTGCGATACACATAGATGATCTTCGGCTTCTTGGTCCATAACTGGCGGGGCAGCAGCCAGGCGGGCAAATGTGATTTGATCAGACGTGGAGAGCTCAAGGCGTTGGCTGCCTCGATTGTGTCATGTGGCACGTTCGGCACAACTCCGTTGAATCTAAGTATGCCGAGGCACACAGCTTAATATAATGTAAATATGGCTAATTCAACGCTTGGGCTTACTCCAAAAATGGGGAACGTATGGTCAGGTCCACGCTCTTGGCCGTCTCAAAGTCGCACCGATTGAGCACTAGCCAAGTCAGCTCCTGCATCCAGGTGGTGCCGCACTTTGGCAGCGTTACAATCCACACATCGTCCTCGCGCACCTCGAAGTCATGCACGCGATCCAGCACGGGCTGGAATGTGTCGGCCAAACGGCAGAAACGCTGCTCCCAGTTGCCCACCACGGGCACGCCTGGCTCTCGAGTGGCATAGATCGAAGAGTAGCCGCCGCTGATGGCCAGCTTATCGATTTGCTCGAAGGGCACGCTTCTCGCAAAGAAACTCGATTCGGGCATATTTTTCTTTTGGGTTAGCTGTCAGACGCTTAAGCTACACTTGTTTTTGATCGCTCTGATGGATCGAAGTCAACCGTTCGGCTCTGCTGTTGGCGCCGCATTAAACGCTGCTACACAGTCAGCGAGAAATCAGAGACAGAATTTCTCGCCCTACGCTCAGTTCCAGAGATGAGCGCGTGAATTGAAGGGAAGTGAAGTGAACGTAATTAATAACTTATGAAATATGGAAAGCGCGAACTTAAATGCGGTCTGGCCTCGATCCTTTTAATTGTGTAGCTAACTCAGGTATTCAACCGATATAACAAGATATATTCGATATATTTATTCTTCGTATTATTAAGTTAGTTTTAGTAATAATATCAAAGAAGCAAACAAAAGGGTTCAAGATCGCGGCTCGGTTGCTTGAAGGTCGAACTAACAAGCGGCAGCTTTCTGGTTCAAATCCAGCAACAAATTTTCAATTGTCACATTTGCCTCAGGTTGAGCTGAATCGAACATAAATACACGTAAATAACGATGAACGTAAAGTGATCCACAGTTTGCCTCATCTCCATCTGCATAACCATATATGTCGCTGTATTATATAATGCTCGCAACGGCACCAGAAACTTGTAAACAGACTCGTTTTGTCTCATCTTTTTTGATATTTCGAAAACGCATTTAATAATCGGGTGCTGTAAGACTTTCTTTACGGACGGCCTTTGTGGCTGGGCATGCTCTCATTGAAGCCAGCCGTAAAAGAAAGTTGCTGGTGCTAACGACTCATTGTCAACATTTTTTGTTTGTTTGTTTACCCAGTGTTCACGAAGGTGAAATTGTGCGTACATCTTTGGGCAGCCATTTGGCCGAAAAGAATCGAATCGTCAGGCCGTAAACAGGTTGTTTGAATGCAGATCGCAGGCGCAAAGCTTGACGCAAATGTAAAGCCAATTGAATTGAATGGAACTATTCGCGCGGGCGACTACAACAAATATTCGCGTTTATTCCACAGCAGAGGGCAGAGATTTGCATAGCCCATGCTCACGTTTCAAAATGTGAATATCATTTGGCAAGAATTCGAAATTATTCTAATTTCTGACCTTGGCCAAAATGTAAATTTCACTTTCTCACTTCTTTTTCTTAATTTAGATTGTTTTGAAATTTGAAAAGTATGCAAAGTTTTTGTATTATGTATTTGCGTTTTTTTATTCGCGTTTTGTTTTGTTGTTTGTTGTTTTTTACAATAAATTTGACTAAATCTTAACATTTATAATCCTTAACCTGCAAGGAGCAAACAGACGTAGTAACAAATATATGTCAGTATGTAGTTGTATAAAGATTTATCGTGTTGTTGTTCAAGAAACAAACAGTATCTAAGAATTTAATATTAGAAATTTGCATGCATTTGTTTAAAGAGCTCGTATTTAAAAAATAATTCTTTCTTTTTTGTTTTGCTTTGAAATTGTAAATACTTAAGATGTGTGCGTGTCCTTAACACATACACATACATTTTAAACATACACACACACACACACACATATTAACAACAATAAATATATGCATATATGTATTCGTATATTTGTATTTACGTTCAGTTAAAAGGTGTGCGCACGTGTGTGTGTGTGTGTGTGTGTGTGAGGGGGACAGGTAGATGGGCCTCTCAAATCAAGCCAGAATCCTGGAGTACTTGGAGCTCGATCGTTTCGGTTCATGGAGTTTACTTGTGTGTGTATAAGCTGTATCAAAAATGTAATCGTTAGATAAATTTCTAATAACAGATACAAATAACAGTGTGTTTGAATGATGTTGATGTTGTGTGGCACACACACACACACACACAGACGCACACGCATACATACATACATATATAATAATATATAAATATATTTTTTGAATATGCTTACATGTTCGTAAAATTTGTATAAATTGTAAACATATATATAGTTCATACTTATTAATTTGCCTTTGCTTTGATTCATAGGTATGCAAACATTTATATATATCTATATATGTATATGTGTATATATCATATCATATTTTCTTTTTTTGTTTTTTGATTCTTTTTGTGTGTTTTTTTTTTTTTTTTTAACAAGAACATTATATCGATTCGTATTAATTTACTTGTTATATATAATATGTAATTTGTTCAGTCAATTAGATAAAAAAGATTTCAAAAAGGATTCACTTAATCATAAATTGTTTGCATTTTGTTTGTTGCTTTTATGCATCAAAAGTAAACATAGTAAATATTAGATATTAGATATTAGATATTAGATAGAAGGTAGATAGTAAGGGGCCCCATAGAATTTCGCACGTTACATATGTGGATTCGAATTGTTGTTGTTTTGTTTTTGTATTTTTGCTAATCAATTTAGTTGTTGTACATTAGTAGAAATAGATATTGATGTAGTTCTAGCAATAGTTCGTTTGCTATGCACATCATTTGCTGTTCCAGCTTATCCATGCAAAGACCTAACACGCACACACACACACACACACACACACACAGTCATCTAGCTATGGCCTTGCAATTTATCTTAATTTAAAAGTAGTTGGACACTTGTATTAAACAGAGATTGTCTTCGTGTGTGAGGAGCTGGTGGCTGACTGAAGGTGGGAGAGGGCAACACGCACGACTTATCTACTAGTATGTGTGTGTGCGTGTGTGTGTGTGCAATGGCCGCGACGCCATTTTGTTGGTTATGCTGTTATACCATTTTAGGTACCCTAGAGCGCGCGCCATATTGTTCGTTGGACAATATGCGACTATGTTTGCTATTTCTCTTGTGTTTGCATGTAGATTTGTATTTATTTATATACTTATATATATATAACACACGCACACACATTTAATAGGGCACACAGATATACATATACACACAAATTTTGCTTTCTTTTTTGTGATGTTACTTAAATATTAAATTTTGAGTCCAGCCCAATAATTGTTTTTTTTTTTATTCTTTGTTTTGTTTTGTTTTGCTCTTCAAACATTTGCGACAGTTTTGTATTTGTTTGTTTTGTTGTTGTTTTTTTTTTTCTTGTGTGTTGTGTTTTGCTATATCTTTGTTTGTTTTTGGCACCATTTCTTGTGGCCAGCTCGCAATAAGGATTAAGAATCCACCTTAACACACACACACACACACACACAGAGCTGTTTGGGAAGCGTTATTTAGTCGAGATATGTGTGCAACAAGCGACAGCAAGAAGAACGAGTCCTATGCCGAGAGAGTGCGACGAAAGCCACGTCTCTGGGCCCGGATTCGCCTGCACTAGAGCATATCCTCCATTTCGTTCTCGCCAATTGTGGATGTGGCAGGCGCCTGGGCCGGCAGCGGCTTCAGTAGACCCGAGAATATTCTCCGAAAAGCCGTATGCTATTTAGAATTGGACGGCTTATTGCCCACAGGCGGCTGCTTGGCCATAATATCGGCAAGGGTATTAACGCCTTGCTCATCATATTTCTTCCACTGTGAGTAGTTGATCTGCATGCACGTGATAAGCTGAGGCATGTCCAGAAAACCTGCATGAAATACAAATTCGCTTATTTAAATTGATTGAAAGTGAAAGATGAGCGAACTCACCGTCCCAGGCATGCATCATATCCTGTATTATATATTCGATGAAACCAATCTGGCTCTTTGGTATGCTGCAGGTGGCGCGATCGAACATGGGCATCACAATGGGCATGTGCCGCTGCTTCTCCTCGTCCGTCTGCATAAAATACTCCTCGGCAATGCGCCGCGCCCACTCAATGCAGTACTGCATTGGACGCGCTGGATTGCTCACATCGGCCACCTTGATGAGCATGCGACGCATGAGTATGGATGTCTCCTCCTCTGATTGCACGAGCTGCGTTAAATGCGAAACGGTTAAGGATGTTGTTGGAATCTATTAAGCAAACGTGTTACCTCACGCGGCTCAACCTCGCTGCCAAAAACGCTCACAAACTTGGCCAAGTGCTCAAAGTGACGCGTCATTTCCGTGGCCAGTATCATATCGATAATGGTGCTGCGCGCCGATTTGTACGTCTCCTTGTCCAAGTTCTTGAAAATGTTGATCTTGTCGTCGCCTGCAGGCAGTCCATTTGTCAGCGGAAGGGCTTCAAGTTAAGCTGAACGTTCACTTACCCAGGGTCAGCTTGAAAGTGATTGCCGCATGATGCGACTCCAGCACCGTCAGATCGTTATACAATATGGCCAAAGGATTGTTCGAGTTGCATAGAAAAGCGGATGAGCGACCAGGATGATCGACATCGTGAGCCGCTGCCGCAATCAAGGCCGTGGCCTCATCCATGCGATCCATTACCATGTCCTTGTTGGCCAGCTGCGTGATAAAAGCGCCCGTTGCCTGCAAATATACGTAACTTTTGAAGGAGTGTAATAATATAGAATTCATCTGATATGCACCTGCATGACGTCCGCGGCGTGTGTGCTATTGTGATATGTGTTGCTCTTGTGATAGTGCGCCTCGATAACGGCCAGCCAGGCTTTGCAGACGTTCTCATCAATGTTCAGTGTGGCAAAGACATCAAAGCGCCGGAACATTTCCATGCCCAGGTACAGCAGCGGATGGTAGTCGGTGATCTCCTCCAATTTGAAAATATCAAAGTCCCAGCTAAGAGATTCTTCAAGTAGTTCCATGATAATGGGATTGGCCTGGGAGAGTTAATATGGTTAATTAAAGTTCGCAAAACTATTTATAAACTAAATATTTAACTCCTGTCGCTTGTCTTGTAAACAAGGCTTAAAACCCATAAAAAAATGCTCGTTGATTTTAACGGTTCGCATTCAGGTTCGATTCGAACCCTGTTCTCTGCGATTCTCATACTTTTTACAATTCTCTGTAGACTATTTAGATATGTTTATTTATTGTTTCACTTTACTTTTCCAATTTTACAAAACTGGAATTATTTAAGCTTAATCATCTTTTTTAAATGTATGGTTCGGATCAGATCAAGGCTCAACTGATATATAAAACTGGGATGACAAATAAAAACTGGGTTTTCCGAACTCTCTTTGAGGCTTACTTAAAAGTTAATTTTGTAAGTGATACCTGTTAATTCGCTTAGTAAAATTAAATTAATTGTGGGTACAACTGGGGATTTATAGACAAATCGGGAAACCTACCTTCATCTTGGCGGGCACAATGGTGGCAGCGCGCGTCGAGTTGCCAGTGCGGATGATGGAGTCGTTGGAGCTGCGTCGCGACGAGTAGACACTGGGACCCTAAAATGGGAAGAATGTTACAAGAGTGTGCTTTGCCAGGCGGGCGGTGCACATACCGTCAAAAGGGCGCCAATGAGATCGGTGGCTATGGGATCATCGGTGCGTATCTCTTTCATTTGTGGACTGTAGAGTCCTTCGCGCTTAAGGAACTCCAAGACTTTGTCTATGAGGCGTGCCTCGTCGGCTGAACAATTCTCCTGTACTTGTGATAGTAAATTGATTATCTAAAGTGCGAGTGCGCAGTTTGTGTGTTGTTTGATTGGTTGAACAGAGTTTGTTGATTGATTTGATTGATTGTTTTGTTTGTTGCAAGCGACGCGCAGCGAGCAAAACGAACGAGCGAGCGAGCGAACGTGCGAGCGAATGGAACCAGTTCATATGTACAATAATGTTGGAATTGTTATTTGTTTGTTTGTTTTTTTTTTTTTTTTTTTTTTGATTTTTTCAAGTACACAGAAAACATAAAAGTAAAAGAGAACATAACAAATATAAGAGATAAAAAAGAGAATAAATGTAAAAACAATAGTTTTAGTTGTGCAATTTGGGTATGTTGTAGTCTGTTATTGATTCGGTATTGACTCAGTATTGGATTAGTAGCGTTAGATCGAATTCAAATATTTGCCAGAAACGAGCCATTAGATACGGATGATTAAGTATGCCTTGTCATGGTCAGGACATCCACACCTGTTGGCTCAAGTTGTGCGTTTGAGATCAATTAAGGTAAACTATTTCTTGAGTGACACTTTTTGTATACTATTATACAGCTGTTATACAACTTTTATACAAATGTTATACAGTTATTATGCAACGCAACTAACCTCATTTAAAGTTGTGCGTTCAAAATCAACTAAACTCATATATTTCGTGACTAAAACTATTTATTGCTGTTATACAACTGTTATACAACTAACCTCAGTTGGAATCATTCGTTTAAGATCAACTAAACTTATTTAATGACTGGAACTTAGTAATACATACAGTTTTACAGCTGTTATACAAGGGAAATATCCTATTTCTCGACTGGAACTGTATATTGTGTACTGTTAAACAGACGGAATGTATTTCCATTTCATCTATTTTAGAGTTGAATTTCTGTTTCGTAGCTAATTTTATTTCTATTAGTCGCCTTTCTTATTTAAAGCGACCATATTTACATTCACTGAATAAGAACCTGCTAATTAATTAAGGAAGTGATTTTGATCACTTCAGCACAACTCCCACGTTCCCAAAGGGGTCTCTGTCAGTATCTGTATCAGTGTGTGTGTGTGTGTGTGCACTGTATTTGATGTGCGTGGTTGTGGTTGTTTAAAGTTGCTACTGATACTACAGCGCTAGTCTCTACATGGCAGGACATTATGACACACACACACAGGCACACACAAACACACACACACACACACACACACACACATACGCGCATACGAACCACACACCACACACCACGGACACGGACGATAATTTAGTATTTGCAACATGGGCACAGAAAGCATTCGTAGGTTGTCAGATGTGGGAGAGGTCAACAGTTTTAGTCAAAACCAATTGGGCGTACAAAATGGAGTCATACTTTGGTGATGGGCGCCTCCAGGGGAAGCGACGTCAGCTTGGCCAGGCTGGTGCGACGCAGTCCGTCGGACGCAATGGAGCGCACATCGAAGCTGCAGCGACGAACCGAGTGCAGAGAACCCCGCGGCGCCTCCTTTGGCTGCGGCAGCGTGGCAATGAAGTCCATACCGCCGCCGGGTATATCAAAGTTGAAAATCAGATGGGTGGGCGCACTGCCAATGGACACAGAGTGAAAGAGAGAGAGAGAGAGAGGCAGATTAAAGAGATTGTAAAGCTGAGAAGATTGGAAGACTGCACTAACCTGCCAATGCAGGCCACGGGCACGACACGCACGTGCATGGGAATGCCCTCTTGATTCTTGCGGCGGACCGTTAGTATGCCATCAAACTCCTTGATGCTCTTGCCCTGCTCGCTGATGGTGGACAGGTCCGAGACGAAGATGTCGGCTAATGGCTTGCTAATTATTTCATCCTGTTGTGGGGCGGGGCATGGGAATAGAGAAATCTCATTAATGCCCGCAATTGGACGTCGGTGGCACGTCGGATGAGTCACTCACCAGCCGCATGTTGAGCAGCCGTTCTGTGGCCCGGTTGGCATACTGTATGCGCAGCACGTCGTCCGTGATGAGCACCACCTCCTTCAGCCGGTGCAGGGCCGTGTATAGTGCCTGTGGGTAGGGTGCGGCAGTGGAGCGCAAGAGCAAGAGGCAGGCTTGTGGTTTACATTTACAATTTGATTAAAGCGCCAGCAACGTGGTGGTCGCCACTTGCGCCATTTAATTGAATTAATGCAACCGGGACAGCTGCAGCCTGTTGAGCTGGCCCCCGGGCAGAGCATTAACTCGATTGCGTATTGCGTTTACCTGTTGAGTGGACATAACATTATGCGGCCTTATGATCGAGTGCAGAATCTGCTTCAGTTCCACGCTGCACATCGCCAGGTTGGTCGTCTCGGCTATGCACTGTGACAGATAGCAGGAGCAGGAGTAGGAACGGGAGCAGGAGGCGTAGTGAGTGCAAAAGAAACTTGTTTCAATGCGAACCAAAGACGTGAGCCATTTAATTGGTAACTTACTCTATTAACGCCAGCGTCCAATAGAGCAATAAGCGCATCATCCTTTTCAAAGAAACTAAAAGAAGACATTAAGCAAGTGGCTCCAATTGGATACAGTTAATGTGAACCTACCTCTTCTTGCAGACGGCAATTATTGTCGTTAAATGATGTCCATGTGTGTGACGTATTGTTCTAAAAGGCAGTGGGAAATGGGAGATGGCAAATCAATTTAAGTGATAAGTTTGGGTAAAGTTTTTCGCTGCTATTGTTGGGTTATCACGTATACGCAACATTGGCCAGCACTCACCTTGCAATGTGCTCGGCATCGAGACCTTTTGTGGAGCGCGCATCAATTATAATTAGATGATAGCATTGCGCTGTGGTATATGACTTGTGCAGGGTTTCGAGGGCTTCCTCCTTGGATTTAACCAGCGTTGCGTCCAATTGATGGCGCTGGCAGGCCAAGGTGACCACCTCGCAGATGCTATCCGATTTGTGAAAAACTAAAAGCGCCTGCGGGTGAATTGACATTGGGATTGGGCATTAGTCAAATTGGACAGGAAAGCGAACGGGCGAGCGAGCGACTGGCTGGCACGTGTCAGCTTACCTTAAGTTGAGGATTCGGTGGTAGCACGGTTGGATATTTCAAGTCCATGAGATTTCGCTGCAACACAAGTCAAAAACAGGTGAGCAAGAGGTGAGCAGGTGAAGCAACGTGTAAAATTTAATAAAAATCTACAGCGCTGGCTTTGCCATCAAAATAAGAGGGCTTAACTCGGCTTCTGTCTGTGTCGTGTCAGTTTACGAGTGTGCGTGTGTGTGTATCTGTGTGTGACTGTGTGTTTCTATGTGTGCGTGTGTGTGTGTGTGTGTGTGTGTGTGTTTGTTTGTCTCGCACAATATGCGTAAGGTGTATGTGTCGCTAAAATGATGATAAATTAAAATAAAATTGCTTGTGCCCGACGGAAATTGTTGGGGCGCCATTTGCCGTATTGGTGACTTGGCCTGCAGATTTATTATGCTCGTATGAATAAATGCGATATGCGAAAATCAGGGATTTAAAACACATACACACACAAAGACAGACACACACATATGCACGTTGGGATAAAATACAACTGCGTAGCTCTGTAATGAAAACACATGTTGACATCAAAAGGAACCAAATTCAAAACTATTTATAACCATCTTTTGGATATACAACTGCCATTCGTTGATTTAAAAATCGATATTCATAAATTGCGCATAATCAAAAACTGAGAATAACTTTGGATTCAGCAGGCCACCTTTAAGTAATTCATTTTGCTTTGCAAAAACAATTTCGAGAAAAAGTAATTTCTTGCAATTTACGTTTAAAATTAACTTCCAGCTAAATTGGCAACATTATTGATTCTGGGGCTTTTCCATGTGGAGTTTTTCACAAACAACATTTGATTGGGGCAATGTATTTTCCATAATTTATTTTCACTAAATATGGAAAAACAATAAGTGAAGTTTTCGTCACATTTTGTTTAAGAAGCTCTTGAACTTGTGCGAACTAAGGAAGTGAAGATTGTGGGGAGCGGAAATGGGCGTGTGAATGTTATTTGATTATTGTAGGACTTTAATTGTTTATATTATACACATATTTATATTATACACATAACTAGCTTGAATGGGTCGATATACGGACAAAGATAGATGGAACACGAACAACTGAACAAATCCAATATGCAGCAGATGCAAAATTTGGCCTTTTCACTGTAGAGAAATGCTTTTCAATTAATTTACAAATTACATATTGAAGAGCACAATTATACAATTGATTAATGCTCAATTAATTGTTAATTAATTGCTGAAACTTGTTTTAATATCATGAATTTCTGGCTGAAACGTGTTTCTTAGTCCTCAGTTGAAGTGGAACAGAATGAAAATGTAATGTTAGAATTCCCTTTCTTCCTAACATACTCCTTACTTTTGTAGACTTTCAAAATACCTACGAAAGGTTATTTTCCAAAAATAGACAACTGACATATTAATAGAACTCATAAGAATATGCCATACATATATATATATATATATATATATATATGAATCAATGTCGGTAATTGCCCGGAGCGTCAAAGCTTTTGATGATTTCCGGAATTGGTAACATCAATCAATTACGTTTTCGTTAATTTGAATCATGGACAAAGTCGAAATCGAGCGCTGATAATGGCAATGACAATTTTAAAGGTTCTCTTTGTTGTGCTGGCGAGCTATCTTTGGCGTGGCTATCAGTTGATAAATAAAAGAGTCGACAATTCTCTTGCTGCTTATGGAGCCTGCCAAGCTGTCCCAATTACAATAATGCCTGTCAGCCAAATACCTGAAATGTTTTAAACTCATCCTCTTCGCTCTGCGGTGATGGCTTCTTGCCGTTGCCCACCCAAAGACGCAGCTTGGGACCCTTGTGCAGACGCCGCTCGTACAGGCTGTGGCATTGCCGATCGAATCCGCAACTCTTGGAACGCAGCGGCACCCCATCATTGTGCTCCTGTTGCTGTTGCGCTGTTAGCTTGATTCTATCGTCCAGCGTGAGGTTGTTCAGCAGCAGTGCCTGGGTGTCCAGATTGCGTATGGCCTCGACTATTTCCGGCTGCATAATACGTCCGACTCCGCTGCCAGCGCCAACTGTGTTGCCGCCGCCGTTGCTGCTACCGAAGGCCATGCTCAATGACCTTGTATTACGGAGCAATGGCGTCATTATATCCCTGCCCTCGGCCGCCTCATTTGCCTCGTACTCCAATTCCAATTGCTCGGGCGTCTTGCTGGAGTTGCCTGGCAACGGCACGGGCACTGGCAACGGCGCGGCCCCTGGAACTGGCGCTGGCAATAAAATTTCAACGCCAGCTACCTTCATTTCCGAGGTCGCATTTGTTTCAAGCACTGGACGGATGCTGCCATTTGACGGTGTTGTGCGGCTGTTGCGAATGTTGTTGCTCTGCTCTAAATCCGAGCTATTAGGCATAGTTGTGCTGACAGCGCTTATCAGCCGGCTCTTATCGACGTCATCAGCACACGACGTTGTCGAAGTCGTCGTCGTTGTCGTCGTCGTCGTCGTCGACGCTGTGGCTGGTGCCTGTTGCAGCTTTTTATTGTCATTATCGAGCTGTTGATCAGTAGTCGTCGTCACAGTGCTTGTTGTTGTTGTTGTTGTTGCACTTGTTGTTTTTCTTGCTGCTGTTGCTTTCGCAATGATATAGCGCTCCGTATCGGCGTCTGTCTCCAAGTCATTTGAATGGGCGGCAGCGGCTCTCGCTGACGACGACGACGACGATGATTTGGTGCGAAAAATTTTTGGCAAACAATTGCGCATTCTGCTAATTATACAATAACACTCACAGCGCTAAGCTACTTCACAATATCAATATCAACAACAACAACAACAAAACAACACTTGACTCGCTTCTCAAACTCAATGCTCAACAAAATGTCCTTCTATGCCAGCAACGGCAACAATTGCAGAGCGCTTGCGTAAGCAGCCACAGCGGAGCACATATTAAAATCCGAAAAAATCCAAAAAAAAAATTGATTTGATATGAAAAGATTTCCACTGATCAAATTGAGATTTAATTAATCCAGTCGAACGGGTCTGCTCGTATATGGGACACTGGCGGAGTCGTGAGCTAGGTCTGCTGAGTGTCTAGAAATTGAATATTTCACTGGTTTTGCGGTCGAAACGCGACTGACTGACTGAGTCAATTGGCTCGACAGTGGGGCGACAGCTACGAGTAGCTGGCAATGCGGCGGGTTAATCTATTTCTTTACTTTTTGATTTCCCACCTTCAATGTTAATTGATTTGATTTCTCTGGCGGCACATTGTTTATGTGCGACACACACACACACGCACACCTGAGCGTTGTGCTCTTTTTACATACACACCCAAACACACACACACACGTTCAGACGCGCGCGGTTCAATTCTCAGTCAGTGTAAATGAGCAGCTATTTAAAGAATCGCAGCTGAGCAAAATGTAAAGCAAAAAGCACAAAAAAAAAAGAAAAGAAAAAGGCAAGAAAAAACTTTGGCGAGAGCTTCCATCATATAACGCGCTGTGATAAGATATCTTATCAAAGACGTAACACACATGTGCGTTGCGCTCGAAAAAATGCCCAACCGAAAGCGCTGGCCCGCGGCCAGGCGAAACAAAGGTGGCCGAAAAAAAGAAAATGAATAAGAAAACAATGTGTAATCAGCATCATAGATAAATGCGCTCACCTGATACACGTCCATTGACTCATCCTCGGGCGTCAGTGCCAGCGCCAGCGAGGACTTGCGGTGACCAGGACGGCCGCTGCCGCCGCCGCCACCGGAGGAGCTGGTGCCCGATGTGCCGGTGCCTGCAAAGACAAAAAAGGCAAACAATAAACGCCAAACGCTTCAGACAGTGTTCAATAAAAGTTTGGCGCTGAAAAGCACGCTACATTTTTGTGTGTGCGACGGCAAATGTGTTGCCTACTTTAAGATCGCCGCACGCACACACGCACAGCCAAAGAGATAGAGTAAGAGAGCGGGAGAAAGACAGAGAGAGGGAGGGAGCTCTAGAGAGGGCAGCAGACGCAGGCCGCCCATTCATATCTTCCGTCGTCTAGTCGCACGTTTTATTTAATTATAAGCGTTGGCATTTCAAAAAACACTTTATAACAGGCACACGCACGTTTAGCCCACACCCCCCACACGTCCACACCCCCACAGCAGGTCCCACATACCGCCCCACGGTCATATTAAGACAATCCGCTTACCCACAAGCAGCTCGGACTCGGAGGCCGGACGCGTTAATGAAGCTCTGCTTGTTAGAGTTGTTCGTGTTGTTGTTGCTGCTGCTGCTGTTGATGTTGTTGTTGTTGTTGTTGTTGTTGTTATGGCTGGTGTTGTAGGTGTTGTTGCTGCTGCTGTTGTTGTTGTTGTAGCTGCTGCTGCTGTCGTTGTTGTTGTTGTTGTTGTTCCTGTTCCTGTTTCTGCCTCCACTGCGTGCATTTGTCTAGCCGCCCTGCCCATCATTAGTGCGGCCGCACCCGCACCCGCCCCCACGCCCGCACCCACACAATTGCAGTCGCTCTCAACGCCTTCCTCGCTCATGTGGGCCGACGACGATGTCCCAGACAGATTCGCTGGCTGGCTAGATATAATCATGGCGCGGCTTTTAGTTGTTGCCTTTGCCGATGCCGATGCCGTTGCCTTTGCCGTGGCCGTGCGTTGTTTGTTTTTTCTTTACTTTTTTCTTTATTATTGTTGTTGTTGTTGTTTTTCTTTCTTGGTATTTTCCGTATTTTTATTTCGCTGACTTTGCAAATTAACTACAAATATTCAACATAATTATCGCTTTTGATTATTTTCGTGGCACTATGTTAATTTGTCATTTATTTTGTTGCTGTTGTAGCTGGCCCAGATGCTTCGGCTACCCGGCTGCCCCGGCTACTCGGCTGTTTATCTGCCTGTGCTGGCATTGATTTCAAACAATTAGTGCGTAATGATAACCTGCTCCACATGCATAACTGTGTGTGCTTGAGAGAGTATCTATGAGTATTTATGAATAAAAATAGCCCTGAAACATAAACATGCGGAACTGAGCTGCCAGTACCCTACTTATATCATTTTATATATATGTATACATATATTATATTATTATATATATATATTTATGTTTCAGTATGTACTCGCAGTTATGTATATATAGAGAAAATATTTGCGTATATTCAAATAAATACACGCTGCCTGGCTGGCTGGCTGGCTGGCTGACTGCCTGGCCTGTGTGTATCTTATCGTTGTTAGAGTCCGCCTGCCTCAGTTGCGCTGGCTAGCGGTACGCGTTGTAATCTAAACGAAAATCGATAAATTGTTTAGATAAAAGCCACAGCAGCAGCAGCAATAGCAGCAGCCGACCGACCGCTGACGTCGCTAGCCATAAGCAACAGGGTTTGGTTTTGGCTTTGGTTTTGGCTTAGGCTTGCGACGAGGCCATGCTCAGATACTCTATGGCCATGTTGAATTTTCAGTTGAATCTCAACTATTTCAAGCACACACAAACACTCCCACACACACACACACACATACACACTCAGGGGGTACTTAAACCTATGGCGTCTCTCGGAACGGCTGCAGAAATGGCGCCAATGAAAGTGGCTGCAAATACTTACAACACTTGCTCACATTAAGGCTCATGTTACACACGGACACACACCGCTCGCAACAGTTGCTGGCTCATTAGTGTGTAAAGTGTACACACAAGTTGGCTGGGGGGGGTGGATGGTTGGAAGTGAAGGTGCGCTTGATTTTGATCGATTAGCACTTGGCTTATTTACGAGTATGCAACATGGCCGCAACGGCGTCGACGCTGTGCAAACACACTGCAGGCTATATTAAAATTTAACTGCTCGACAAACAGGAGCACGGTTACGACTACGGGTGGCGTTATTTGCAAACAAACGGAATGAAACGCAACGCAAAGCAACCGCCGCAACTTTAATGAAACTCAAATTGTTGTTATTCAAAGTTCAATTATGAAGCCGTAGCAACTGGCAACTGGCAACGGGCAACAGGCAACGGACAACTTGCAACGGGCAACGGGCAACAGGCAATTGGTAACTGGTAACTGGCAACTGGATGGCACTGACTAGACCAGGCCACTGCGCAACGTCCGCACTAATCCGTTATGAAAAACTGTTTGCCAGATGATAATTCTCGCACGGATTCTGAAACCGCCAGCGAACGCGCTGCGCGCTACACGCCAAACCGTCGGGCACTTGGCCTCATCTATTTCGCTGTTGCTAAGAATGATTTCCTGTTAACTTGTCCTTAACCTCGTCTAATTGGACTTATTGCAAACGCGAATCCAATTAGGACTTTCAGTGTGCGCTTGCAAGCGGGAGGGAGAGAGTTCTAGTCGAATAAAGAGTTGAAGAAGTTGATGCTTGACGAGAATTACATAGAAAATTCATATTTGCTTTGAATTAAAGCTAAGTTTCACAAAATCAATAACTTTTTGTTCTGATAATTCAAGCTGGTCTGCAGATTCTGTAATACCCCAAGCAAGAGTATAAATTTATTATGTCTGTATATCAATGAGTGCATAACAATAACTTCTTCTTGGGTAAAGATTATGTTTGTTAAACAAACTGCCTAAATAATGTTGCGTAAAATATATGTATATAAATTATTGAAAGCCATCCACTTACTCAGGTATTGCAAATTGATTTTTTATGAGTTTTGTGCCCAACAAATTTTCTAGGAATTTCAGTAATTTGTGGCGCAGCTTCAGAGAAATACATTTCTTTGATTTTGTGACCTAATAGCATATATATATATATACATATTAATATATACAATGCACATTTCGTCAACAATAACAACTGTTAATAATAACAAGAAAAGTCACAAGGCATTATGCAGCCTTATTTGGAATTATAAAAATGTAATTAGAATACGACAAATTGCAATTTTTCTGATTTTAGTTTATTATTCTTGTACACAATGTAAAATTCTTTGTCAATCAATTGGAACAACCTTCAGTTATTATTGCTAAGACGTGATTTTTTAAGGCTTTAACATCCGCTGCAAATCGGGTAAATATTTTCTTGCGCAAGGCACAAAAAGAACTAAACAAAAATATTTACTAACAATTTCCGTTTCAATACGTTAAGCGTACGAAAAATTGTTCACATAATTAAAAAAAATCCAAGTCGAATGAACATTGAGAGTCAAGACATGAAACTATTTGTTATTGTTTTGTGCTTTTTGTGTTCAAAGAATCAAAACGTTTCAATCTGGAGCTCGCCTCTTACTTTGAATATGTTGCCCACTTTTTGTAAGTTGCTAGAATCCCAAATTAAGAAGAGTTTTGAATTTGGAGAAATTTGGATTGTGTTGCGATTGCATTGCAGAGCATTGTCGGAATGACATTAGCCGGTCTTTGGTTGAGAGTGTCTTTTGCGCCTTGTTTGTTGTCATGACAACCAATTAATTTTTGATAAGATAATATCAGGCGAGTTTGCTCATAGTATTCAGATGTTTAGGCCCCCGTACACACAGAGATACGGATACTGAAACACAGGCGTATAATGCGTTTTCAGAAACACACACACACACACACAGACACGGGCACATAGACAAAAAAAACACAGATACAAATAAATAATCAAGTAGAAAACAAAGCCCGTGCACAATCTACATCTGCTAGTAGGAGCCAGAGAGAGAGAGAGAGAGAGAGAGAGAGAGAGCGAGGGAGGCGTGTGTGTAAGAGAGGGAGAGTGAGAGGGCGTGTGCTGGTTAGCATACGACTTAGTTGGCCTGCTTCTGGGCACGTTGCTCATGTTTTGTCCGGACCCGAAATGCGAAACCTACCCCCGAGGCTTTATCTATCCAGCGGCGATCATCACCGCTGATAGTTGACGATAGTGGGCATGGACATGTCGCCAAGTCCAGTGTCGCCTCATATTGACATTAGGGGACAGTTGGTGAAAAATGTCGCTTTCACTCCCAGCGAACGGGCCGCTGTCTGCGCATTAATCTAATCTCTGGAACTGGCAGAGTAGTATATGTACACATATACATATATTTGTGAAAAGCTTCACGTGGCTTTCGGGAGCAGTGGCAATGTACTCTGCCAGCTAAATGTAAACAACAGCAACAAAATCCGATTTTAATGCGACAACTTGCAAGGCACAAGTGCACAGAGATTTACGCCAACTACTTAAAGGGCGTAATCAGTTCAATCCAATTCAGTTCAATTCAATTTGATTCAATTGAGTTCAATTCTACGCGATAGCGATACAGAGAGAGACAGAGTGAGCGAGAGGAGAGAGCAATTAATGTGAAACATTGATAAATTGCAGCATACTGATCGCGCGCAGTTGGCAGTTGACACCTGCCCATGGCTGCTGCTGGCAGCCGGGGATTAGGCGCACATAATGTATCGAAGGCATTTGGCCACACTGCATTTCAGTTTCAGTTTGTTTTGTTTTGTCGTTTCTCTTGCTAGTTTGCTTTGCCGTTGCTTTTGTGTATTTTGCTTTGATTGATGTTTTGGCGCCATTGCGTGGGCGTCTGCTCGATTGTTATTGTTTAGAGCCGATCGTCGATCGTCTTTCGGGACGCTCTGGCAACGCCATCGAGCATCGATGCGTGCGTCTGTCAGCGTGTGTGTGTGTGTGTGTGTGTTTGGGTGTGAATGTTGCCATCTAAAAAGATCGTCACAGTCGCGTGTAACGTAAACCCGATTGTCATGTGAATCTTTTTATCTCTGAGTAAAAAATTAATAAACTAAAAAATGTGCGAATGTGTGCGTGTGCGTGTGTGTGTGTTTGTTTGGCTTTTGTATAAATATGCACAGAATTTATATAAGCTTATTTTTTATTTTGTTGCTATTTTATTTTTTTTTTAATTTGTTGTTGTGTTTTGTTCTCATTAGCTGGTATTTGCATTAATGGAGCGCTTTGGGTCGTTAGCCGTTGGCCGTTTGTTTGACAGCCCCAACATGTTAATGAGTGTTAGACACACACAGACACACACACACATGCACACAGTCGGCAGGTGCAGTGTGCATAAAAGCAAACGCAGCCAAATTCAAGAATGAAAACGCACGCAAAAGCACAGCCAGATACGCGAACGCAGATACAGATACAGCTACAGGCAGCACATATAGATAGATACATACATACACACACGCACACACGCACACATACGGCTGGAGATTGCTAGACAAATCGTATTCTACACGCTTCTTCTAGCTACTAGCACAGTTACTTGTTGTATTTGTTGTTGTTTTTGTTATTGGCACACTTAGTTGTGAAGTTTATTTTGAATTTTAACACTTTTCGATCTTGTGTATAAATTGTTGCTATATTTTATTTGATTTTTTTGTATTATTTTTTTATTTCTTCTTTCGGTTTTGTTGTATTTATTTTGTATTTTGGCTTGCTATGCGACGGCCGAGCTGTTTTTTTCCACACACGTCCACCAATTGCAGCGATCTTTCAGATACTTTTTGTGTGTCACACAGTGCGTTGTCGTGTTGTTGTTTTTGTTGCTGCTGCTGCTGCTGCTGCTGCTGCTGTTGTTGTCGTTAGTGTCATAAGCTTTAATTGCGTTCGATTTTGGTTCTCAACTGGTTGGCCCTGGCTAATACGCGTTGCAATCACTTGCACGGATTTTCTTGCCAAATTTGTGCCGTCGCACTAGGCCACTGCAACAGAGCGAGTAGAACCAGCGACTGCAGCCAGCTACTGCTACTGCTGCTGCTGCGGCTGCAACTGTTGCTGCTGCTGCTGGCGACCAGTTGGCGACACGCCCGCGAATCGCGCCCGTTGCATTTGTATCAGACTCTCAAGCTGAATCTGAATGTAAATTTGAATTTGAACGCCTTCACCTTCTGCCGCCTCGATTTGCATAACGAGCGAGTTGGGCGAAGCCCAAATATGTATGTCGTCGATTACAGTGTATTGTGTATTATCGTATCGTATATATTATTATTATATGCGGTGATTGTGTGCAACGCAGCAGACCCGGCCACCGAATCCAAAACCAAATCCAAATCTGAGTCGGAATCGGAATCATTCAGAGGCAAAGACAGACCTTTGGTGAGTGCAAACGTCCCGTTACGAAAGCGTTTAACAACCGACACGGCGAACCAATTCAAAGCGACTGACTCCATAAATGGCGAGCAGCTGTTGCGAGTGCGAGCTCGGATCCGACATCGTCGGCCTCGGCGGGCGGCAGGTGCGACGGCGGGGGAGGCACAGTCACCTTTTGCAGAGCGAGCACCGATAGACGCCGTGACTCTCGGCGCTTGGCGTTCGGCGCTCGGCGATCGCCGCTGAGCGCGATCAAGTTTCATGCGAAAGCGCATTCATAATCTCCGCCAATCTCTCGGCTGCGCTGCGTCTCCCGCTCTTTGGACAGCAGCTGTGACTGTGGCTCTGGCTCCCGATCTGGCTACCGTCTGCGTCTGCCGCGCCATTGATATGTGAAGCTCAGGCCCAAGCTCTGGGCGAGCCGTTAATTGGAGTCGACAGAAAAACAGCTGCACCTGGTTAACAGAGAGCTGCGCTAGCGCCAGCTGACTTCTCGCAGATCGTATTACTTCCATCCGTACTGCCGCCCTTAACTTTAATTAAGTCAGCTGTCCGAGCCACACCGCAGCTTTAATGCTCTTTACTTTTTGTACTGCTTTCGTACAATAAAAGCCTACTCGTCACAATTCAGCGAGCGATAAGAGATTTTTTTATGAAACTAATGCGGTTTTTTATTTTCTCGATTCTAGGCAATCAAGAAAATATATTAATATGAATTGAGGCATTTAGTCGGGATATTTAACTTTAATATTTACCAACACTGGTTAAACTCTTTTTGTACAATATTTCACACTCTATTCACAACAATATTGCACCACTTCAAATCAATTTCTGCACTCACTTAAGGCACACACAAGATTTATTTCACATCTTCATATGTTTTTACCTTGATGTGCTCTTTAGTTGAGGCTATGCTATTTGTTTGTGTGTTAGATGGGGTTTTTTAATGGGGTGGTACTTACTGCCTGTTCCGGTTGCACGTCGCACAACGCTGTGTGTAAAGTTGCCCAAGGCTGCCACCGTCACAATGGAATCCTTTTTGCCAGTGCTGAGCTGCAGGCGAGGATTAAGATAGACGCAGTTCAATTGGTCTGCGGTATTCAGTGGGGGGGAAGGGAGGAAACGGATGTGGCAGCTGGGACACACGCACACCCACACCCACACTCACCTTCTCGTAGTCAGACTCGTTTTTGGTCTGCAGCGGATTTAGCAGACCCTGGTTGCACATCATGTTATCGCCGCAGGTGGCACTGCCCGTGCTGCCGTCCCCGTTCTGATTCTGCAGTGTGACGGCGCCACAGCTGCAGCGGCGCATGCGGCTTCGTCGCAACTTGATGCAGAACAGAAGGCTGCCATCCTTCTCATTGCCATCCAATGGCAAGTTGGCATTGCCACCGTTCCCGCCACCACCCGGCGCTGCTGCTGTCGACGACGACGAGTTGGGCAACGTGCTCGGCGAGCAGCCCATGGCGTTGTCCTGTTTCCTGTGCTCCTCCTGCTACTGTTGCTGCTTCAGCTCCTGCTCCTGCTCCCGCTACCCCTGTTGCTATGGGTATGCTAATTTGCTGTGGGTTTCGGTTTGGTTTTGGTCGCTGTTTGGTTTGCTTCTTGAGTTTCAATGGAGCTGCTGAGTGTTGGATGTTGCTACTGCTACGGCTACTGCTACTGCTACTGTTGCTGTTGCTGCCTCCACTTGTGTTGCTGCTTAAGCTGTGGCTTTGGGTGCTGGCACTGAAAATGCTGCTTCTATTTGGCTGCTGCTGTTGTGGTTGTGTGGTTGTTGCGGGTAACATAATTGAAACATTTTTTTGGGTGTGCGCGTCAAGCGGCGATCAATTGAGTGGCTGATTGGCCGGCTTCCCGCTTACATCTCGAGCAGCTGAAAAATGTAAAGAAAATAGACAATATAAATATAAATATAGATAAATAGAGCACAGTAGCATGAATAGTCAAGTTTTTGGCGCTCGATGTGTGCCCCGCCCGAGTTTGCGATACATTTTTGCTGCTGTTTCAATAACTAAATTGTTGACCTCCATTTGAGCTGGCCAAGTTGTTTTTGCTGAGCTGTCGTCTGCATTTGAAGCAACTAAATAACTAATCTTGCAATCAGCTGGAAAAGTTGAAGTTTAGACCCTAAAACCTGTTTGGCGCCAGCTATGAGAAGCGATCGGCCAAGTGAACAGCTCGGGCAACAAACAACAATTAAGATTAGCTACATGATCATCATAAATCATCGCAAATTGAGTAAATCAATTCATCAATGGTTCTTTTTATATGCATTTATAAGCACTCATATAATTTTTAAATATATGGCCAAGCTGGCTAACACAAATTGATGATTATCGAGCCTGTTCCAGTTATTCTGGTTTGTTTCAGAATCATTTTCTCATTTTAATTTTGAAATGTTTTATAAAGAGAAAATTAAGCACAGCTGCAGGCAATATAAATATTTCATTTCCGCACAGCATTTCTTTATGAGCTGGTCACACTTCAAATTCCAATATTTTCAATTTAAAAACCATTACCGTGACTTTTAAGTTTTGATGAACCATGCAGTTGTGCTGACATTGATATAAATCGAGGGTTTTTTTTGGTTTCAAGCTACCTTAAATATAACAATTTAGCGTTTAATATTGATGTTAAATTGGATGAGAATGCTTGATTTTGAGATACTCTGAAGTTACTTTAAATAAAATAGATAAATAAATAAAAGTAATCAATGCGAAAGGGAGGGAGAAATAAAGATATATTTCTAAAAATTAAAGTCTTTTATGTTTAACGTTAATCAGTGAGAATTGCATAGAAGGGCGATAGGCGTTTAAATGAATGGCAAAGGCAAATGCACCTCAGTTATAGAGCAGAATGTGTTTTACAGACTCTTTAATACGAAATGTTAAGCAGATGTATGGACAAGAAGGATAGGATAGGGTCGAAGACTTATTGTCCCCAAAAATGAAGATTCCTCTCGAATTTATTGCATCAAATATTCTGCGTGTTAAAATTAGATCCCATCGATTTAATTCGCTGGGATTCAAATTAACAGAAGTTGTTCGCAGGAAATTACTCATGATAAAATAGATTATGTGGCTCGTGCGATACAATATACATAAATAAACATATCTAATCGATAATATCAATATATATATATATATATATATATATACATAAATTGATATAGTTATATGTATGCCTCAGATAGCTGCATTGTTATTAGATTAATGAGGAAGTTGCTTACTTTATGCATGTCAAATAAACTAAAGCATTACAATTGGTAGCTGTAACAGCAGTTGAAAGCGTTGAGCGATCGGTTTTCAATGTCTCCACTTTTCTATATTGTTATTATTTGTTTTTTTTTTTTCTTTGCGTTTTCTTGATGAGGTACAAGTGCCTTTATCTAACTAGACGAAATACAAGCTCGAGACTGTTGACAAGTTAAAACCGAGAGCTCAGGTACAAGGTACATGGAGAAGTTTATTTGAATTTCGCTTTTTATCGTTTTGAGCACCTGACAAGCGCCACCTGTGCGAGATGCATGTAATAGAATCACATTTTACCAATTTATGTTCTTCAAAGTGTCTCGAATTGGGTCTCAGTTTCGTTTGAGTCTCGTTCAATTAGGCAGAGTCTTAGTTTCATGTGCGTGTTTGGTTTTTTCAGCCCGCATGTCCTTCAGACTTGCATTTATTTCTAGCATTTCATTAGTCAGTTTTAGAGAGCACGTAATTTACAGTTGATAAAAAGCGAAGCTGAATTTATACCTAGTTGTTTACTTTCTGTTTATATTTCTTCTGTTTGGCAAAGAAACCAGATCCATAGACGTAGCCAGCCAGCTGAGCGTAGCTATAAACTCGAGCACCTTAGTACTTAGAGTATCGAACGGTAGACGGGCTTTATTGTTATTATTACTGATACTGATAAGTATGTATGGTAAGTAGCTTCAGTTTCGATTTCGGTTTCGGTTTCGGTTTCATTGACAAGCAGCACAAATATTGCGGGCGAGACAATTAAAAAATGCCAAAACTTGTCAGCGGGATAATAAATTCATAAAAAGCCCAATATTGGCAATGATTATTGAAGCCAAGGTATTGGCGTATTGGGAAACCCGCTCGCATACGAGCTACGTGCTCGACCTGCAAAAGCATAAATCAGTAATGCAACCAGATGAAGAAAACATATTGGAGGCTAATGCAACCCCATTAAAATGGTCAACGGTCTGTGGGCTCAGTTTGCACACAAAACATAAAGTTGGACGGACCCAAAAGTTTTTGCAAGCGGGTTGGCGGCGAAATTTGATAGCCAAGTGAAATGTGCGTAGGTGACCCTTTGGAGGCACGTTTACACGCATATTCACATGCGTCCGTATCCGAACAATTGGGGGATTTGGATGGACAGCTCGTAGTTTTTACTTATGCCAACTTTGTTGGCTGTTTGCGGCTTTGTTTAATGGCTTTCTGGCTGTGACGTCGCATTGGCGCGGGCCGCTTTATCATTTGCGACACAAATAGAAATACGAAATATGCCTCATCGACGGGGCGAAAGCAATTTTAAATATTTAGATAAAACTCGAACGAAAGCGAAAGAACCAAATCAACTGATATGGGCCCCCAAAAACACTTTAGATTAGCAACGGCCCCAACGTCGACCTATTTCAAATTTACGAAACATTCGCACACTGCCTGCTGTACGTGTTCGCCTTGCAGTTTGGGGCGCAACGTGTCTGGCCGGGGGCAACATGAGAGGGGTGGGGGGGAGCATGTCTGCTTTTTGTATCATTGAGTGGATATGCGAGCTGCTGTTGCTTTATATCCTGCACTTGATTGGGCGCCGGCAGTGCACGACGTTGATTGACTAACCAAAGGGATGTATATACACAGTATATCTGTCCGTAAGGATGCACAACATTTGGGCCCACTTGTTGACATCGCTAACAAGCCGGGGCTGCCTCCCCGTCTGTCTGTCTGTGTGTCTGTCTGACTGCCTGCCTGTTTGTGTTTGTCAGCTCGTATTGTTGGCCAAAAACAAAGGCGTCACAACAAGACACAAACTAGACAGACAGCGTCAACAACACCAGCAGGCCCCAGTGCCAGGCGCTTCGAGACAATGGCCAGTCAATTCCAATGCTATAAGATCGAGAAAAATTGCCCACATATACAAATATATATGTATATTTAGTCTCTGTATGAATACGTATGAAGATGCTCTTGTATATAGAGCACAGCTCTTGTCCCAGTCTGTTTGTTGCTTTAAACAAATTATTTTTAGCGCAGGCATAACTATTAAAAGAAAATTAATGATTTTTGCTTTGCGCTTTCAAGTTGCATAAATTAGACAAACATGCTGTGTGTGTGTGGGCGGCAGTTGGCAACAAGGACAACCGCCCGATGCTATGCAACTTAAAACTAATCAAATCAACAGCACCAAATTCTATTAGCGCCAAAGGATGTGCCCGGGTTGCAGGAGTGCGGGAGGCTGTTGCAAGGCCCGGCTGAAGCAACTTGACAGTCACGATGCCACCAAGGTGGGCATATGAAATGTGCTTTGCACGCTATTAGTATGCAGGTGGTAGTTGGTATTTGTATAATAGCATCATCAGGTGTGTGTGTGTTCCTGAGAATTTATTGTGTGTATGCGTGGCACTATATATATACATATATATAAATGTGTAGTGTATAAATGTGTGCGTACATCATGTATGGAGTGGCAGGCAGCCAGGCATCGCCATGTAGAGCGACAGGGGGCCATATCCATAGCCATATTCGAGCCAACTTGGCAACTGCGAGCGGCGCTGACAAAGAAACGAAAAACGCAGCCGACAGACAACAATTTTGTATCTAATAGTTTTTGCAAACTGATGTTTTGCAGCTGCTGCTGCTGCTGCTGCTGTTGCGCTTTGTATTGTGTATTGTTTAATTACAAATGTATCGATACAAGTAGCTGCATATAGAAACATGTGCTCATAGGCAGTAATATCTGGGCGCTGCGCACATTGTTGCGAATTTTTAATCGTGCGATTTATATGCTCTCTCCGAAATAGATAATTTAGGCGAAGACGAGCCATAATTATATTATTTATGAATTTCGTCATTCAAAGCAATTGATTAGCTAAAAATGTAAACAACAAGCTTTAGCCGGACTCAGAGCCCGTCCGTGTGACGCCCACCGTTTAGGCCTGGGTTCAATGTATGTGCATTACGGCAATTAATTTGAATATTTGTGACAAAAATGCATTAAACGGGACATTTAAATACATATTAATGAGTATTTTATTTAATTTTTATCATTATTTAATTCGCCCATTGCCGTTTGACTTGAAAATAAGTATAAATAACAAGGTACACAAATCCGATTGGATTGGAATTATAAAAGTCGTGTTCCGCCTTGGAATATTCTCGGATGCAGCTTATTCTTCTGGCTAATCAACTTATTAGCAACAACAAATTAATTTTCCGCACATTAAAGTTAATGATGCGATGAAATAAATTAAATTAATGCCCATAGAGAAAGAGAAGGAGGGACAAGAAGAGCAAGTGAATCATTTTCTATAAACAAATCATGTGTGTTTAGTATAACAATCTTTGGTCTGTATACACAATAATCGGGTTACACAATTTACTTTTATCAATTTGTTTTGCGCCTCATATCCGTAAACGTTGCACAGACACCTTGTCAAACTTCGACGTAAACAAACTAATCAAGTTTACACAAAACGCAACTAAAAAACCTTTCTATAATGAAACCCATCTCAAGTTCAAGACTAGCTCGAAAATCCATAAATATATAATTTTATTGCAAGGCGCCTTAACTATTTCCACTGAGAACATATTTAACTACTTATTTGTTTATTTTCATATTATACTATTGCTGTTTTTAACTAGGCCTTAAAGCTTGCTTGGATAATTGAATTTTTGTCATAATATCTGCACTCTTTGCTTTGGATTTAATCTGGCAAATGATAGCCATGATAAATATCAAATAATTCAATGGAATTGAAGTTGAGGATAATCAAATACTTGGTTACGTATTAATGTGATTAATATTTACGCTGTTTATTCCTATTGCAATTGGGATATCGTGTTCGCCAGTTACGTGTTATTGGGGGAGAAATATTGTTGTTGTTCAGTTCTCAGAATACAGAAATGTATCTACTGCAAAGGCAACTTAATTTGCTGATACCCAAATGCGTGTAATTGTAAAAAAGAAATTAAATTCGTGTGCACACCTAATTAATGTATTTGTATTTTTAGTAGCTTCAACTTGCCGGCAAGGAAAATGGCAAGCAAATCAGTTAGACGACATTTTGTTCGCTGCGTGGGCTGCCTGCATATGTGTGTGTGTGTGGGTGTGCGTGGTTAGGGTGTACGTCCTTCGTTGGCCACCGAAAATATCTCGTTCTTCGCTTGTGCGTCAGAGATATGTCAGCTGCAGACATATTTACATCATTGCCCTTGAGATGAGACGACAAATGGCAGCCCCCGAAAAGCTAATCGCTTACAAGCGAAATGCTGCCCTATTTGATAATGGATCTGAGTAGACAGATATATGGCACTATCGTGTATACATATATGAGGTAAAGTGAATGTTGTGCGCAAATTGAAACCACATTTGTTAGGCAGCAAATGCTGTTCAAAGAGTTTTCGCTACTCTGGAATTAGCATTTCAAATGCCGATCTAAACTGGAAGATAATGGCAAAAGTGTCGTCCATTACGAGGCGTCTAGAAAGTGGCTTACAATATACGAGCACAATAAATCGCAATACCGGAATGGCCAGGCATATGCATATAACAAATGTACCTACTCTATATAGTATAGAATATAGGGTATATAGTATAGAATGTAGAGTGTAGAGTGTGTAGTATAGAGTATAGACAAGTGGGTGCTATGCCTGTTGCTATACATATATGTATCTGGCTGCTCAATGGGCGGGCTGCTTAACATGCACGCTGTGATGAGCAGCCGCTTGCATAACTGTAGTTACAAAATGCTCAAGCCGCCGTCCGAATATATACAGTGCGCACTGTAACCGATCGAAATCGGCTGACTATCGAAATCAGTATGCGTTGGCACGGTTCAGTTTTATTTGCTGTAAACAATAACTACGCCACGCCAATTTCAATTTTAATAAACAGTTAAAATTGAGAATTAATTAAGAAAAACTCGAAAAATAAAAAGAAGGAAAAATAAAACAAAAAATAAATAAACTACGCGAGGTGCCGGTCACTGATTGCGGGAGACAACGTATCGCATAGATAGTAAAAATCGAAATGGAACGAAGGCAAATTACTTAAAAATGGAAAAAAGTCAGACATTAGATAATCGCTGAAATGGGTCAGTACGACGATATTTGTATATATAACTCGTAAGAATAAATTTCTACAAAATACAAAAAAGCCAAAGCTAAAGCCAAAGCGAAACGAAACGCAACGCAACGCAAATTGCAAGTTGATTGTGGCTTGTTTATAAGTACGAGGCGATATTTTTGCATTGTTTATTACGAGTATGGCTATGGCTATATAGGTCTATGGATATAGGTGTGTGTACAGCCATGTGCCTAGGTGTATCTATGGGTGCAAATGTGAGTTTATAGCTAACTGGCATGAGCATGCGACAACTTTAAGCGTCTTTTAATGTGCTGCTGCCGCTGTTGACAGAGACTCAGCCAGAGATGGAGACCGAGCCGTTGTGCTAGCTGACAGATACATACATATATATGCATATATATCTATATATATGTATATATGCATATGTAGATATGTGAAATGTTGAAAATGTGCGCGACGCCAGTCGCATGAAAATTGTCTCCAGCTACCGAATATGCTTTTGATTTTAATTTTAATGTTTATTTCATTTTCGTTTTTTTTTTTTTTTGTCTTTTCTTATTTTAATTTCTTCTTTATTTTTTTATTATCATTATTTTGCATGTCGTTTTTTCTCCCTCAATTTGTTTTTGGAGGGCATTTTTCGTATACTATGCGACAATGAGACAGCGACAAATTCAAGGCAAGTTGTACGTACTATACATACATATATACATATATATATATATATATATATAAATATATATTGTATTAAAATTCATACTTGTGTAGTATTTGCAGCGCTGTGGCTCGCAAATGTTTGTGTAAATGCCACAGCATATTTATGAAGATACAAAATAAAAATGTATATATAATAATAAAATAACAACAATAAACTAAAGCATGTACATATACAATAATACATTATCTGTTGACGTACCAAAAAGTAGTCGTTAAAGTTGTTGTTGCTTTTGCCTGTTGGCTGGTATTTTACTTATTATTTTAATATTTATATCAGACTCTAGATATAAATTAAACAAATACACATGAACAATGGGCACACATACGGACACACACACACGCACATACATATATAGGCATACACATGCACATATCCATATCCATGTATCTATAGATACAGATTTATGTATGGATGTATGTATGCATAGATACTCGAATACTTCTTCGCGGAATATCGTCACAACAATAACAAAACATTTTTTTGCTGCTCTTTCTTCACAAATTAGAATTTATTTTAATACACGGAGGTCACGTTCATAGCACGGAGGCAGCGGCGCCAGCAGCGCTGCTTGTTGCTCCTATTGTTGTTGTTGTTGTTGTTGACGCGCAAGATATTGGAAGTGTGAGTGTGTGTGTGTGCGTGCGAGTGTGCACAAAGCTGCATAACTAAATTAAATGCATTAAGAATAATAACAGCATCAACCGAACAGCTAGAACAACAGCAGCAACAACAACAAGAACAACAACACGAGCAGCAGCAACAACTGCGGGCAGCGGCAGCGGCGGCAGCAGCAGCTACTGAAATGCAATCACAAATTGCGCTGTGACGTCACAAATGCGCCCAACGATAACACAAACTGTGTATCTGCGAGATACAATTGGCTCACATTGTGGTTGCCTAATTTACAAGCGCACGCACACTATTCCAACACACAAACACACACACACACAGTCGCACACACGCACAAACAATAAATGCATACTCGTATTTTGGTTAGAACTGCGTAAGTTTTCTTTGCTTTATTTCAAGAATTTGTATGGAAAAAATATTCTTGCGCTGCGGCGACGGCTACCGGCGAGTTGTGACTGCGACTTGGAGATCTCGATCCACATCCACACGGACCGACGCGACGGCGACGGCAACAGCGACGACGACGACGGCGACGACGACGACGATTGCCTGTCAAAGCAAAACGTCAAACTGATTTCGCTCAGAGCTGCAAAGCGCGGCGCACCGCGTTACGATACGAAAACACAAAACAATACGAAAATAATAAAAGAAAAGAAAAACTAAAACAATCTACGGGATACAAACGCGAGGCGAACGCACATCACGAGAAGTACAAGTCCGAGTACGAGCATGAGCATGAGCATGTGTATGAGTATATCAGTAGATACTGAACTTGCCAACGCCAATCGCCAGCGCCAGCTGAGAGCGTGAGCGAGAGCGAAAGAAATCAAAGCAAAGCAATGGCAAGCAAGACACGCCGAGCGAGTCTCAGAGAGTGGGAGAGCGCGCCAGCGGGAGAGCGTTATGTGGGCGCTGTTGATGGCGCTGAGCGCGTGAGCAGCCCAAAAGTTGAAGCAATCAACGAGATCGTGCGTGAGAGACAGACGTGAGTGACCGAGCGCTCCGACTTAACAGAGAGAGAGCACAGCTCGGTCAAGCACGTGGCACGTGACGCGATTGAGCGAGCAGAAGCGACGATCGCAGCCAGCACCAACGCCTCGCACAGTGGTTGGAGAGCAAGTGAAACAGAAACAGAAACAAAAATTGAAATTGAAATGGGAATGAAATGTGCTTAGCCTGAGCTGCTGTTGCCGTTGCCGTTGTTGGCTTTGCCGCCGCAGCTTAGCGGCGTTTGCCTTTTGCTGCGCTTAGCAAGCTTTTGTTGTTCTCTCGTAACTGTAATTGCGTTTACTTTCGCTTTGGGCACGAGCGCTTTATCAGCTGGCCGGGACGGGCAACAGCTTTGCCTGGGTATCAATTAATTAGCTAGCCAGTTATTTAGTCTGGGCCTGCATGCAAACAAATCACGGCACCGCCTCCGAACGTAGACCCACTTTCAGCCCCACACACACACACACACACACACATATATATATATAAATATATATACTTACATATGTCTATTGTATTTGAATTATGGCATGCCATGCACTAAAATATGAATTATTATTACCTGCTGCTGGCGGCGCTGCTGAATTTCCACAGAATTTTTCCAACTGCAATTTCGCAGCTAATTAAATGATGCACTCACAGAAACAGAAACCGTTTCTTTTGCTGTTGCAGTTGCAGTTGCAGATGCGATTGCAGAGTCTGCGTTGCATTACTTAGTCAGTGGCGCGTCGTTGAATAAATCACAAGAATTCGGCGTTCAAATATGTAAATAGAAATCAACGCGCGTTCATTTAAATAGCCAATCGTTGTGGCAGCCACCAAATGTTTTCCAATTAGAGGCGAGCTACTGCTGCTGCTGTTTAACTAATACCGATACCGATTCGGCAACTGATTCCGGGCAGATAGTAACGATATGGGCCAGTTGGCCAGCCAGCGGGGCGCTCAGTCCGTCAGTCAGTCAGTCCGTCAGTCGGTCAGTCGTTTAGACGGTCAATCGAGCATTCGAGCATTCGTGTGAGTGGAATATTCACTAGCGATAGAACAATTTTCCTTATTTTTCTTTTATTTTCTTTACTTTTTTCTTGTTTCTTGTTTTTTTTGTGTGTGTGTGTGTGTGTTTGTGTTGTGTACAACAAAGCGTTGCGTTTCTGTATCTGTATCTATATATCTACAGGCGGACGCCTCGTTGCGTTGCGCGCACCGTGCTTCGTGTATCTATCAATTCTGCCAAAACTGAACTAAAACTCTCAAGTGTGCAAAAATCCTACATAAGTGAAGTATCGGCGATGGCGGCGGCAGAACCAGTGGCAGCCGTGGCACCCGAACGCGACTATGTTGAGCAGCTGAAGCTGTAGCTGTAGCTGCTGAGCAAATGTTGGTATTGACGACTGCGGCGGGCACGAATGCCGCAACGAGCGCTGGCATAGGCACAGATAAAGCTACACATACACACACACACACGGATACGCACGCACGAACAACAACTGGCAAACATTTGGCTTGTTGCATGCCCGCGAGCTTCCCAATGTTGAGATACAAAAAAGCTTCCAAGCTCCGCCAGCTAAGGGTGGTTTACTGTGCGGGCGCCAGGTAGCGTAGCGGCACACAGCGACAGCGCAGAATAAAACTGCAAGTTGAAATCGAGTGTGCTTCACACACACTCACACACACACCTATACATGTACGACTGTCTGTGTGTGTACGTGTGGCACTTGCGCCAGCTGCCTGCCATGCAGCGGCCAAAAGTGTGCTACAGTTTTTGCGGGGCGCAGGCGCCGCATGAAATGTTGTCGGCAAAATGTTGCTAACGGGAGCAGCAGCAACAAGTTGCTGAGAAAAGATGTTCATGCAGACTATTTAAAAACTAAGATTATTTTGATTAGACGTAGTTAAAAGTGGGTAAAAGCTTTCAAAAATCGATGTTTAAGAAGGGAAATCGAACCTGCATCCACATTCGTTCTAAAACCGTATTTAATGTTTATATTAATGCAAGTATTTTACAATTTTTTTCGAATTGAACTATTTTCTAAAACCTCTTAATGCCTTTAACGTGGCCAAATGAAGTCCGATTTGGGAAAGATATGCGTCCTTGGACTCGTTCACTGACAATCAAAAATTGTTCATTTCCAAACAAAACTATTTTATTAAAATGAATCAAAACTTTGAATGCGGATTTATGAATGCCAACCGAGGGTCGTGATCCTTACTAGTCTAAAACACTTCATAATTAAAAAATCTATCGTTAAATGCACGAAACATTCACTTTTAGTCTTATCGTAAAATTATAATTGAATATAGCTCGTCTAAATGAAGTCCGAAGTTCTCTGTGTTCCATATAGTATACAACTCTTAAGTATGATATGCTAGAATGATAAAGATGTCAATATTATTTAATAACTTTCGACCGTTTCCTCCGATGCAGTTTTTCATGGCAAACACAAAATGCGTCGTAGCTCAGTCGAATTTTAATTTGAAAGCAGCTGCGAATGTTGCTAAGCAATGTTGCTAAACATCCACGGGCTGCAGTGGAAAAAGGCTGCAACTTTTATGCTGTTGCCATTGACAACTGTTGCGTGTGGCCCGAGAGCCGAAGGCTGGCGAGTTCGACAAGTAGGCAACACACACACACACACACAGACACACACATGCACACGCACACTCTTGCAGATGAGGGCTGGCAACATAATTACGCACTCGCTGTGTACTAAAAAGCCACACAATTGTTGTATTAAACACATTAAATGTGTGTGCACTGTACACATGTTGGTAACGGTAGCTTTTCTTGTGCTGCCCTTTGTGCGTGTACACACACACACACACTCTCACACACATTGCTTTTTTTAAAGTTTAGCTTGTATTGGTAAATAATAACGGACCGCCTCCTCGGCATAAAAAGGGCAAGCAGCTATTGTACTTTATGTAGGCATCGCAGCAAGTGTTCAAATGTAGCCTCTGTGTGTGTGTGTGTGTGTGCTGGTGTGTGTGTGTGTAGATGTGTATCTATGGCGCGTTATATAAAATTTATAAATACTTCTAAGCGGTACCTCCAAAGGTGGCTGGCTGAGTGTGAGCCTGATTGTGTGTGTGTGCCTGGTTGTGTGTGTGTTTGTTCGTGTGTGTGTGTTTGTTCGTGTGTGTGTGTGTGTGTGTGGGTGTTACTATGGGCGGTTAGGCTACCCGCCCATTGGCGACTTTATAGCTGTATTATTGGCCTTTAATTTGACCATCAATATTTTCCCAGGCATCAGCGTGAATTTCCTGCGTTTTCCGTTTGGCTAATTTGTGTTTTGTTTCTTTCGAATTTCGAATTTCAATTGCTTTGTTTTGTTGTCGTTCTGGTTATTGCTGTTATTTTATTATTCGTGTTGTTATTTAACTTGACTTTGCAGGCTATGCAATTTAATTGATTTATGGGCTGGTTATTTATATTCAGCTGTTATTGAAAGACCATTTGTTTGGGCAGGGAATACGCTACATTTATATCCCTTCTCTTTTACTTACTGCGACTTCTTCAGATTGATTTCGAGATTTGAATTTGGCATTGACTTTAGGTGTTAAGGAAGAGTTCTTGTAGCTTGACGCTTGCAATTCCCAACAACAAGACGAGGCCTTTGAATTTGAGAGTAGATATGTTAGCAAAGTTAGGCTCTTAGCTAAGAAATCTTTAGTAATAAGATATAAGCAAATTTCAACAAAAACTCATGGTTGTATTTAGGCTCTAGTAGGGGGCTCCCGACTTGGGGATACCCTGAACCCCCTTCTATGCGATAGCTTTATATGAAAGATACTTGATATATATATATACTCTTCTAGAAGATGCTTTCTTTTGCCGGTTACATGCATTTGCACAAATACAATTTACGCTTTTTACCCATTCTCAGGGTATAAAAAGAACTCAAGTTCTCTAAAGCTGTAGCTTTATAAACTGGCTAAAGATGCATGTTCCTAAGATATAAACAGTTCCAATTGTATCTTTTAAAGCATTAAGATTCATTTTATTAGAGAGAGAGAATCCTGCATCATAAGAAGTCAGAAGATGGCATGAGTTGAAATTGAATCGAAACTAGTTTATTTTAATGCAATTTTTAATATTTTCAATGTCGAAAACATATATGCGATACTTCTATTCTATTATATTCTATTCTATTGGATTCGCACGTGCAGCACTTGCTGCAGCAACAATTATGAGAGTGCAGCATAAAGAAATGAATTGCCACAATTAAGGTGCACAATACTCGAGCCGCCTTGGGGCATGAAACAAGTCCTGAAGTAGCCGTAAAATGTTTTCGCTGGACTGGGCGCAAAACTTGAGCTGTTTATGGCCAGGGCTCTTTGGAGCGCACTTACCACTTGCCACTTACGGCGGCCCCGAGGCTGGGGCAATAACAAAAGGCGCCACAAAATGCTGCGCTGCGCCTGCTCATTATGTTGAGGAGTGTGGCCGCCGTCTGCGTCTGCTGGCAGCATCCCTCAAAGGTTGCCCCTAATGTAGTTAGCACTTGATTTCAGCTCACCTGCTACACCACGCCCCCTCCCTGCCCAGCCCCCGTCTGTCGACAATTTCACGCATCCATTGTTTGCAACAACATTTGTTTTTCATCACTTTGCTTGGTGTACATTTTGTGGTCTGAGTAAGGGAAGGCCCACTTGGAAGTTGGGCGGGGGGAGTAGGCAGTCTGGGATTATAATCTACGGCCATTTCTGCGCGTTTATGACTTTTGAGCGGGCGCCAAAAGGCAAAAAGGGCACCGCAAGCCAAATATTTGTGGCAACATAAGCAAAGGCAAACAGTGTGCATTATGCGAGCAAACTTGTGCAACAAATTGTGGCAGGCGCCGCTCCACACATATATAATATATATTATATATTTTTTTATGTGTCTTTTTATGCTGTTTGCTCTCAGCCACTTAGCGGCGCCCTCGGCCCAGCTCCGCGATCCCGCGGCGATCTGTTAATTGCCAGCAATCAGCCATTTTTATTTTATGTACGCCCCTTGCCACGCCCACTGATAAGTATCGCGTATTGAGCTAAAATTAAATAGATTTATTATTCAATAAATTGAACGCTTACGCTTACAATATTTGTAGCTAGATTTTAATTGGCTTTGGAGTAGGTTGTTGTGGGAAAGGGGGACAAGTGCTTCTTGTATAGAAAGCCAATGCGTAAACAGTTTTATGTCATAATTATTACTTTATGTGTATGCATGTGTGTGTGAGTGTGTGTGGATGTATGTATATATATGCTTTATGCTTTAGGCTCATAATTGTATTTATATCTATATGCTATGCTTTAAGGTTTATGGGCTATGCATGTGGTCAAAATGCAAGTGTGTGAGTGTGTGTGTGTGTGTTTGTGTGTGAATGTTCACTTAGAATTACATAAAGATAAAGTACATATAAATATATATATGTATATATATGGGGTGATATTTACTACTATATAGCAATTATTGATATGTACACAAGCTTTGCAGCCTAACACAATTTAAAAAAAATTTAACTGAGCAAATTGAATTTTTTAACAAACAGCAAATCTAAAGACGGCGTGTGGGCGTGGGTCGGTGTGTGCGTGGGTCGGTGTGTGTGTGTGTGCGTGTGTGTGTGTGTGTGTGTGTGTGTAGGTGGGCGTGTCGTAACCTTGGGCACCGTAACAACTAATCAAATCTATTATTATTATAATTGTAATTGTTGTAGTTTTTGTTAATAATTGTTGCAGCTGCTTATAACTAGGGCCTATAAATAAATACAATGCTCGCAGGCTTGTCTTTTATGCAAAGTGTGGAAAATGAATAGAACTAATCGATATATCATATATGCGTTTATATATATATGTGTGAATATATATATATTTGTATATGGTTTTATGTTTGTTTTGGGTGTAACTGCTATGTGGGATGCACTTTTGTCTTAGCCAGGCTAACGAGTTCACACACATGAATCACTCGCTGCTCGTCGCTTGCTACTCGTTAATCGCTACTCGCTACTCGTTACTCGCTAGTCGCTGCTTACAGCTAAACCCAAGACGCCTGCGAACGCAGCGAGTGAACAACTCGCTGGCGGCAATACCCGCTCTACTTTGTACTGTTCGCGACGAGTTGTTTTACTTGCTGAGTTCGCGTGTCGCACACAACAACATTTTCAGCTCTAGCCAGGATTCGTTAGCTCCTTTCTCTCTCTCTCTCTATCTCTGTGTGTGTGTCTATTTACATTGGTTTATGCTGCGTGTGTGTGTGTGTTTTTTATTTTTCTCAAAAATATGACTTTGGTATTCCTTTTTCTTTTGTATACTCTTTCCTTGACCACTTGCCCTTTACGAGCTGACCACCGCATCTTTTAGCAGGGACACGCCCACCGAGCCCAATCCAACGCCCACACTCACACCCACACCCGCACCCACACCGACCGCACTGCTGCCATTCACAATATCCTCCGTGTGCTGCTGCTGTTGCTGCTGCTGTGTTTGCTCGTCGTCCTCCTCCTCCTCGTCGTCGTCGATTGCCTCGTTCTGGCTGCACTCCTGGCTGGCATCGTGGGCGGCCTCCTCGTGCTCCGGCTCCTCGGCAGCTGTGGGCGTCTCGGCGTCCGCATCTGTGTCCGGCTGTTCGCTCTGCTCGGGCCCGGCTGCATTGGCCACCAGCACACCCGAGTACTTAATGCCATTCAGCTCCAGATTGACAATCAGCTGCTGTTCGCCGTTTGCGCCGGTGCCTGCTCAGCGAATGGATGTGATTAGATTGGAATGTGAAAGGCTCCTAATTGGATTGCTTACCATTGCGTGCCACTTGAAACTGCATGCCCGAGAGCAGGCTGAGTGTCTCGAGGGGATTCAGCTTAACGCCGGCTCCAGTTATACCCCCGCTGCTGCTGCCGCTGCCGCCGCCGCCTCCCCCTTCAGTTGTGCAGCTGCCGTCCTTTGAGCTGGACTGCGCCTTGCTCCCGCTGCTCTTCTTCTTGGTAGACACCGGCGAGCTGTGACGATGGCCGCCGCCCGAAGCCGATGCTGTTGTGGAAGTGCTGGGTGAGTTCTCAATGGCCGAGTCATCCGACTTGTCCAGATGGTTCTGATGATGCGAATGATGGTGGTGCTGGTGGTGGTGATGCAGATTGTGGTGGTGGTGCCCGTTCAGCTGCTGCGGCTCGCTATCGTCATGCAAGGAGGACGAATTGCCGGTGGTGTTGTGCTCCGCATTGGCATAGTCATCCTCTGGCTCGCCATCGGACGCGGCATCCTGCTGCTGCTGTAGCTGTTGGTGCTGCTGATGCAGCTGATGGTGGCTGTTGCTGTTGGCCTGTTGGTGGTGGAAGCCCGCGGCGGCTGCTACTGCGGCCATGTTGTGTGGATTCAAGTAAAAGTTCGCCGGGAAGCCGGGCGGCATCAGGCCGCTGCCCACCCGTTTCGCTGGCGGCGGCTGATGCGGTGCATCTTCCTGATCCGCCGGCTCAGGTGTCGGATCGCGTTCGCGTTCACGCTTTATGTGGTTCAGATTGAGAGTTGGCGGCGAGTCCGACAGGTTCAGAGCTTCGCTAAAGTTGCAAGAGAGTGAGATGGGACATTAAAGCTTGCCGGTTAGTGTCTGGGCTAAGCATACACGCTGCGGTGCGTGTCTACGCTGCCGCATATAACAGTGTGTATAACACTTACCGTTGCTGTGGTGAGGTGTGCGCCGAACCGGTTGGACTGCTATTGTGGTACATATGCCAAAGCGCCACCTGTGCACTCAGCGCATCGCGCGTGCTTAGCTCGGGACTTTGTGAGCGCTGCCGCTGCTGCTGCTGCTGTTGTTGTTGTTGTTGTTGTTGGTGATGATGCAGCGACTGTTGCTGCTGCTGCTGCTGATGGTTGTGTGGCAGCACTGGCGCGCTCTGCTCCTTCTTGGCCTGTATCAGCTGCAGATACTCCATCATGCGATTCTCGATCTCCTGTGTGACCAAATTGGGCATCTGGCCAAATGGCGGCCCGCCCATTAGACGGCGGTGCGCTGCTGCGGCGGCTGCCGCTGCCTGCGCCTGCTGATTGTTGGCTGCTGCGGCATGTGTGACCAGCGCCAAGGGTGACATCTGTTGCATGCCACCCGGCAGCGGTGGTCGCGAAATAGGCGTCTGCAACGGCAACAGGTGAGTTGTTGTTTTTGCTAAGCGTGTGAAGGGGGAAGGGGGATTGGGGTATACTCACCAACGGCATCTGATTGTGCATGGCCTCGTATTGGCCGTAGCTGGAACGGCGTCCTTCGCGGCGATTGCCATCAATGGCCGCCTGCAGCTCGGCGGGTGTGCTCAGGTTCTTCTTCTCGCACTCGTAAGGGTACAGATACTTCATGTATCTGAAAGATGCATAAAATTATTAATAAGCGCAGCAAACATGCATCGAGTGCAAGTAAAACACGCAACGCAGTCGTCCTGTCGCAGCCACGTTTATATTGAATTAACGTGTAAATACGAAACGTGACGAGCAATGAACAAACAAATCGCAGAGAAGCGGGCAGCTGGCAGCGGGCAACGTGCAACGTGCAGCATGCAACAGGCAACAGGCAACTCTCGATCGACTCCTTGATCGGTTTGCCGATGTTTGATTGTTCCGGCTTTTATTTGCTCTGGTGCCCGTTCGATGCCCGTTCTTTTGTTTGATCGTCGCATAGTTCGCGGCCAGATGACAACGAGTTGGCCATAGCCGACTTATGGATACACTACTTACTGTGTGCGCAGCGTGAATGCGGCACTGGTGATGCTCGACGGCAGATGCAGCCCCTTGATAATCTCCTGCCAAAGCTTCTTGTTGATGACATCGACAAGGCCGCCGCGGGCTATCACCAGATTATATAGCTCATACAGATCCAGCACCGATTTGGCCATTATGGGCAGCCGATTGATGGGCGTGCCTGTTGGAGAAAATAATAAAATAGAAAACCAACAAAAATCGAATGGTTAGAAAATTAGCAAAGCGTCTGTGTTTGCACCATAAAAACTTCCACTTGTGGCATGTAAATGTTTTCCAATGCGCTTGTTAAATGCACCAGCAAGCAAAACACGATTAAAAGATGCCATAAAATCGATTTATTGTATTGTATCTCGTTGAGCATGCCTCACCCCCTCGACCAACCGGTCCCCTGCATTCCGCTCACACGTATGGCCAGCGGGCAATTAACACTAGTTGCTAACAACAACTCCCAAGTGCAGACCTCTGCCTGTGCACCGATAAAAACATAAATAAATTCAAAATGTTTTGCCGGCCCGCGAGTAGATGGATACACATGTTTGTACATATGTCTATGAATACATATATGTTTATGGCGGCTAATCATCATCATCATCATCATCGACAAGTTTGGCATCAGTTCTATTTCACTATTGGATTCGTATTATTCGATTTTCAGTTGCCACGCCTAGGGCCCATTTGCCCATTTGCCTGCCCATCTCATTTGTTTGGATGCGTCCCACATAACAACAAAAAGAAAGCAGGCTAGAATCATTTGGGCTTAGATGAATCCCAAATGTCCTGCACTAAAGAATGCATGGCTACGATAATTCCTGTTTGCAGATCTTAAGTTTCTCTGAAGTCATATATAGACTGATTTCGTGAAAGCTTAAATGTGGATTGCTCTTCTATGCGATTCTCAAGGCTTGGCCCAATATACTAAAAATATAAAGTTATGCCTTATTTCTGAGGTAATAAGCTATTCGATTCACCTCTATTATCGGCTCTCTGTCTCTCTCTCTCTCTCTCTCTGTCTGACTCTCTCTCTCTCTCTTCCTATTTCTTTTAGAACCCTTCTCCGTTACTCGCTTTCGCTAGCCCTTATCACCGCTTGAATTTATGAAAATCGCATAGAAAGGCGTTGCGCAAAATAATTTACTTAAGCTTAACCAATAATTGCAACAGCCATTAGCCATAACTCAGCGATCTCAGTCTTCCGCTTGTCTTCCTCTTTCTGTCTATATTTTGAAGCACTAATGTATTTGTCTCTTCTTAACATTTTACATGCCAACTCTGTAACTGATCTCTCAACAGATTGATTGTTAAATGGACCCTAGTCAAGTGATTTCTAACTGTATTAGACAGATACCTAGCTCGTCCGACGTTGCCATGTACCTCGCTCGTGTAGCGCAGTGGCGCATATAAAAATCAAATCAACTTGCATAATTGCTGTGCTTGGTACGTGAGTAACTCGATTTTGTATTGTGCTGTATGGCCCGGCCCCCCTCTTCCACCCCGTTATACCCAACATACCGATACGAATACAATTTGGTTCAATATCATTTAATGCTGCTTGCTGCTGCCAGAGAGTTGTTATAGTTTGTGCCGGTGCCTCTGCCCGAAGCCTCTCGACTTTTTATGAGCCCAAAGGAATCAATCAAACTCGTTGATGGACGTGTTGATTGAATGAAAATACGTTTTTGTTTTTTATGCATATAAACAAATGGGAAGGCGAAAGGGGGAAACGATGATTGCCTCAATGCAAGCAACAAAAAATATAAGACAAGGAATAAAACGAGTAAATCGAACGATTTATTTTGTGGTACGAGACTAAGGACAAGCACGGCGCGGGCATGCGGAGTGCGGGCAGCGGATCGATTGTGATGATGCGTTCATTTGGATCGCTGCACGAGCCACAAAGGCAAAACACAATCAATGCAAAGCAATTTAATGATTAACTTTGCTCCAGTCTCGGCGATCATTAAACTCTTCCAGAGGTCGCCTCTGGGGCCCAATCCGATTGACTCGACAACTCCTGACCAGGCACTGGCACGCACATTTACGCCATCCAGCATATGATCAAAAAATTCAGCTTGTTATTGTTATTATTGTGTTATTATTGTATCATTGTTATCGGAGGCATTTGTGACCCCATAAAGTATATATATCCTAGATCTGCATCTACAGCCGAGTTGATAAAGCGACATCCGTCTGTCCGTCCGTGCGTCTGTCTATACGTAACTATTCTCTCAGTTGTAAAGCTATTGTCTTCAAACTTGGCATATATCCGTCTTTTTGTTGCAAACAGTACATATGTCGGGACCGGATCGGAGGATATATATATATGTATATATATAATATATATCGTTCAATTTCTAATATTTCTTAACCCCATTTTACGTTTAAAGCAAAAAATTTCCAAACGGAAATTTTCAATTGCTATTGATTTAAAAGAGCGCAAAAATATTTGAAAAACAATTTTCAACAATAGATATTCTGATTATTTGGCCTTAAAGCTTTTTAGAAAAGACAACCGATGAGATGGCGATGAGCTGTATTTATTATTTATTTTTATGCATTGTTTTCTTAGATGTCATGGCATTTTAATGGAATTTAAAGAAATTTGATAGAGTCTGAAATCATAGCGCACCTCTAGTCGCAGCCCAGCCTCTGACAGCTGATTTAGTTGGGTCGGATGGTCCGGATGGTTGGTTGGTTGGTTGGTTTGTTGGTTGTTGTTTTGTATTTGGCCCCCGCGTTTGGCTGGCGTTTGGACTGATCTCTGGCAAGGGTCTGTCAGACTGGCAGAGCACTGGGAAATATCTACAGAAATAGCGCGCCCGGTTGATAAGTGATTGACGTCTTTTAATTAAGAATTGCGCCGCTCTTCGCTGCACAAACAACACACGAGCCCCAACACGGACGGAGACTGTGCCGGGGACAGCGCCGGGGACAGGGACAGGGACACGAATGCGGACACGGACGCGTATTTAGTTTATATATTTTTTCAGCATAATTTCCGTTATACGGTTAGTTGTACAATTGTACAATATCAGAGCAGATATAAATATAGTTATAGATACAGCTACAGCTACAGCAGCAGATACAGATACACAAGTATATATCATGCATATAGCCCAGGCGCTGCGCATTTTTGGCGTTTCCATCAACTGGCTGCAAAGCCAGCGACACTTTAGACAGGCCCACGCCCAGTCGCAGTCGCAGTCACAGTCGCAGTCACAGTGGCAGTCGCAGTCGCAGTCACAGTGACCGCTTTGCCGCACTAAACATACATATGTCAAAACTTGAACGCATGTGACAGATTAAAATCCATTAAGTTGTCAAACGTGGGGAGATATGTGCGCCAGCTATATGCCATATAGACATCTAAGCATCTTATGCTCATGTTTATGTGAGTGTGTGAGTGTGTGTGTGTTGTGTGTATGTGTGTCGGAGTGTGTGAATTGGATAAAATAAATAGTTAAGCACAAATGCAATTGCTCTGTGGCAGCGTGTTGCAAGTCGAGCTTAGGCATTAGCATGTTTATAAGGCAACAACACACTGCCACAGACACACACACTCTCTCACACACACACAAACACTCGCACACACACATGTGTAGTGCATGTAATTTAACTGTGGCTTTTTCTTTGCACAACATTTTTGCCTTTGCATGTCGCAAATGCAAATATAAACAAATTTAATGCACTCGGCAACGCGCAAATACTTCAGCTGGCAGCGCGTCTGTGCGGCTGTGCAACTTGCATGTGCCACAGGAAGTGGCCAAAGCTTTGGCCCTGGTTGCATGCCACATGCTCGCGTCGCATCGCATCGCATGTGCCCTCAACTGGGCAATTGTTAATGCTTATAATTAATGACAAAATGCAGCAAATGAAATTTGTTTGCCACATTTAAAAATAGTCGTCATTTTTTCAGTGTAGCCTTTAAGTACCAATATATGTCGGCACACGTTGGCCCCCCTCGCCACCATGCCCCTCGCCCTATTGCCATCCTTTGGCCAAAGTGTTGCCTCGAAGTGTTCTTGAGTGTGCCTGTGTGTGTGTGTGTGTGTGTGTGTATCTGTGTTTGCTTGACGGTAATTTGGAGTGACAAAACGACAAAAGTGCGGCATCATTTTGATGATTTCTCTGTCATTCGTTAAGTAATTTCTGCATATTTTAATGCACTCACACACACACACTCACACTCACACAGACAGAGAGCCAAGAAATCAAATGGCAAAGTGCCGAGAAATTTATTCAATTAACATAATTTGAGTCCGTCCGCAATGCAAACACTTCAAACTTTGTTTAGCCTGAGTCAGCAATAAATGCAAATGCAGCAGCCCGCAGAGTCTGTTGTTGCCCCAACCAACTCAGCTCAAGACCCTGCCCCCAAGTTCCCCTCCTTCCCCCCTCCCGCACTCAGCTGTACTTACCGCGCTTTTGCATAAACGAGAACAAATCATCGAGAAACTCCTTGCGCTTGGGATCATCATTGATTTCATAGAGCTGCAAAATAGAATACAAATGCATTATTATAATTCCAATTATATATGGGCACATATAGAGGTAGATATACGTTGAGAGTATTCAACAAAGACGCACAAAAAGGGGCTCGAAGACTACTTGACTTGCGGGCCAATGGATTTGCGCAAAATGGTTGCCACACGCTATTCCATTGTGTGCCAGTGTTGTGTTTGTTGTTGCTGTTGTTGTTCGGTGTTGGTTAACAGACAATAGAAACAGACGCCTTGACATGCCTCGACCCTGGTCCAGGCGGCAATCAGGGACAACAGGGGCAACAGGGGCGCGTGTTCGCGCTCTCATTCACCTCATTCACGGGGGGTGGAAATCGTACACAAAGTAACAGAAAATGTGTGAAACACCCCAAAGAGCATTAAAAAAAAGGGCAAGGTTTGAGTTGCGTGAGTGGCTCGGCACAATCCATAATTAGGTGATAAACATGAGATATACATATAGTTTATGTACAGAAAATTATGTATGTATGTCAAGGGAGGTGAGTTGTGAGCTAAACTCATAGATAAATTCAGTTAAATGTTTTCTTTTTCAATGAGAGATATGGAAAAACTTGGAATTCTGGAATTTTGCTGAGTTTAATTACAATAAATAATTACAATTTTAATTTATTGTAATTAAATTGTAGCTAACTTTAACTTTAACTTTCAACTGACTAAGCCTGACATGAACTGTTCCGTATGCTCTACAGCGCATTCTGATGGGCGTCTTCGCTTCCTCGTATAAAGTCATCTATTTTAAACTATTTAGCAATTATATAGTCTAAGTTTGTATTCGTGCCGTACGTTATATGGGATGCAGCACTTTGCATCGGGATACGCGCGAAATAGGAAGGTTAGGACTAGGAAGTAAGTTGCTTCTCTCGTTCGAGAGCAGATGAAAAAGTTAACATTCAATTAGATAAATATTCATAAAACATATATAAAATATGAATAAAGTTCCTAATTTCTGGTTCCCATCCACAGTTCTTAGTATTCTGTTTGCATTTAATAAATGTAGCCTGAACATTCGTGATTGTTCATTCCTCTTTTATTTCTGGGATTTTTTGTTTTGTGCTTGATGGCTCCTCGGGCGCACACTGTGACCTTTAACCCATTTGCAGCGGTGCTCCCTTGGCATTATTTTTGCTTAGTTAAATCATAGAAGTCTAGGCCTTAGCCATGTCCACAGCCCAGGCAGATGTACCCTGATGTATGTGTGCATATGTATGTATAAAATTAATGACAACATCTGAGTGAACTCATCAAATTTGGAATTCATCATATTTTCCGCCTACTGCTAAGGCGAAGGCAAAGGCAAAGGCACACTCACAGGCAACAGGCAGCTGGCAACAGGCAAAGTTTGAGCTTTGTTGCAGCAGCAACAGCTGCCTCTGTCTCTGAGGCTTTGGGTGCACATTCTAAGTCAATGCGAATGATGATGAACTGCCTCGCTGCCCCACTCGCATAAATGATTTAAAGACTGAAGACTGCAGACTGTGGCAACAACAACATGCCGCTCTCCCGATTCGAGGCTGGAGCTCAACAAGTTGCCAGGCCGTGGCTCAGCCTGGGCCTGAATCAGAGCGGGCAGACGAGCTGCCGTTGCCCCCAACTTCGACTTGGACTCTCCGAGTGCAACTGCAACTCACAGCTCACAGCTTCGACTGGCTGGTTTTTTCTTTTTATGATGCACGACGCCCACAAGAGCTGTATATGGAATACATGTGCACATACATGTGCGCATCAGTGTGCGTATTTCTTATATACATATACATATACATATCTCTCTCGTGTCGGGCTCTGGAATTGATTGAAGTTCAACCTGAAGTTGTTTTCCGTTTAATGCTCTTTTTGGCATTTATTTTATTTGACGTTCAGTTTGTGGCCAAAACAAAACAAAACAAAACAAAGCAAAACACAAATTTGGCTTTTTAATTAAGTTTTTTTCTGCAGATTTCTCTTTGCTTTTTAATGCCTATATGCAAAATTTATTATTTATGATGAATACCTCCTGTATTTGATCCTCGGAGATGAGCATGATGGCACACACACACACACACACACACAGAGACACACACACACGCACACAGGCACAACTTTTGATTAATTGAGCTTTGAATGTGGCTGTTGCACTTGCAAAATTCAATGTTTGCGCGTTTATTTCTGGTTATTTGAAGTTTCACGTTTTGTTTCGCTTGTTTTAGATAGAGCTGAGAATTGTTTACATCGATTGATCAACGCGACGATGCAACGCCATCAAAGGTCGTTTATCAACTAAAAATATTGAAAGTGCCGCAGGGTGCAGCAATCGACGCGCTGACGTCGCAGCCCAAATCAAGCACACACACACACACACACGCACACACGCACACTCACGCACATACGCATCGATTACCATGTGCGTATCTGTGTGTGCTGCCCGGCTGCCTGCCTGCCTGCCTGTGCGTCTGCATTTGTATCTGTATGCATTAATAATATGTACCTAATAAAATGAAGTCCGCTTAGCGAAAAAAAAAACCCTTGTGGCAAACCTGACCAAGTCCTGGAAATATCCTTGCATCACAGCAGCAGCAGCGGACGCAGCCGCAGGCCAGTCGACAAATCCGTCTGGTTCTTGGGCAATAAAACAATAAAATACCCTAACAGAAGTTCTAGACCAATCATAATCGTTTTTATAGCTACACACATGTATGTGTGTGTGTAGGACACATGGCACACACACACACACACATACACTCAGAGAGACTTGCCTGGGGTTCGGTTATAAAAATAATCTCACTTATTTGTCGCTAGCATTTTGGACTAGTACCTAAATGTGTGCAGGCTGTGCTTGAAATTTGAATCCTTGATTCTGGGAATTGTCAAATGCGTTTTGCCAGTTTAGAATATGTGTTAATGTGTGTCCGCGCGTGTGTGTGTGTGTGTGTAATTTATAACTATCAGCGTACTATGCATATGGCATTGTGAAAGTGCAAAGGTTTCGAATGGAAATGCTACTAAAAATTATATGACTAGATCCCGTTGCATGTTCTGTTTGCTGTGCCTCGTTTCGATCGGCTCATAATTTGTCCAGTTTTTATACACACATGCTCATTACACACACACACACACAGGGTCGCACACACACTCGCACACACTGCGAGTGTATCTTGTGCACATATTTATTTAAGAATTTCACACTCGTTATTGAAAATCGAAAATCTGTTGACCAGATTTTTGTTTTGTTTTGTTCATTCTTTAATTAACTGAAATTCGTTGAGGTTTCTTTTTATTTTATTTCATTTTATTTTTTATTTTATTATTGCCTTTGTTGATTTAAGAAGTTCCCAAAGTACAGTGCTTACTGATTAAAAACAATTCAAAGTCGAATTCGAGTGAGGCCGAGGGAATTATTTAAATCTTATGATGACGGGCGAATGCGAATGCGACGAAGCTCGACTGTGATTCATCAGAACTCAATTTGTTTATCAATTTAATTGAATATCTTTAATAATTATTTGCATAGAGTGTTGACTGAAAAGGAATACAAATACTTCGTGTTGCTCGATAAAAAATGTTAGCTGTAATAAACTCAACTAATTTTGAAGCATGTTGCCCCACAGTCGTAATTAATTTTGTGTATTTGTGTTAATTATTTTAGAACGTTTCGCTGGCAATAATATAACAATTTAATTGCCTTCGTACAAATCGGCAGTAGAATTTATAATTATTAACACTAAATAATAAACCGAAATGCGCAACAGTTTCATAATCCATATGGCATGGAAATTGCAATCGAGAATTCGTTGGAAGGCGAATATTATAGAATTCATAATATGAGTATCTACGGATTATGTACAGAAAGAAATACGAATGAATATGAAATAATACAATATTGGAAAATGCTTTGGGGTCTATAATTAAACATAATTATTCAGTATGTACAGATAATTGACATTGATTAATGAGAGCAAAACGAACTATATATATATATATATATATGTGCATATATAAAACGAAACTAAATCATATAGAAACGCGGAAAAAAATACCAAAATAATATTTTGTCTTCGTCTGCGTTAGATAGATAGATAGATGGTTGGTTGGATGGATGGATGGATAGATGGATGGATGAATGAATGTCTGACGAGCAGTGGGGCGGCAGTCGCAGTGCCCAGACCCACCAGGCCAACAACAACAACAACAACAGCGGGCACTCACATTGTAGAATGATTTTCTTTTAGCATCTTGCGAGACAGACAAATTCAAAATGGCTTTTCATACGCAGCATCAGCAGCAGCAGCAGCAGCCACTCACTCAATTAACATAATTATCGTTATGAGCAGCGGCCACATTTTCACAATTAATGAAAGCCGCCATTTTGTGGCAACAGCAGATACTTGCAGCAGCAGCTTTAAGGGATTAGGCAACCGGCCAACAACAACGCCAAGAAGCCGACACCTATATCCAGGGAGCACTGCAGCTGGGTCGCCTGGGCGGGTAGGCGTTGGCTAAGCCGGTTTCAGGCAATATCTTCCTCTTCTGCTTGGCCGGTGTAAGCGAAGGTGTTAAGCGTGAAGCGGCCGAGATACGAACGGATACATGGCAAGCAGCTACAGATACATTTGTATCTCTGTGTGTCTCTTTGCAGCGTGAGGGTCAAAGTTTTTATAGTGCATAGAGAATGCGGGCTGTTTGATGAATTGCCAACAACGTCGAGGGTGTACGCGAGAGTTAATCGAAGTTTAGTTTTTATGGCCAGCGGCAAAAAAAAAAAAGCTGTTGCGGTTCACACGGCGCAACAATTTTGGCAACAGAGAATGAGCGAGAGAGAGAGAGAGAGAGAGAGAGAGCGAGAGAGAGAGAGAGATGTATTTTAATTAACAGATTGTGCACTTCTTGTGATAATTTCACGCTGGCTCCGCAGTCATGCGTGAAAGAGTTTAGACCTAGGTCTAGGCACAGGCCCAGGCATCTAGGCCCACTTAACAGCCTCCTTGAAGCGCAAAAGCATCTAAGCAAGAAAGGAATACAAAAACAGGCTCTTTTCTCACCAAATTAGTGTGCTCAAGATGTGAGCATTAATTGCTCAATTGCAGCAAACCGGAACTGGGCAACGTGGAACTCGGTTTATTGCATGTGAACAGCTTCGGGCAGAAGCGTCAAAACGAGATCAAAACTTGGCGCATACCCCTGCTCCCAGCACGCACACACACACACACACACACACACACAGACAGAAACTCGCACACAGACACATGCATAGACAGCTCATCTTGGCAACTGGTTCAAGTTGTTGGCTATTAGCCGTTAATTGATAGTTTGCCCAAATGGCTGGGCTGAACGGCCCCTGGCCGCTGGCCCCTGGACGGCCTCAACTTGGCTGGCACTGTGTTTGCAAAGAGATTAAATTGACTAACACTAACCTGTCTGACTTGTTTGTACTGCTCTTCAAAGCTCCAGCCATTATTCTGCTGCGATGAATTGGATGCCTCGCTGGACGTCGATGAATTTGATGCGGAATTAGCTGCAAAGTGGCGCGCTGAGTTCAACAGTTAAACACCGGCTAACCCACAGCCCCATACCAACCTTCTTTGGCGCTCGGCGCTGTCGGCGATGCAAACGAGAAGGGATGCCCATTGCCGGCATTGTTGTTGTTGCTGCTGCTGCTGTTGTTGCTGTTGTTGTTGCCACCAGCATTGCCAGCCGCATTGTTGCTGCTGCTGCTGCTGTTGTTGTTGTTGTTGTTGTTGGCGGAGCTGCCTCCACCTGTGCCGCTGATGGCTCCATTATTGTTGCCGGCGCCGGCGCTGCCCATTGCTGCAGCTGCTCCTGTGCCAAGAGTTGCACCATTGTAGCTGGCGCCATTGCTGGCTGGCGGCACGGACGCATTGGCCGCATGGCCAAAGGATGCAGCTGCCGCGGCCGCTGCCACCGAATTGTGCGGCAGCGGGAAGGCCGTGCTGATCGTTGTGGGCAGCATATTGGCGCCAAAGGCGGCCGCATGCGCCGCTGCTGCATAGTCCTGTTCCTGCAAGGCAGTCAAAGCGAAACGTAACCAATGATAATCAGAGTAGCTCATCGTCTGCTGACACAATCTGATATTTAGGAACTCCGTTATTATTCATTAAAATAATATTTATGTACGAATTGTACGATTAAAATTCCAAATCACACAATTTGATATAAATTTCTGATTTAATTGGAATTCCCTTGACTATCAAATATCAAAGGGCTGACAATTTAATAGAATTATTTTTTCTGTTTTGCCTTTTTTTAACAAGTTGTTGCGACTTGCAATTAAAAGCATATTTCAACTGTTTTTGGAGTGTGGTCATTTACATTAATTGATACAATTTTATAAGAAAGTTCATGTAGAAATTCATAAGTTATATATAACAAATCCGATCAGTATATATGGATGCCTACCCGTATATATACCTGTTTTGCTGGACATTAACTTATGCACAAATAGGACGCTTTTGGAGTTTCTAGGTCTACATATATCTACATGTAATAATTAAACTGCATTCTTCTGAGCTCTTATTGCACATGGATTTAACTAAAAATAAATTTAATTAAGTCGCTATAAACAGGAGGCGATACTCTATGACAATAGTTGGCGCAATCGCATATAAAAGGGCCTATTAGATAGCTCCGATCATATAAAGTATATTCTTATATAGTCAGAAAAGCGGCTCTATCTACGGAAACCTATCAGTCTGTCTAACTGTCTAATTGTGTGCTTATGCGCAAACCCAACTCTTACTTTAAAATCGATCATCTATCTGAAAGAAACTGGACATAAAGTCTCATTTTTCTTGATGTAGGCAGGTTGTGTGTTTTCCTTGAAGCGGGCGAAAGGAATTTAGCTTTCAGTTAATTTAATATGCTGAGGTGTAAACAGTCTTTGTAGGCTCAACAGTATTTTACCGACTAACTAATATCTCGATTTAAAAAAAAGCGAAATATTATATAAAAAGCGGAGAAATATTTAATGTGCTATACCAAGGAATAGAATGATCAGTTCTTCTAAATTGAATAATCTATATTTTGAATGATGATCTATATCCTTTTTTATAAATATATTTATATCGACATCCTTATCTCTTATATATTATATAGTATATTAGTATAGTATATATTATATAGTATATCTGTCGCCCTTTCCCATTTCTGCTTTTCTCTTAAATGTTAATAATACTTATCCAGTTTTGGGTGTAACACTCACCATGAGGCCCACTTTCATGTCACGCACTTGCATCTTGAGCTTCTCGAGAACATCGCTGTGCTGGAGATTTGGAATGCTGTGTAGGCCGCCGATGCCCATGAAGCTGCCCAGCGCGTTAAGCGGATGATTCGGCGGCAGTTGATGGTGATGGCTGGAACAACAAGCATATGAATCGATATGGAAAATGTTTCAGATGGAGCTGGAATCAAATGCTACCCACCTGAGTGGCAGATCTGTTTGCTGCTCGGGACTGGCAAAGTTGAGGCCAGCGCCGCCGGCGACTGTGTGACTGAGACGTGCGGCAATTGCCGCCTTGGCGCTCAGCTGATGATGTTCACCGTCGACGGAATCGCAGTCGCGCATCTCGTCATCCGTGCGATCGCCGTGGGACTGCAAAAGAACCGCCAGAGAACAGAGAATTAGTTAAACAGGCGTTGGCTGCACCAAATTGATGGCGGCGCTTATGTCAAAACATGCCGCATCGATTGCGATCAATGCATCCTCGAGCTGATCACATTGATCGCCTCGATTATGCGCCCGCTGTGCTGGCCAAATGTCCAACAGTTTGTCATGTGGCGGCGGCGGCGGCGGCTTTGCTGCTGCGTGCAGCGTGGGCAGCGTTTAGCCTCAGCCACAGCCCGTGCCAAAGGCACAACATTAGCACATATAAAGAGAGATCGAGAGAGAGGGGCGAATGCTATTTCAATTGTATTGCCAGCGAGGCGACAACAAAGGTAACCACTTAATAAATTAACAATGGCAAGCCGGTAATGGCAATCAAGCAGAGAGCCACAACCACAGCCAGCCCAGTCCCAGGGCCAGCCGAAGCCGAAGCCCAAGCCAACAGTCCAGGCTATTAAGAGCGAGTGGAGCTGGTGGGTCGTTGCGAGAGTTACATCCATGGCGTATCCGTGGCCACAACCGCTTCAAGCGTACTATTGCCAGCCGTGACTCTGGCAAGAAGTCGGCCACGCTTGGCCGGCTGCCTGTCCACGGTCCGCGGTCCGGTCTTTGCTTTTTATGCATTTGGAGAGGTGCAAATTAAGCGCATCTGTGACTGTGTGCAAATCGGGAATTTTCAATTTAAACACATCCAAGCGGCAGCCAACCGACAGCAGCACACACAACACACACACACAAAGTAACCTGTGCTGCACAATGTAAGCCAAGCCATGCCCAGGTTAGGCCGGGCATCATCATCATCATGATCATGATGCTCATCATCAGCCTCATCGGAGCACAGTTCGCATCTCAGTGTGCAACTCTTTTCATCTGTGTATACAACATTTATCGCCGGTATCGTTGTTGTCGCTGTTGTCGTCGTTGTCGCATTGCTGTAATCATAAATGCAACCAAAACCAAAGCATACATAGAAAGCCTCAGAGCTGAAAGGGGCAACAGGGGCTATGGACTCTGGTATTCGCAGCAGAGAGTTGTTGCAGTTCCAAGAATTCTTTGAAGTTCGCGCAAAATGCAAACGCCTTTAATAGTTTGAATACGAGTACACTGGCAAAAATTTAATATCAGCATGTTAACATTATGTTAACTAGTTAACATGATCACTTATTCTCTTATACACTTATTCTCATAGCTGAGAAAATAATTTTCTTAACAAAAATTCATAAAACCAAAAACAAAATAGGAACTCAGACCTCCTTTTTCATGTCTTCTAATTTAAAAAAAAACATTTCAATCAAATGTTTTTGATCTAATTTGTTTCTATTACTCAATTTAATTTCAAACATTTTCAATACGTCAAGTTAAATATTTCAAAACATTTTCAAGTTATATATTTCCAATTAGATATCATTTATAAGATTTCAATATTTTTGGTAGTTAACCATAAACACAATTGATTTCTTATAGATCTAGCTCTCTAGTGCTAGTTGAATTGCATTTCTTTCAGTGTAAAACCGAATGTGAGTGTGGCAAAAATGTGGCCAACACCATTTGGTTAACTCAAGTGATATGCGGCAACTCCTATTCCGACCAGGCTCAGACGTTAACTCGAACGCGAACGCGCATAATGAAATGGTAACGTCTTGCTCTTGCCTCTGTTTGGTGGCAACAGCCTCCGCCTTCGCCATCGCCAACTCCGTCCCCATCTCCGTCTCCATCTCCATCTCCATCTCCGTCTTCATCTCCGTCTCCGTGAGCAGCTCCATCTTCTTTGTGGGCACATATTGGCGCATTGATCGCTGCTCGCATTGGACGTTGTTGGCTTCAGTTGGTTGGTTAGTAAGTTGCCAATTCGCGGTTACCACATGGAAGCAGCCATATTTGCATATATAAAGTAAATACAGCCAAGCATGTGTGTGCGTGTGTGTGTGTGTGTGTACATCAAATTAATGTAAGTTATCGAATCCATGCGAAATATGTGCACTCAAAGGCCGATGGACGCTTCGCTGGCAACATTTTAGTTGCGGTTGGCTTTTTATTTTCTGCTGTTGTTGTTGCCGTTTCTGTTGACCAGGCCCAAACAATAATTGTGGTATTGAAGACGGCTTGGGCCTGGGTCTGGGCTGTGCCCGCTGCCAAAGGCGTGCAGTTTACGCCGTGTTGCACCTATAAAATGTCTAATTAATGCACAACGAATTTGCGCCGCGGTTGCGTGTTGCACACAAAAATAAGCCAACTAAAAAATGCATCTTTTGATGCAGTTCATTAGCCGATCGATAACCAAACGTTTGTTTTTGGTTTACCTTACGAACTTTTCATTTAGTTTTTGCTTTGCAATATACAAGTGAATTTTCAGCTGCCAGCTAAACAATTTTAGTTAAATATGAATTTTGAGTTGCGCTTAAATAAATTTCAATTTTATTAATTTAATTTGTATGCATTAATATGTGATTACGAATTGATTCTAAGCACAGCCTTTATTAATTTCAGGTATATCAAAATTTATAAGGAATCTTCTAACAATGTCTGAACCTCAACAGGTATTTAAATAAATTTCAATTATATTTATTTAATTGATATACATTAATATACTTTCACAAATGGATTCTAAGAACTGTCTTTATTATTTTTAATTCCAAAATTCTAACAATATCTTAATTATTTTGATTCAATTCCCTATATATTAAAATGCTTTAATTGAAGTATCTTTCGAGAATTGAATAGGATATTTTCTAATAATACATATTCAAAGGAAAGTTCCATATGGAACCCTGTTGGTTGCCCCTCATACCCCTCTGCATTTGGCATATCACTGAGTGGAGGTCTTTTATGTGACCCAATGTCTGTATGCAATTATGTACAAATGTCGCATAAATAATTCTGTACGATAAGCTGTACTAGTTTTAGGCAAAAGCATTAGCTAAGGCAAAAACGCAGCCGCTAATGATGGCCAGGTATCTTGTTGCTCAAAAAAACTAAGTAAAATAAAAAACTGTGTCGCCAGCCCATATATATATATGTATATATATATATATATATAGTACTTGTATACAAATAGGCAGAGATAGTACCTGGGCGCACAGCTACACGGCAGTTCCATTAATTTGGACTTTGGCGGGGCAATGATAAGCGCCGGAGCGTGTTATCGGTTTAACTTTTGCCGCAGCACTTTCATAGGAAAGCCGAAAAGACATTAAATCGCAATTAGACCTGACGCAGAAGTTGCGCCAAAGCCTCCGGGTGCACCCACAATGCAATACTCGAGATACTAGATACTATGTGTACATGTGTAGAGCTCGCATTGTGTGTGTAGCTACGAGATACGATACTCGTGGGCAGGTATGACTGGCCCGTGTCCCCCCCCTGCCGTGTCCCCGTTGATTGCAATTTACTTTAATAGCTTTCGATGCACCGCAAAAGACGACGACATTTGTGACAAGATGGGGGCACAAAGGGCCGCATGGGGCGAATGTGGCGACTATCTAACTGCAAATTGCATTTGTATTCGGTCGAAGAATATTCAATTTATTTGCCGCTGACAGTTTTTATCACTAATTAGTTTACATTATTTTCGATAGAAGCGCTGAAAATAATTTATCTTAATTTATTATCATTGCATTTGACCACAAATGCAATTTAGTTAATTTCGCTTGGCTGTTGTTATTGTTGTTGTTGTTGTTGTTCCTGTTGCCTCGACAAGTTGATATGAACAACAATTGCTATTGTTGCATTGACAAATTGTCGGAAGCACTTCGGGTCAGGAGAGCTGCTGCCGCTGCCGTCGGCACTCAGCGCTCCGTTCATCATCGGCGAAACGGGATATCGCACAGAGGGCATGTCGGACGGCCGGACGGAGCGGACGGAGCGGACAGGGCTGCGCCGCATGTGCAACATGCCGTGCTAATTTAAAACAAAAGGACGAGCCGCTGCGGCCACTGGAAATCCATAATGTGACAAAGCGGCGAGCGGCGAGCGGCGAGGGGCAAGCTGTGAAGGGCGCAGCATGCAAACAGGATCAACTAACTACCAGAGCGGACGCCCAGCCCAGCCCAGCCACACGGGCGGGCAGGCAAGCGTTTTATTGTGTGAAGGATTAAGATTATATAGCAGGCATATGCTCGCCGTCTCTACCCCTCTCCCTCTCTCTCCCATTGGGTAGTTGTGTGTGTTTTTTTAGACCGAATTGTAAACTACAAGTCCTAATGTTCTTATGATTCAAGTGCCCTTTGGGCGTGCTGGCGTCTTAAGTTTATTAACGTCCTATTTACATAGCACGATTTTTAGAATTATCTACTTTGAATTATATCTGCAGTATTCCTGGAACTCATAAATACCATGACATTAACAATAGAAATATCGATTGGTTAGAGGAGGAAAAAACCAGGCTTTTATATTATTGTTTAGTAAGGTCTTTCGAAATGAAATGTTTATGATTTAGGTGTATATTTTAAATATTGAAATATTTATCTGCATTTGAATGATTAATTATCTAGCAGCTTTAGTGGATGTTGCATGCAATCTTTTAAATTGGATAAAAGCAAACGAAAAATATATGAGATGAACAAAATATTTGTTTTAACTATAATATGGTTAATCTTCAAAGTCAGAATATTATCTAATAAAGTCAGCAGATATTTTAACAACTATTTTAATTTTAGTTAGACACATAAACATATAAAGATTAAAAGTTAGAGGTATGTTCTGATCATGGTTAAATAATACACTTTTTCATTTTGAAGCATTCTTCAAGGAAAGCCACAAAATACGTATTTGACTTCTTAGTAAACGTGAGGGGTTGGAATGTTGACAAATAGTTAATGATACTAATATCTGAAATTTCGATACAATATCGATACCCACAGTATTTTTTTATTTTCAGTTCCAAATTTAACACTGAGTATAAAGTTAGAATCGACATTTTTTCAAAGTTTTTCACTGAATAAAAATGTAACTCTCTAAATGTACAGATTGGGTACAATTTCCTATGTATGTACACACGTATGTAGCATAATGTTTTTATGAAATGCATATTTTTATATGCACCCACATGTGTATGCACTTAAGATGCACACACACACACACACACACACGTATGCGCACATGCACATGTAATAAATGGCGGCGTTTTCTCATATCTGAATAAAAATGCGAACACATACACACATAAATAAAAATTGCTCATTTACGCATCTACCCCGTGGCGAATTATTTCAACGCGCTGCGACGATGACGACAAAAACAACAACGACAAGAAGAAGAACAAGAGCCAGCGACTAAAAAGTAAAAAAAAAACATATATATATATATGTGTATATAGATAGATAGATATATTAAGGGCAGGACCAAAACATGTGCAACGTGGTCGATACGGAAACGCCGCTGCAGGCCGAAGAGCATGAAAATAAAATTAAAATGCAAAACGTATCTGTGAGATACAAGCTCATATATGTACACATAAATGTAATATGAGCATGAGTGCGAGTGCAAGAGTGAATGCTAGCATGTGTGTGTGTGAGTGTCGTGTGTGTGTGCGTGCGCGCGCGCGGTTGTATATGTGTGCGTCGCGTATTTCATTCGCTCGCGACGCGACGAAGCGGAAAAAATAAAGCGAATAAAATATAAAAATGGAAACAACAAAACAGAAACTGAAACCGAAACGGGCAACAAACATAATGGCGCATTCGCTGTGCCGGTTGCCCGCTGGCTGGACGACCCAACGAGCGAGCGAGCGAGCCCATTGCCCCTACCCCACAGAGCCCCCACCCCCTGCCATCGGCCAACAAACCACCTACCCACTATTATATGGGCGCTGCACGCACGCCCATGTTTTGTGTACTTGTGTCTGTGTGCGTGTGTGTGTGTGCGTGACTGAAGGCAGACGAAAATTTCGCGTAAACAATAAAATAATGTAAAAGGTACAACAACAAAATAAGAAGAAAAAATGAAACCGGTTAAAAAAGCAACGAATAAAAGGGCCAACGACTGTTTCTGCTGGCTTGCGCCTCTTGTTGTTGTTGTTGTTGTTGTTGTTGCTTGTTTGCGGCCTGCGTCTAGTTTCGATTGCAGGCGGCATTAATTAAAAAAAAAGAAAAAAAAAAACGAAACTGCATTGTTTTTATTACAGCCGGCGAGGACCAGCCCCAAAAGCAACAGCTCAAATATTGCCTGCTGCCTGCCTGCCTGCCTGCCCATCGATCGCAGCGCCGATAAACGAGCTTAACTTATGCTCTTGCAGATGAAGAGTATTGCGCATTCAGCATTGAACGAGTAACGCATAGAAGTGGGCAAATCCGCACGCATAGCTATTCTAGGCACACATTTCTGCAAGGGTATTTCATTATCGGCGCGCCATTAATAACTGTTCTTTCTGGTTTCTCATTCGCTTATTCATTGATTTAACGGGCCAGCGCGAGAGCTTTCGGCCAGGCGTCCGTTTTCGGTGAGAGCGCTTGCAAAGTCGACAATATAAAAAGCCACGCCCTTTCGCGATGCGAGGCAAGACGTTGTGTTTATTAGTGCTTTGATAATAAGCTTTTATATTTGCCAGTGTATGTGTGCGTGTACATAATACTTATATTCGCACAATAGGTGTGTGTGTGTGTGCAAGTGTGTGTGTGTATTGTTTATTACACTTTATCGCAGCTCGTAAGCAGCTGCAGCTGCGGAGCTGCCGCCAGTGCTGGAAAAAATCCAATTAACAATTTTATTAGCTATGGTTGAAAAATAATTCATAAATTCATTCTAAACAAAACTGTAATAATCATCATTTTTATGAGCTTGTTGTTTTTTTTTTTTTTTTTTTTCAGTTGTGTTTTTGTGACATTTGTCGCCATTGGCTTTTATTGCTGTTATTTCCATTGCTTTGCCATTTGAATGTGTTATAGTTTGTTGTTGTTGTTGGTTTTGCATTTTAATTAAATTAAAATTGTATCGCATGCACTTTCAAGATTGCCACCCAGCAAAATGGCGCCTATGCCCCAGCCCCAAATCCCAAACCATCCACAGGGATTGCTCTGCTGTCATTCTGGCCGTAGTCTCTGCAGCATCAAAGCTGCCCCAAAGGCGACATTTCGACCGCTCTGCCTGGCTCTCTAATACTTAATCAAATATTTTTTACCGCCCTGACACACTCATGTGGGTTATCGTTATGCAACAACAACAATAACAACAACATCAGACACTTGCCCCGAGAGCGCAACAAAGAATTTAATACAAATCGTTGCCTGTCAGCGTACAAGAAGCCAAACAAATTATAACAGGTGCCGCTGCCGTTGTTGAGTGCATTAAGAACCACACACACACACACACACACATACGCGCACAAATGCCCCCAAGTTATGGAATTGAGTCCGGAATGAGAACGTTGTTGGGGGTGGGGGCCCTCGTATCGGCAGCTAATTTTCCATTGCTTCATAGCCAGATACGAGGCTGGCAGCCAAGTGCTAAACTGTTGGGAATCTGTAAGCCAAAACAACAGTTAACGTCACTGAGATTCGGACACACACACACGCACACACACACACACAGAGAGATGCACACCCACACTCAAGCGCAGACAGCAGCCAGACAGTGTTGGCAAATGTCGTCATATCTAACAGCTAAAAATAGCCAAAAGCTGAGCAAGCAATGGGCTGCGTTACATCTGCCTGTCACTGAGCTGCCAAAAAAGAAAACAGCTAAATTGAACTTTAGCTAGAAAATAGCTGAATGGGCAGCACTGCAGCCAGAGCCAACTGCCAAGAGCTCCCACAGTCGGTGATTTAATGTGGGAACAGCAAACGGCGCTGATGTTGAACACGTGCGCGGCGCCGGACAGGCAGCCAGCCCTCTGCTCGAATGGGAGTCGAATGGGCAGCCGAAACTGTCCCATGCCACATGCCGCATGCCACTGGATGTTGCATGCCGCTTGGCTGGCTGGCTGTGTCTTTTGCTTGATTTAATTTAAAAGCGATTCAAAAAAAATCAAAAAGCCAACTTCAATGATTTTAAACTGTGCGTTTAACCCAAGTAATTAAAGCTGGGCCTCAAATGACAACAACAACAACAACAACAACAGCAACAACAACAACCGCCGCGGACCGGGTTGTTGCAGCAGCCATGGGGCACGAACTTCAACTCCGCGACTCGCTTCATTTGAAAATTTATGACTTTTTGACAGCCCACATTATTGTTTAATCGTGACTTTTGGTCCAAATCAGAGCATTCGTTTGCCGTTCTTCCACAGAGTTTACAGCGTTAGGATTTGATACGAGCATTGATATTAAAAATTCGAACGCGCCAATGACACCAGCATATTATATTCATTCCGATCGAGCCTGCCGCCTGCCTGCCAGCTCGACGGGCTAATTAAAATCACCCACATACCAGACCCAAAGGCAACCCAGCAACAGCTCGCTTGCCAAATGTCCACTTGGCCGGGCAATTGTAAATGATATACCCTCGCATCGATCGATGTGTTCAATTAACACACAGTGCCCCTGCTCCGCCTGCTCCCGCTCCATCCTGCCCAAGTTCTGTGGTATTTTATACGAAATTTTATGCAAAGAAGCAGAGACAGCAAGAGGCGAGCTGAAGGTGGTTGACCAACTGGACGGACCGGGCACAATGTTTGCACAAGGCTATCAAAAGGGGGGAAGACGAAGCTATTAAAAATTATGTAAATATCCATGTATCTGACTCAGTGCATGTATGTACGCATGTCTGTACGTATGTATGCATGCATGCATGTATGTGTGTATGTAAAGTCTGGCTCATTGTTGATCAACGCGGCACACTGTCTATCAACAATGAAATAAAAATGAAAGAAAAACAAAAGGGGGCCTAACAAGAGTTTTATTGAAGAAGAGACACATCCATGGGCATACCTGTGCCTATGCACACACACACACACACACACACACACACACACACTCGCACACACTCGAAAAGTGGCAGAGAGGCAATAAAACCCATTTAATATTCATTTAAGGTACTAACAAATAATGCAAATATTTAAACATTTTATTTACATATGAACGCCATCAAAGAGTTGAATTGAAAGAGATCTTTCAATTGATGAAAGGTGAACGAGATACCCGCCGAGCAGACGGGCCCATGCCCTACTCCTAGACCCAAGCTGCAAACGTACCAAGATGATGCTCCACGCCAGAGTCAGAGCCACAGTCAGAGTCAGAGTCAGAGTCGGAGTCAGAGTCAGGCTCAGCGAAACAGATGAATCTATTTGTATTTATGAGCATGTGTGTATGCACTTAGCTCACAGTGTGTGTGTGAGTGTGTGTGCGAGTGTGTGCGAGTGTGTGTGCGAGTGTGTATAATAAATGCCTTGTATGACCATTTAGCATGTCACCTTTTAACGGCTCCATGGCAAACAAAGCGAATACATCAACCGAAAACGAATACTCGCAGACCCGGGCTCTGCTTAATTTTGAATCAACAATTTAACATTATAATTACGTTTCGAATCATCTGCAAACACAGTCGCGACTCGACGAGGAATTGCATCAATACAAAGCTTTTAGTCATTCGTCCCGGCCATAACATAATACATGGGCTCCCATCTGTCTATAGAGAGGCAGGCGATTGTAATAGTTCCGACGGCAAAACCACGATAACTGTATTTAGATAATGACTACTATGGGGTGGATTATGTAGAAGGTCTGTTCAATATATATATCTTATATGTATATATACGTACATATGTATACATACTTAAGTTAAGTAACATATATATATTTTTAAGTATATATGTTTATATTTGAATGAATATCGTATTTTATTCTATTCTATTCTATATAACATTTAATATTGTTTACATAAATCTACAACTAATAATTGGTAAGATCCGGCATTATGAATGCTTTTTTTGAAGTTCTTAACTCAGATTTCCCCCTATTTTTCGCCCGTACGCATGAATTTCTTTTGGAACTTTGAAAGATTTCGAATCCTTTTTTTTTATGAAAACGGAATATTTTGAATATTGCAGAGATACCTATTTAAAAAGATTCGGATCTTCGCTGCTGATGAAAAATATTGTTTTAATAATAGTTAAAATATTGAAAATGCCACAAAAAAGGAATTTAATTATTTTGAAAAGAATCAAACTGACCCACGTCCCAAAAAGAAAGTATTTTCAATATTATGTGGATTTCAGTCTCTCAGTCCGCACAAGAAGTTTGGTTTATATAGATTTGATTTCAATACAACTTGAAACTATTTCATAAATAAATAGAGTATAAACATCTGAAATTCCCTCAGCTGCGCTATATGGTTAAAATGAAAGCAGAGTAATATAGGCAGCTTTATATAGGGTATTATGATGCTGTCATACATAACTTTAAAGTCGCTTTCTTATTCTTGTAACTATTTGTTTTGCAGCGCGCTCTGCTTTTTCTCAGATATTCTAGGCGTATTCTCTTCTAGCCGTATTCTCTTCTCCCTTTTGCTTACCAAATCGTCACCCAAATCGGAATCGCGTTCAATATTGTTATTTGAACGGCCGCTGCAATCCATAGTCGGATGTACTCGGAGTTGCATTAGTGCGAGGTTTCCAATTGGGCGCTCCGTTTGAAAATTGAAATTTTTTTTAATTGCAAATCGCAGATGGCAAATTGTTTCGATTTATAGCGGAATTAATGCGCGAGCTTTTAACTTTCTACGTTATTTACACAGCACACTTTGTTGTTGTTGTTGTCGTTTCTCTTTCTCTTGCTCTCTCTCTCTCTTCGTTTTGTTGTTGTTGTTGATGTTTGGCTGTTTCGCTTATTGCTTTTGCTCCTGCGTTTATATCATCGAACTACCGTTATCAAATAATCGCTTTGTGCTCTTGTTGTTGTTGTTGTTGTTTTTGATTTATTTCGTTGCAGCGGCTGTGAAAAAGGGAATTGCTTTAAAGCACCGTTAACTGAGCTCGCGTTTCTTTTTCTTTCTTTCTTTCGCTTGTTGTTTGTTTAATTTCAGCGCATGTTAAAATTTGCTTGAGCTGCCGTTGAATGCAATATCGAATGGAAATACACTTATTTGAATTATTGAAATGTTTTATCGTTCTGCTTATCGCCAGCTCCTTTTTGAGCGTGCACAACACACACAACACACACACATAAACACATTCAGATCACATTGGAATGAACGACGTAACGTTGTTATGATTGTTGTGTTAACTGTTACCTGATGGTGCCTGATCGGTATCGAGATCGGCTCCTGTTGCTTATTAATTATCAATTTGTTCATTTATTTCACGTTTGATATCGCGCACTGTCCGCCGCATTCGCCCGACGCACACGGAACTCCAATTGGGAATAAAAATGATTCTCTCCGAACATCAAAAACGACGCGTCAAAAGACAGCGCGCGCGAAAATGCCTCTCTCCCTCTCTGTCTCTCTCTCTTACACCTACTCTCTGTTGCCTTGGAACGGCTGGCAAATGAAACACATGAGCGGTGGCTGCGTTTGTGTGCGTGCCATTCCCATTCGTTTTCAATTGTGACACGCTCTCTCTCGCCAGCTGGTCTGGCTGGCTGGCCAATCGGATTGCCGTTTCAGCTGCGCTCAGGTGGCATTCAATTAAATTTGTAATCGTAATCTATGCAATACGAAAGTCGTGTGTGTATACAATGCGCTCGCCGCTCATTCGTTCACTACACACAGATACATACACACACTCACACAGGCGGGCACAAGCACATGCCGCTCGCACTCGCTTGCGTATGTGTGTCCGTATAAGCGCTGTGCCCCCCGCGTGTGTTAGTGAGACTACACTATGAAGCATGTTTTAGGTGCTTGATTCGAGTGCTGTTTGCCTAGTTTGTAGTGGACGCGTTTTGCATAACGAAATCAACGCAAATGTGCTGTGTAGTGCCTTTGTGTGTATGTGTGAGTCTGTGTGGGTATGCGTGTATTGTTTGTGTATCTTTCAATCACAAATGTGCCGCTTTTTTATACGCGATTTAATTTAAAATACGCCCTTTTCATATGGAGAGCCGTAGTTTGTGGGGCGTTAACATTTGCGGCTTGCCTATGCCAAATGGCGTTTGATATGCAGCGCCAAGAAGGAAAAGAGGCGAGGGAAAACCCAATCGAGCAAATTACACACTTTCCACAAGCATTGGAAAAATAACTAAATACAACAAAAACCATGCCTGCGACTTGATTAATGATTTGCGAGATAAATTACACTTGTAATGGCCCAAAAGCAAGGTAGGTGGAATGAATGGCTTGACTATGTAGATAATATAGAATGCCGTTACCGTTACATTTTCCAGCAGCCCCCGCAAATAATTTCACTTACTGTTCGATTTTCACTAATTTGAAATTGATGAAAGCAGCGCAGCAGCGACGCAGCCTCAGCAGCGCCCCAGCAGAAAGAGAGTATATCAATTTTCGCCGGCCTGTCTGTTAAAACAAACAGACACATACATATATAAAATGAAGGTATGTATATGTATATATTGTAGGGAGCGCAGGCGCTCATCAAACACCACCAGGAGCAGCGCACACGCTGCCCGTTCGCCTGGCAGGGACAGGGGGTGGGTGTACTGAGTGCCACCCCCCAAGCGCCAATGATGAGGCGGCGGTGGCGGCGACGGCGACGGCGGCAGCGACCCACAGACTTGACTGATGATGAAGTGAGAAAGTAATTAAATACAATTTTAAATGTGACTAATGAGACGACGTCAAATTCGTGGCGCAAATGAGTTGGCCCAGGAGAGCCAGGGGGTGGGCTGGTGCGGGCCAGTTGCTGGGTGGGGGGTGGTGGGGCGTCTTCGGGCGGAACGCATTTATCAATATTCAATAAATAGAACGGCATTTTCGCACGCACACTACAACAGATACGCAGATCGTTTGTGCGTGTGAAACAAAGTGTATCCACAAGATACGCGGCATAAGTGCGCGCACTCACACACACACACACGCACACACTCACATGCATATATGCCTTGGCAAGTATAACAATTACCGTTTGTTGTTGCCGTTGTTAACTTTCATTTGGGGCCTGAGCTATTTGATTTTCAAAGTACGTCCCGTCCGCATTTCAAATGCTAAAAATCAACGGCACAAAAAAAAAAGCACAGGTGAAATTTGTTGTGAGCTGTTTTTGTGTTTAATTCGTAGATACATATATTGGTAAATACGTGTACGAGTACGAACATCGTTTATTTGTCAACACGTCCATTTCCTGCATTTTGTGTTTTAGCCGAAAATGAAATATGTACCCGAAACAATTCGAAAATAAATAAATAAGCGTATATGAATAGAGCGAAAAGGCGATACCAAGATACAGCTACAAATACAGCCACAGATACAGATACAGATACAGATACAGATACGTATGCGTGTAGATACACATATAGGTATTTACAGGTATTTCATGCCATTGTACACACATCCGTCGTGGCTTTTAGGGGCCTCATTAGTTGATGACTCTTACGAGTTTCAGATTTGAAAATTACACTTATCCATTGGACTTTGCAAGTGCGAGACTTCATAGGAAATATAACATGGGAATTCGTTTGGGAATCTGATATTCTGACTAAGTGCGGCAACTTTTCGCTCCGATAAACCGAATATGCGTCTACATGTGCCTACATTCTTTTGCTCTTAAAGAAAACGCCGCAAGTTTACAAAACTTACTCATTTATCATTTTGAAAAATTCCCTGCAAAGAGGAAATATAAATGTTGCAGAAGAAAATACATTGATCTATTTGTATTTTATTACACTATTCTATTTTATTACTTTTCTATTATATTATATACTATATTGCTCTGATCTATTGGTATTTTTAACGTTTCAAACAATAATATTATAAAAGTATATAATATAATACAATATAATATAGTAGAGAATCAATGCAATGTCTTCTTCAATCTTTAAAGTTCGCTTCTTTGCAGAGAATTATATTATTATTGAAGTACATACAACTTATACACACACATCACACACTTAATCGTATGCTGTGCCATATTATATTCTATTTTAAAAAGCAGATTGCATTGAAAATATTTTACATTTTACTTAAAAACGCGCTCTGTATGCAAGGCTTTATATTCATATGTATTTGTACACAGAATTATCGCCATAAAATCCTTTCAAATATAATTTATATAAATTTTTTGAATTTGAATGTCAAAAAGATGGCTGAATATCAGATGCCCGGTTTATTTGAAAGTACGAATCGTATAATAATCACAGCTTAACAGATCATTAGAATGCCCGCCCATTCGCATATTTATTTAGATACCTGTTAGCGGAATGTGCTTGAGCCAAAATGGAGGCTTTCCCTCGGCGTGTTCGATAAAAAATGCGAATTTAATTACACGTAATTAGGCAGACATTTACAATTTCAACGCGCAACGAGGCTCAACGTAGGGTCAATTAATTAAACACCATTTAAGCCAATCATTAATTCATAAAATGCAATTTGTCAATCCGGGACTGGGACTGCGACGGGGACGGACAATCAAAAAAGAGCTCGAGCAACGTGTGAGAAAGCGATTTTGTTGAACTAACAACTCTGTGAGTGGAGCTCAACCTGTTTAGCATTCGGCTACGGCCCTGGGCCAGTGGCATAGCCAAAGCCAAATTGATTGACCAGATCAACGTGAAAGAACGTCGTGAATGAACTCGCAAAGCATCGCCGATAATTGATGATATTTAGCCTAGCCATATGCCAGACTATTTCTCTGTATGCACAGCCCCAGCCAGAGCAATATGTAGATGGCCAGCGGATCATTTTCAGATCGAATCGTTTCACACACTCACCCAGAATTGGCTTGCGGCTAACCAAAAAAGAACCACCAACAAATTTCAATATTCATTTGTTTCTGGCCATCTCGTTGGTCGTGGGTCGCCTCTGGATAGCTCTGGCCTTTCAATACATCTCCCAATTAGTAGTAGAAAGACAGTTAGAAGCAATCGACGAATTCATTCACAAAAAACAGGCAAGCGTGGTCTAGCCGGCAGTGCCCGACTGGGAGATACCCTACAGCCAGCGACAAGCTGGCGTTTCAGCATTTCTTCCATACTTTGTCTCCTACCCTTTGTACCTATTGTATAGCTGCACTTTTGATAGCTTCGGTATTCAGAGTCCGATCTTTATAAATTTGTAAGAGCTTATATATCACACTCAAATGTGTGCCAGTTTCTTCCTTTAAAGATGGCATGTAGAGGGGAAGGTATTCAATCTATAAAATATTCTTAATTTGTGTATAGTACACGCGCGTCCACATACCCAGTTTGTTGTACCTAGCTCAAACTTCTAGTCTCTTCTGAGATGGACGCGTTCAGCTGGACAGACTCAGCTGGATCGACTCAGTTCCCGAGCTGATCAAGTATATATGCACTTTTTGTTTTTAAATGTGTTCTACTGCCTGTTGCATACATTTACCACGAAACATCATACCCACTTTCAATGAGCTTAGGGTATTGGTAACAGTATGCAGCTGGGCCAGATTGTCCAGTTATGCCCTGCTAACTATCATCATTAACTGGCCAGTTCTGGCTGTGGCAACAGCTCCATTTTTCGCGTCAACTTCCTCGCTGGCTAGTTTATTTAAGTATAAATTTAGTTTTTTCTCTTTTTGTTTTTCGGTTCAGACTTTTTTTATTTTTTTTTTAATTTTTAATGAAGTCGAGCAAACGCTGCCAAAAATAGAATATCAATTTGGGCAAAAAGCATAACGGATGCGCCTGTCAATATTTTGACAGTTTCTCTCCCAGCATAAAGAGGCCCACAAAATGAGGCGAGCGAGCATTGGAGCAAGAATCGGAGTCAACGCGAGACTTTCTGACGTGGCATCTGGCGGGTCTCCGGCTCGATCTCCATCTCTGTCTCCGTCTCCGTCTCCATCTCCGTCTCCTGGTCTGGATCCGGTGCCGTGTAATGCTCGCTGCCATTCCGGGAATGTTACAGCAAGCCTTTTAATTGAATTTCGCTGGGGCTGCGGCTTCTGCTGCGGCTTCTGCTGCTGCTGCTCTGAACTGTTTTGGGGGCATATTTATTTTGAATCAACGCAACGAACGAAACAAATAAATGGATTTCTTGAATGTTTTTTTTTATAAAACTTCAGAAATGATTAATATGCGCTAATGTTTTATAACTTTGCCCTTAATATGCGCATATCAAGCCGAACGCTCGTCCTGCTCCAGAGTCCGGAGTCGAAACAATAAAACCGATGCCCGATGTCGGAGTCCAGTAAAAGCCATCCACCCCCTGCCCCCGCGCACCATTCCCCTCGCCCTCACCCTCGCGCGAGCCATAACCACAGCATTAAAATGCCAAAAGCGATAAAAGAATGAACTGTATCGCCTTTGTCTGGCATATAAATATGAAAGATACGGCTCAGTGTGTGTGTGTGTCTCTCTGCTGTGTGTGTGTGTGTGTGTGTGTGTGTGTGTGTCTGGGCCCTGTCGGACGGGACGACACATCAACTGTTTGACTGATCTCGATCTTAACTGCTAATGACTTTAATCGTTAATCTCTGACATAAAAATTCTGATTGAAGCGCAATCTGAACAAAACTGCAATAAATTAAAAATACGCCTCGCATTTGTGTGCTTCTTTTCAAGTCTCCTTTGAAGAAAGCAGAAACCAAATTTCGATTACGGGTGGCATTCAACTTTATTCGTTGCCTCGCATTTTGACTCTGCAATAATTCCTGGTATCGATTAGTCGAAGCGAATTGCCAGCACGCTCACAAAAAACAAATTTAGAAGCTGAAAGTAAAGCGTTCTCTTTGTACGAAGCCTTTCAAATAATATGTGAAAAAATATGAATGGACAATTTATTAAATTGAATTGAGCGAATGCAAAGTTCAAGTCAAATATTATACTTATTTGCATTGAAAGCTTGATCAATTTCTGCCCTTCGAGGCAAGTTTTCATATTTATCTTAAAAAATAAATAAACCTTGACAAATGCGTATATATGTATAGGAAAGCAATATTATAATTTACTCTGTTTGTGCTTTCAAAATATACACATATAGAGACTCTTGAGTGTGCTGAGCGCAAAGTCTAGGGATAACACCCTCGAGAAGACACATTACGTATATACCGTATAAAACTGATGTCTTTGAAAGTTTATTTGAGAGCTATTGCTGAATATTTTATTATCCATTTGGTCCATGGTCCGTGTGAAACGGAAATAAAATATTTATACTTATATCCTTTTGCCGTACCAGTAAATATTTCCACAAATCTTTTCAATACCACAACAATTATTATGTAATGTAATTAAGTCTATAAAGTGCTTGAATTACCCCAGACATAATTAATTAAAATAGGTTTGTTTAGAAAACTTTTTCTATATCTTTAATTTTGTTGTGCATTTGTAACGCGCCATATTCAGGCATAAGACATAAGATATGAACTCTATATCGTATCCAAAGGAACTTTATAACGTATTTAGGCTGACTAATTTCATCCAATCAAGAATTATGGCTTTGTAATTTACATTTTGCAACCTTGTGCTGTAAGTGTAGCTAATAGTTTAATTATATTTCCGTAATGTTCCATTCATATGAACATTTTAGACGTAAACAACAATAAACGACAATAATCCAACCAGTTTTTGTGATTGCAACTCCGTTTTATGATACCCTATAATGTCGGCAGTCCGATGTGTGCACTAAATTGCGTTAATTTCATTATGTTCGCACACATAAATGCCAAGTATGTACACACACACACACACACACACACATGAACACACACAAAGTCGGGGGCGATTATAAAACCATAAAAATACAAACACAATGCGAATGACATCAATAATGACATTGAATTTGGTAGCTGTTGCTGTTGGTGTTGTGTTAATGTGTTCTGCGCTACAGCCTTGGGCAGGGCATGCTGATTTTTAGACCAAACTCGTAACACTTGATGCTTGGAATTGAACAGCATGCGGATGCGATTTATTGTGGCTAGTTATTAAATTAAGTAGCCTAACAGAGCCTTAACATGTTCATTTAAGATTAGGTTAACAGAGTTAGTGTTGGATAATGCACGTCTTTTACGATTGCAACAAGCATTGCGGTATTTTTTAATATATTTTATCACACAAAATACCGCATGAATCAAGAAAGTTAAAGAAAAAGAGGCTGATTTTGCTGTTTATTCAAAATGGCGATACAGAAACGTTTTTTGTGAGATTTCTAGAGTTAACAGAAGAAAGCAAGATAAAGCAGAATATCCTATACTCTACTCACAAGAGGTTGATAGCGAAGAATCCATCGAATTCCAATTTGTGGAGCCTTGCAGCTTAATTAGTATGTCTGAAAGGGTATTCGATGATCGACATACCCACAATGAGCAGGTTATATTATGTTTTTTTTCTGTACTCGTGCCACCCTCTTAGTTGGGCATTTTGTTTTATACTTTTATGCGGTATATGCTTGCGCCCGCTGCTTTATTTATTGTGTGTTTATATGCGCCGCAATTGAGGCAAAGACATGGGCAATATAAATATATAATAATAAGGCCCGCAAGCGATTGCGGCTGGGCGTGGCGCGAGGGGGGGTGGCAGTTGTGGGGCTTCGATAGGTGTTACGTATGCGACATGTTGCACGAAGGAATGCCTGAAATCACATCACATTCACGAGCGGCGAGTGACGCGTTTGCCCACACGTAAGCAGAGCAGAATGTCATGTGAAATGGCGAGAAAGTCAACAAACTATTTCGATAAAGAAATTATATTAAATTGAATGCGAACAGTATAGCGGCAACAGCGGCAGCCGGGCCCAAACATGTCCAGCTGTTGACGTCCATTGCCGGAGACAAGAACAACAAACAATACGAAAATAAATAAATAAATTAGCAGCCGCCAACAGCCAGATTCGAGCTGAATTCAAATTTAAAACTCTTGGCCAGGCCAAATAAGATTGACGACAGCGACACGTTGATTAATTAATCTGATGCCTGGCTGACATCTCAGGCGTCCAAATGGCGCGCATCCCATAGACAGTTTTGCAAATAGTATGCGGCCGAATGCTCGTGTATCCGTCAGATACAGATACACAAATACTCAGATACACAGATACAAACGCATAACGCGTTTGCATAATGCGCGACACAGGAAGTGTTGCGTTTGGTTTAGCCCACATTAAGCACGCCCACGCTGCGCCTCAGCTCCAGCTATTCAATTGTCATATCAAAATTAACTATGTGTGCGTATGAGTGTGTGTGTGTGTAAGTGTGTGTGTGTGCATGTGAAATCAAATCCCATATAGCATGACATCAAACAATTCCACAGTTGCTGCTGTCCATTCGCAGCATACACATTTAATTTGGTTGACTTTTATAAATCGCTACATATCGCACAATGTTTGAAAATTAAAAAACCAAAATGAAAATACATATACATATATATATATATATAGATAAAATAGAGAAAATATAAGCTTGAGCAGTTTTCTATTTATCAGAATGCGCCTGGTTTTGATATGAAACAAATAAAGGCCAACAGCAACAGAAATAAAAGCGGGCTGTTTATTTTTGTAAATCTCTGTTCATTATCGCATATCTAAGTGTGTGTGCGTGTGTGTGTGTGTGTGTGTGTGTGCCACGTTTTTGCGTAAAGGCAGCGATTAGCCTTAATGCCCCCAAATCCATTTCCAGCACGACTAGAATACAGATACATGAACAGGTATCCATGTGTGTGTGTGTGTGTGTGTGTAGATAACTATATAGATTTCTTGCCATGCACAAATTAACTTGTCTAACGCTTATTAGCGGCCTTTGACCTTTTTGTGTCATCGCCAGTCGCTTAATTAATGTGCCAAGCAATTAATTGCAAACTAGCAACAACAACAACAATAGCTAACGACAACAACAGTTCGCAGTTGTGGCCAACGATCGTCTATCTCTTTAGATTCATTGATATGGACACTCGCGCGAATGTTTATGGCCAACGGGGCGTATTAAATTTACGACCGTGCATTAAAATGTTGCAACAAAATGGCCGCCAGCCGCCAGCCGCCAGTCGCTGGCCCGCTGCTGGCCCGCTAGCCAACACTGGCGGGGCCAAAAATAAAAAACAAAAGGTTCAACACTCGAATTATAATAAACGTCGTCTTCTCAACGGCAATAAATAATAGACAGCAACCAAATAGGTATAACTTTTTACATCGAACTCGTTGATATGCCCAGTCAACAGACAGAGACAGCAATAGTCGACGTCGGCGGCGGCGGCGGCCACTGCGAGCTGGCAGTGAAAGGGAGGGCACCAGGCAGCAAGAACAAGTGAGATATGGCCAGATAGACAGAGATAGACAATTACAATAAGGCACAGACCCATCGCGAATAAGCCAAGCACTAAATTACGTGCACAGTGTGCCATTTAGGCAAAGAATCTCAACGACATGCGGGCTAACCACAACCCGGTTTTAAATGAACCGGTTCGGAGCAGCATTTAGAAATTACATTTAAAGATAAAAGCTGAACCGAAGCAAGTTTTTTGTAAAAACTGGGCTGGTTCAATACAAACAATTTTCGGGTGGAACCCTTCTTAAAAATATCAATATTTAACATGGGATAGGCAGTTCTGAGAGAATATCAATTATAGATGCATTAAATCTAGGGCTCACAATGTTGAAAAGGAGCTTTGCGAGCCGAACCTTAAACCTAACTCCCTCGTGGTTCATTCGAAATTATTATATACTTATTTTATATCTTATATATTTTATTATTATATATTTATTTAATACATTATATATAATATTTTCTATATATTTATTTATCTTTATTTTGTATTTATATTTATTTTCCTTATTTTTCTTTTGCTATTCCAATTAACAACTCGGATAATAATTTGCTTTAATTTAACATTCCCGTTTTGTATTTTTCTATGTTGCACTTTCGGCGAATGTTTATCGGTTGTGAACCACTGTAATTCGCCTCGAACCGCGACCGCTGTTGCTGTACTTTTGTCATATGGCAAATCATATTGTGCTATGTATATGGATGATGTATTTGCCTTTTTTTTATGTTTTTATGCTTAAAAATGCAGTCGGCTAAAGAGCAGCAGTTCCACACAGACACATATATATAATATATATACAGTTACAATGTAATACCTGACATGAGCAGCAAGCAGCAACAACAATAACACTTCGCTGGCTCTGACAGTGAATGAAGCAATGCAGACAATCAGACGAGAGACAGAGGAGAGACAGTGTGAGCAAAGCTGTGTTGGCTGGTGAGAGCTGATGCTGATGCCAACAGCAAATGGCTCATAGCTTTTCCTTAACGCTGATCGATTGCAAATAGGTCTAGGGATCTAAACGCCCCTTTGGCCTCAGTTGAGCTGCGCTCGAGTCGGAGCTGCAGTCGGCAGTTTCTCAGCCATTGCGCCATTGCGCCATTGCGCATTGGCCCTTAACTTCATTATGGCAATGGCGATCGTCATTATATACATATATACATACATACATATATATATATATGTATATGGTTCGTGATCATCAGGTCGATAATTGATTGCCACATAATTTATGTCATTTCATGTGCGTGCCGTTTGCAAAATATGAAATGCAGCGATGCGCAGCGAATCTGGCAACCATTCGCACTTGACGTCGCTGCAGTCGCCGTTGCAGTTGCAGTTGCAGTCGTCGCGACGTACAACAGTAAAAATAAAAATCGTTGCTGTTAATAGGTTTCGTACTATTGTTATAATGCGTAGACTCCACCTCCCCATGACGCAGATCCAAGCACGACTCCAGCTTTTAACTTGAGCCTCACAATGTTTGTTATGTTAATGAACTTTGGGACCCTGTCGAGCACAGGCACAGGCGAATCTCGCTGCATGTGCCGCACACACATCCCCTCTCTCTGTCTCTCTCTCTCTCACTCTCTCTTTCTCTCTCTCTGTGTCCAAGTCAGCCAAACTTTCATCATTAAAGAAAATTATAGCCAAGTTGCTGTAATGCAGACGGACGACACTGACGTTGACGACGACGACGACGTCGACTCTGGCAGCGACTGGGGCACGGTCCTAGCCTCTGAGGCGGGCGAACGTTCCACACACAAAAAGTGTTTATGGCCAGAAATCCGTCAACATATTAACACTAAATATTAAAACGTACAAGCGTGTTTATGCATATATATATCTACTCGTATATGCACACACACACACACACACACTCTCATACGTATGACCCGCAGTTGGCCACCGAACATGAACGACGAGTCCAAAGCCGGATCCCATGGCTGGCTTTTCGATATGCACAGCATATGTTATGCTTGATTATTATTCGTCGCATTCTTGGGCTGCGAATATGACGAGTTTACACATCATTTTAACCAGTCGCCTGAGCTGAACGCTCTCTAGAGCAACCAAATTTTAATTAGTCAGTTCGTAACTCTCAAATTCGCATTTTGTAAAAATTTATATGATAATCCTTTCGCATTATTCATCGAAATTGGCTGGAAAAGGTTTACTGAACGGTTGGTTTTTTTTTTTTTCGGGGATTGTTACCATCATACTAACATGGGCAGAAATAATAATAGAATATATAAAACTTCGATTTCGTTATTTGACTCGTACGGATCGCGAGTTTCATGATAGGTAAATCATATCATGTGTAAACTTTAACCCCCTAAAGTTCCCAGTTCTTTTATTATCTTTTCAGATTGAAGGACTCGGGAACTCCGATCGATTCTAAGAACTTCTACAAATCCAACAAAGTCAGGCTCGAATTGTATTCAAGGCACATTTAATACATTTTAAATTCATTTTTCTATTTTGTTGGTTTCACGATTTTTGAAAATCTGCAAGGATATGGCCGACTTATAGCTATATTTCTAAAAAGAATATCAATATATAACTTGCCATAGCTTTTGCATTAAATATTCTGAATGGCCAGGGCAAGGACATTCAGCTGGCAGATGGGCAGACCGATAGTCCTGGCAATGCCCAAGTTATGGCAAGTTTTATAATGATGTCCTTTTTAGAAAAAAAATCCATAGCTCGGCCACATCCTTGTAAATTTTTTAAGAAGCATGCTGGGTAAGGATAATTACCAGCTGAATCGACCTTCTATTAATATTAATTTGTTGTTGTTGTCCTTGGATACTGTAGATTTGACTAAATCTGGCTTAAAATAGAGTCCGAGTCCGAGTCATATTCATTAACAGTTTACGAGCACTGTCGATCTTGAAGTGTTGTCCGTAAAGAATTGGTCTTAAGCAATTAGTTGCCCAGAAGGACTTTCTGGATAATCAGGTAATTAAACTTTTGCTCATTTAGGGTACGACTTGCAAAGCATATTGAATTCCTGATCGCGATTTATAGTTTTCTTCAATCTGCAATATTTTGAAAAAAATATAAATGCCCAAGTTTTATTTAAAATATCAATTTATTTCGATTCCACTTCCGTTCCACCCATTTTCCACCCGTGGAAAGTATCAAATTTACTCGATCTTCCTTGGGTTTCCATTCTCAAGCATCTATGTGAGGCTCTTGCTTTTTTCGAAAGCGAAAAAGAATGAAATCTGTTAAGTTAAGAAATAGTTGGTTTGTAAAGTGTTCGCCCATGAGCCCAGAGCACACATGTCATTAATTTAGCTAGACTTATAAATTCATTAGAGTCGAGTCAATTAATAACTGCGCTAATAATATCTATTTAGCACCCACTCTTGTTGGCGTCCTTGTTCCCGCAGCCTGATCATAGCTGCATCGATCACTTGACACCCGCACAGCCTCCCTTTTGCGGAGTGTGTGTGGGGTAATGGAGGAGGGGGTGTGTCGATGAAATGATTATTGAAAACATTGTTGTGGCCGCAAAGGCGGAGCACTCTTGAGGGTCTGCTGGGGGATGGGGGCCTGCGCCAACTGGCTGGATAGTTAGATGGCTGCATTTTTATTTTGCTTCCGCTGTGGCAGCGATGAAAGATGCCGAAATACTTAAACGATTTTTAATAATTTTATGAGTTTTCCGCGAAGATGTACGCATAAAATACAACAAATGAAGAGCAAAAGCAACGTTATACGCCCTTCGTGATTTACAGACTAGCAACAGCAGCAGCAGCAGAAGACGACGATGATGACGAGGATGAGGATGAGGACGACGACGAGGACGTGGACGATGGCTGTGCCTGGGACTGGGACTGGAACTGGAATTGGGGCTGACCTGGTATCTTGCTCTGTAGGCTCGATGCCGTTGCACATTGGTTCTGACTGTGACAAACAGGCAGACAAATAATAGTCTCTTATGTTGAACAAAATTTAAGAAATAACCTACGATAAGGATATCCTAACTAAATCGAATATAAGATATCCCAACTCACATTGCGATTTACACAAATACGAATGTTAACGGAATTCGGGTGCGGATCAATCGATCATATTTGAAATCAATCGATCTTCCTTTCTTCTTCATTAACTTTAAACTTAAGCTTTGACGTCTTCTTCGACATACACAATTTGAATTACTAGAGTCTTTTGTGATTAATTGTTTAATTTAGATAATCTCTAAAAATAGTTTGTTGTTGTTATAATGAAGCATCTAATTTTTTACTAATAAAGTGCCCTAAAATTTTCATTATATTTCAATCGTAATAATATTAGTATTATTATTTTTATAATAATATTAATATTATTTTTATTACTAGTATTTTTTTAAATTATTATTTATTACGATCAAATAATATTTGTATACTCTCTAAACCGTAATAAAATATTCAAAGTACTTAACTTATCTAAATCGAATTTTGATTTCACTTTAAAACTCTGCGACATTTTTTAGTCGGTTTTCTGCGTAGCTCGTCCCAGTGTGCGAAACTGAAATGTTTTCATTTTGATCTCTTTACGCTGCGTTGGTGTTCGGGGTCTTTGCTGATGCCACGGTTCTGGTTCTGGTTCTGGCTGCCTTACATACATTTATTTACATCCACACACATATTCATGCATGTGGGCTGGTGTGTGTGTGTGTGTGCAGAGAGTCGCATTGAGTTTTTTCATCTTTTGCAACAAGTTTACAGCTTGTTGCGCATCGGCTGTGATTTGCAGCGTTTAATAGGCGCACTTCAAATGCTTTGCTGTGTCTGTGCGGCTGCGGCTCCCGCTGCAAATGATTTCTCTGAATTGCTTTATTATAAGTGCCACACGTGGGCGCGCACACAGCTGCCCCCTTCCCCCTACCCGCCTACCGCTTACCACCTACCGCCCATCGCTGACTGTTCAGACCCGGCTCTGATTCTGATTCCGTTGCCGAGGCCGAGGCCGACTGAGTCTGAGCGCGGCGCGATGCAGCCCCCGGGCTTTAATAAATTTTATAGTCACACGAGAAAGAATCGTAGACTCTGGATCGTTGGGCCACCTTTGGGTGGCCGGGGGCGCGTATCAATGCCTTGTTTATTACTAATTGAATTTGCTGCTGCCTGCTGCCCGATTCAACAAAAGGTGAAATCAATTGACCAACTCGACAGACAGGTGTGAAAATTGAAAAATCTGTAAAAACTGAAGCGACAAGTTCCGAGAGCTGACGCTGAGCTGAACTGAACTGAGCTGAGAGAGCGGTCACTCGATTTCCGCTTTAGCCCGGGTTTCCCACGCTGCCTTTGACTGCATTTTGGACGCCGACGCCGCCGTCGCCGCCGCTGACGATTGTTGGGCAATTAATTAGCACTGCGTGAAATTATTGGACGACAGCGAGTGTACGAGGTGTGTGCATAGCAATTACCCCAACTCGCAGGTTAAATTGTTGCCCTGGGAAAATACGTGAAAAAGCCCAGCGCTAAGCTCGCCCACGTTTAAGGCGCTTTAGCTATTTTGAGCTATGGTCCGTCCGATTTGGTTTAGCCGAGAAACACATTAAACTGTGCACAGTTTTCAGTGCGGTCCAATCACAATAAAATGCCGCCCAACCAACAATTACGCCGCACATTTTTATGCCCGCCAAAGCTGTGCGAATTCCCACAGTGCCCGAGGCCCTTGTGGGTGTTGCTGCACATCGACCACACAGCAGGGATGGTCATTTAATTAGCTAACTCAATTAAAAGAGCGTAAAAATGCAATTGAGTCTTGGGCCCTGCTGAAGGGCATCAGGTGTTGCGGCTATTAAGCAATCAGGCGGAGCTGCTTGAATTGTAAGCCATTGCTAATTGTGGCCAATTTATTGGGCACACCTCGCCATTATTTTGGGTGTGGCACGTGTGTATTATATATACTCAATTGTCTGGCGTCAACAACAAATTACAATACGAATTTCGTTTTGATACGAAAACGCCAATAGCTCACCTGGCAATGAAACGGCCATGCGATTGGCTAGCGAGCGCCAGATAAAATAATCGAAGAGAGAGTGAGTGAGCGAGCAGCAGCAGCAGCAGAGTCAGCGCATAGCCGTATGCTGAAGCGGGCGAGAGAGAGAGCGAGAGAGAGAGCGCGACGGTGGAGTGGCAAGCGGAGAGAACAGACACAGGCACGCGCGAGCGAGAGCGTGCGCATAAAAATTGAATTTGGAATCGGAATTGAAATTATAAATGGAAATGCTGGAAATGAAACGAGCGACAGCGTTGATAACACGAACGTATACGTGTGTGTGTGTGTGTGTGTGTGTGTGGATATTCATTTGTATGCATGCATTTATGTACATACCAAGTCCATTTATGTGGCGACCTGACTCGTAATACGAGTAGCTCAGATGCTCGCGAGCATTAAACAAATGTAAAGCCCGATGGCGATGCGCCAATCAGAAGCTTGCAAACCGAAAGCTGCGCTGCGGCAGCAGCTCAGCAGAGCGCATGTATCGCAATGCATAATTGATAGCGACGAGTGCCGAACGTGCCGCAAAACTAATCAAATTTATTAAGTCGAACAAACAGCTTGTGCCACACCCAAAAAAAAAAAAGAATGAACTAAATCCCAATTGGTTTTTGTACTTGAATTGTACTGTAAATTGTTGCAACAACAATGCCAACATGTCAACACTTCTTTCAGCCCGCCTCCTTATACTCCTCCCCGCCTTCTCCGCGGTCGACTTCCCTAGTTAAGCCTATTAAATGCTCCAAACGCTTTGTTGTACCGGTCTTCTTCACGGCACTTGCTATTTGCCCGCCTGTTTAGTCTGTTTATTTGTTTGTCTTTTGTGTTTGTCTCTTTATTTGTAATAAATATGTTTGGCCAGCAGGGCAAGGGCGGTCGGGCTGGCGAACTGGCAGGGGGGGGGGCTGGGGGGCGGCGTACAAGTTATTAATTTCACCGACTTTGTCTGCGACTTTTCTTGCGCTTATCAGGTTACATAATTGTCCTGTTATAATGTCCGTATTGCTATCTTCGGCTCCCCCATTTTATGGGGTGTAATTATCGCGCACATCGTCGCATTGCTTTGTAGGGTTTCAGTCTTCAGCTATTATACCTTACAGAATTATCAATAAGCATTAGCGCTGTTCCCGTGTCACGCACACAGCACGGGCGTGAGCACGAGCACGAAATTGTTCGATGAATGCATGAATATGAATTGCAAAGGAATCTATTGATGAACTTGCCTTGCATTTTGTTCTGTTTTCTTTTTGTAATATTAACATTTAGCTCAAGATAGACTTAAATATTGGCTGTAAGCCAAAAACTAAATTGTAAACCTGGTTTTAAACATTCATAAGTCGAATATATTGGCTTAAGTCTTGGTTCTTAGCAGCTCATCCCCATTTGAAATGGTTAAATGTTTTTGGGTTTATTTTATTTCAACTAATATGGTTCGCTTTGAGCCAAGGTACAGTCAGACAGATGTTGACTTGGTTCAAGTTGGGGTTCGTAATGTTTAAAAAACTCAAGTTTTGCTTTCGATGAGATATTTGTATTTCTTATTGACAGCTAGTCCAAAATAGCTTACGATAAAGCAAGTGCAGCATAAATAGCAAGAGTTTATCATAGCAAACTAATAAACAAATCGTCAGTTGACCGTAGTTGACACATGTGAATTATCTAATATATCTCGAAGATAGATCGCTCAATCACAACTAAATTTGTGATATAATTATAATTACTTTGTTGAGGTTATAAGAATTTGGAAATGTTTTAAAGTTGAGAAATTCCCCGCTCAGCTCCTGTGTTGTAACCCGTGACACGTGCTCCGCTCTAGCAAGGACACACGCGCTCTCAAAGGCGAGCAAGTGCCAAGCACTAAAAGTAAGGCCAGAGCCGTCCACAGTTAAGCCACTGGTCAATGTGTGGGAGGGGGGTGTGTGTGTGTGTGTGTGTGGGGGGGGTTTATATCTGGTATCATGTGGTACGTTTCGTTTTCATTTTCTTGCGCCCGTTGTAATTGAGTAATTTCCACTTGAATTTCCCCTTTCAATGTGTATTTTCTTTGTGACTTTGTGTGGATTTCAACAGATTGGCGTTGTGTGTAGAAAAGGACTCGAACTTGTGGGGCGGCCCAACTAGGTCTGGCAAACGCTTGGGTGTCCTTTTCTGTTGCTGTGCTCTGTGGTCAGCTTTAGAGGATTTGCGGTGGCATTACATTTAATATAAGTAGTGCCTGGCCGTGGGGCATGCGACAAATATGCTAACAAGTTTTGCCAGAGTCGAAGAAAAAAGAACTCCCCCCCCCACACACACAAAGCAAATCAAGCGAACTGCAGTTGGCAGCGTGACGCGTGTGAATTTCAAATTTGAATTTGAAATGTGAATTTGTAACAATGATGCGGCCCTTTTTTAACAGCAGCAACAACAATCAACTGTCATACGACCAGCAGCAAAACAAATACAAAAAAAAAGAAAAGAAGAAGAAGAACAACAACAACTGACAAATAACTGAGGGTAATAATGATGCTGCAGTCAATGGATACGTGCCTCCCAGCTACAGTTGGGTTGAGCTCTGTTGTGTGGCACCTTTATAGAATATCAATTTGGTCTGCAAGCGAGCGCAATAAAAAATCTATTAAATTTCCACATAATCACAAAAGCAATTAATCATTGACACTATTTAGGCGCTTTGTGCGCTTTTCTCAATGCTTATTAAATGCGCCACGGCCGAAATGAGACAGAGAGACAGGGAGAGAGAGAGAGAGGGCGAGAGAATCGGGTGTTCAATTTATATATGTATATATATATATTTATGAAGATCGTGTTGGGCTACAGGCCACAGAGTTAAAGAGCTGGAACGAAGCTTACAGCAATTTGTTCTTTGTTATGCTGATGCCATTGTTAAGATACAGATACCGAGACCGAGACAGATACAGATACAGATACACATACAGATGACAGTCGCGTAATTACAATTCTTTTGGCATGTTAAAAAAAGAGGTAAAAAACTGCGGTCATCGCTACAAAGATCAACAGCCATAAGCTCCAGCACAGACTCACATATGCATATACATATAAAAAAGATATTGTATCTGTATCTGTATCTGTATCTGTATCTGACGTGTCCGTGCGCTGGTTGCGCGACATTGAATTATCACATCGCATCAACGCCATTCGGGGTTGCTGTTTAGTTGACAAAGTACAAAATAATAATGCGGCATTCATTACCGGACGAGCCGGAGCTGGATGGATGGATGGATGGATGGATGGAGTGTTCGGAGCTCGGGATCGGCTTATTGTCATGCAGCGACAAGGTATTTACACAATTACTCGCCTCTCGCCTCTCGCGCCTCGCCCCCCTTCCCCGCCCTCCCCGCACCCAGCATGTACATGCATATATTTGTATTTTCACGTACAGATTTTCTTTTCGAATTTACGTACACAGCTAATTTATCATCTGCGAGCACAAAAACCCAAAGTTAAACTGTAAAAACTTTATTTTGTTTTTTTTTTTTTTGTTTCAATTTTTTTGTTGTATTTTTTGCGGCTCTGAATGGCCGACAATATTTTCTGTAAATACAATAAAAAAAAAAAGGCGAGTATAAGTATTATAACCGCAAAATAAATAACAAATATAACAAACGACGGCGACGACTGCGCCGTAGCCCCCAAATCGATCCCACAACAGCCCGAAACCCTGGGCACACTCGGGTCTGGGCCTCAAAGCGACGATTGAAGCTGTCAACGAATACGCACAATAAAAACCTTTTGTGTGCGTGTGTGTGTGTGTGTGTGTTAACGGCAACAACTGCGTGAGATACTTTCGGGCCCAGTTCCCAGTGCAGTCTACGGCCAAATGCCCAATAATGTGGCCAAGTCAATTTGTACAACTCCCGCCCCTCCCGTCCCGTCCCGTCCCACTCTTGTGCTGGTGAGCCCCTTCTAGTTTTGTTTAACTTTTCTCGCTGTGCGCAAACAATAAATGTTTTGTAGTGATTAAAAAGTAGTGTGAAATCGATTACATACATTAAGCAGCCAGTCAACGGCGGTCAGTTGTTAAGACCGGATATAGCCAGGCCCGGGCCAGTGCCAATGCCAGTCGCTCGTGTCAATATTGAAACGACTTTAGCGATACATGCGGCACATGTTAATTCCAGCTAATCGCGTTCTTATGCCTGATGCGGGCTGCTAATGTTAAGGTTTTTGATCTTATACGACAATCAACTCGCTCAGTTTATGGGTTTTGGCCGTTAGTCAAGTTTTGCAATTCAAAATGCGGTTAAGGTTTCAGAGCAAGCAGCTTTCACTATTATAGCAGGCAGCAAGTGTATGGAAAAGCTATAAGGTAAACAACTTTCGTGGTTTGAAACCTGGCTAAATAAGGTAAATAACTTTCATGGTTTGAAACCAGGCTAACTCGAAACTAACTTGGCTATTTAAAGCACGAATTTAACGTTAATATTTAATGCAATTGCTTAAGTTTAAAAAAACCATATTGCTGTATATTTCGTGTTTAGTTATATTCTTTTTGGATTTAATTTATGTACATTTTGTTTATTTGGGATGTAATAAAAATATCAAATAAGTCAATAATTTGTTGCATACTTTTGCTTTAAATATAATAAAAGTGCATTGTAAATTGTTGTACATAAGTGTGTTAAATGAGAAATATTGCATAAGAATAAGTCTCGCTATTTTTACCGATTCCACAGACGCAAACCAATTTCGCGGCCAGCCTCGAATTATGCTACACTTTTTGTGCCAAGAAAGCCACAAAAAATAGCGTAAAATATACAAAATATGATACGTTTACATTGAGAGCATATATTTTTTTGTGATAAAACATAATTTGATCACTGATCTGGCAAATATGGATAAACGCACTTTATATAAAGGTGCCCGCTTAGATTGGCAGCACTTAAAATAGTATTAAAAAAGTTGTCAAACATTGCGAAGTTATCTGTAAACCGAAATCAGTTAATAGTATCTTGCGGTCGAGCACTTGCATTAGTTAATATGATTAAATTGCAAAAATATTAAACTGATTAGAGTGTCGATTGGTGTATTAGTTATTTTATTTATATGCTTATCGCATAATAAACATAAATGTACGCAAATCAATTCGTATGCCAACTAATAAAGAAATAGTTGTCCATTTCATTTGCATTCTATTTGCAGCTTTGGTCTTATCTGACGCCCAATTTATTGCTGCGTATATAGCAGCTGATGTCGGTATCTAAAACATTTTGTTATTGCCATTTTATGATGAACAGCCACTTGAAGCGATGTCCCAAACTAAACATATGAATATAAATAAATATATATAGATCTATATATCTAGGTGGTAAAGTGGGGCGGATATTTCACTAATGCAGATAGAATCAATATGCATCATTAGCGCAGCCAATGAAGCACTGAGAGAAATTGGAGGCTATTGTTGCGAGCGAGCAAGCCAAATCAAGTTCAATTAAGCCATCAATTAGAGCTGTAAACAAAAACCCCGAAAACCATTCGACCCTTGACCCGAAGAGCTTTGCGTCCATTTCTCTCACAGCGTTTCGCCCAAAGTCTAGAATCAAAACAAAAACCGAATGTGTGTAGAGAACAAAAGTCGAAACAATAACAAAAACTACACACAAAAGAGAAATAAAGTAAAAGTGCTTTATTTGGGGGCGTGTCCGACTGGTAGATACCTTAAGCGGCATGAGAAACATTCTTATACTATGCACACATTCGCACACACACAAAAACATGCGCGTCAGCTGTGCTTCTTCTTATCTACTCTATAAGAAATGCGTTCTCAAGTAACTTCGGTGCTTGTTGTCCGATCTATATAACATTTTCAGTGCATATACATGACATTAAAAAGTGCGCATATACCCAAGCTCAAGGTCATAACTGCATGCGTTTTTTTTGACACATACGTAGGAGATGCTGAACGTGAAAACAGCGCGACTTATTGTTAATTTAATAAATAATAATTAAATCATTTGATAAACACGATCAGCGCGTGCTTAGTTCCAACTCTGAAGTCTCTGGTTCTTCATGACTTGACATGACTTGATAAAGATTTTATGTAAAGCTGCCTGCGCCTGTTGCATACATGTGCACAAAACCATTATACCCGTTTGAAGCCATAATAAAAATAGTAGAAAAACAAATTCACCCATCGCCAAAAGCCGTTTTACACGACACTTGTTGCCATTTTCTGGCTGTTGTTGTTGTTGCTGTTGTTGCATTTGTATTTGTATTTGTAGTTGTTGGTATTTATACATGCTTTTTTTATTGTCTGCCTCTGCCATCTGCGGTGAATTTAAGCTTCGTAGTCGACGTGTCGACGGTTACTCTGTCAGTCAGCCCGCTGTCGCTGGGCAAACCAAAAGCAAAAATTCAGATGCGTCGCAACAGCGAACATGCAGACATATAGATACTGAAACAGATACACAACGCACAAATATAATTCGCGAAACAACATTGAGACTAACATCGAGACCAAAGACGAACAGAAACAAACTTTAAATTATAAAAAAAAAGGCAGCAACTAAAAGAAACTAAAGTTCCTCGTCGTGTCTGCAATTTTGTTTGCATAAAAAGCCAATTTGCATTTCAAGTGTTGTCGTCGTGCGTGCGTGCGTGTGTGTGTGTGCGTGTGTGTGTGCGTATAAAAGAACTGCTAAAGTGCGTTTAACAATACATTGAAATCATGTCACAACAACAACAACAACAATCGGTGCCCACAATCGCCGATTTGCTGCATCGCGGGGAGCAGCAGCCGCCGTCCAGCAAATTTCAGCTGTCCGAGAAGAAAATGATTAAAAGGTGCGCTAAGTATAGTTGGCAACGGTTATTAAGTACATAAATTAAGTTCAAGCAGCAAACAATACAAAACAAACGAAAATAAATAAAACATTTGACACACATTTGTTGCCCGCGCAGAGGCCACGTTGCGTATACGTCACGTGCTCTCAGCTTTTCGGCGTCTGTTTATTTTTGTTATACCTTTTTTTTTTTTGGCACCCAAAAAAGCTTGGCAAAAATTGCATTCAGAAATATAAACAGAAACATACACGAATTGATGGCGCCGCCGTTGATTGAAGTTTTAGCATTTTCCTGAATAGCCGAAAAACCAGTTTCAAGTTTTATTAACAAGCTCGGCGAGTCAAGTGTCCGCTGGCCAGACACCATAATAAATCACATGAATGGGCACAACCAGAAATACTCGCAAAATCTCAATGGCTCACGATTTCAGCCGCCGCTTAACCCATTATGGACCCAAAATAGTTATTCATCAACTTGCCGTGCATTTGATTTGACATGCTTTGACAACGCTTCATTGTGTTTTATTTTTAGTTTTATTTATTGATTGACTTTAACAACATTAACATACTCCGCTGACATATATCTTCATATATGTTTAGCTTGAGTCACGAATTTCTTACAATTTATTGCTTCCTCGTCTCAAAAAAGTCAAGGCTGCGTCTCTATGGGAAAAGCTGCCAAACGCGTCATGGAAAAGACATCGCGTTTATCATGACCCACTGATAAAGTTTTCCGTTTCGAAAAACAATGTGACGTCAAGTTGTTTATGGAATTTAGTTCGATATGTGATAAGTGCAATTTTACTGCTGCCCTGGCAAACAAGCCCAACGGAAACTTTACTCCAACCCAAGAAGATGATGCAGGTAGGTCGCGCAGGAGGTAAGTATGGGCTTAGCCATAAATGAAGGTTACCCGATTTGAATGCCGCATGTGAACGATAAAAAAACTAATGCAGATTAAAGTGCTTATCAATAGAGGGCGCGACTCTGCGTACAATGGGACATATAAGTTTATGAGTGGAAAATTTTAGTTTATGAACAAATATGTTCAGATGTAAGAAACTATATTAGAACCAAAATCGATTGTGATATAGAAATATGGGGTTAAAAGGATTCTGATTCATTAAATAATATCGCGTTGAAATCTTTCAATATATACCCACAAAATATTCTTATTCTGATTCTAGTAAAGTGTTTTTCCATTTAAAGACAAAACCAAATTAGAATACCCTCAAAGGGTTACGAAAACTTCATGTGATATAACATAAAATATTTCAACGGAAATCTTATATTTAAATTAAATATATATGAACGTATATATATATATTATTTATATGGCTTAAAATTTCTATAATATTTTCACGATTGCCATAAACATAATATATACATAACTGTTAATGCCGTTTTTGTTTATATATACAGTTTTGACCTGGCTAAATGCTCCATTGACCTCGTCGTTTGAACAAAGCAGAAGATACATCAGGTTGGCAGAGGTCGGCAAATCTTTGAAACTGTTTTTGCCAACAAAAGTCTTCGTATTTTACGACTTCCGCTCCCAATTCGTTAAGCCTTATAAAGATTTTCCAATATTAGCCCAGTGCATTGCATAATTTTCCCAAATTAGCTCAGTTTGTTCCAATTTCAGCATTTATAAATAATGACAAGTATTTTATTCTACAAATGATAAAAAGAACGATTTTGGCGAAAAAAAGGCTGAACAGACAACACTAATCCGTTTAAATTATTAAAACAAAAAGAAAAAGATTATCGTGATACATTAGAATGTCCATTTAACTATATTTTATGGTTCAGTGCTTTGGCTATAAAATTCAAGAATTAATTAGTCTAAGCTCACGCTAATGAAAATGGCTTTGATACAGCGGCTTTGTGTCTTTGTTTGAAATAATATATTGTTGATACCGAAATTAAAGTGCATAATATACACATTAAAGCAATGATATAATGCAGTTTAAAACATCTATTGTCTGTTTAATAGTTTTGCAAGCAGAACAGCTATAAAAATAGAATAGTAATATATCATAATATCTAACCTGGTCGGAACTAACCCAATAAACAATTTAAGCCATAAATACTAATACGCAAATATTCATATATTTATCTATATATATTTACATTTTGGCTAATTAGCAGAGTCTAGAACTGTCGTTCCAGACGTGCTGGGCATACAAATTAAGAACTCCGAATTAAACAGCTTTGTCAATAGAGATTTTGTCATAGGTAAAACGGAAAGCTCATCTCTAATGTTAATCTGCAGCGTGGGCAACCTTCAGCGACTACTTGCTGCAAAAAGCTCGCAGCACTGGCGTACACAAAAGAGCCGGCATAAGCTCTCTCGCTTGACACTCGCGTGCTCTCATGCGCGCGCGCGCGCCCTTGCGCTCTCATGTGCTCTCATTCTCGCTCTCTCTCTATTCGGGCGATAAGCAGAAAACTTTCGGCGTCGACTGCGCTGCTTTCGAGCAGCAATAATACGCCATGGTGGCCAGCCGAAGCTCTGTTGGTTTTTTTTTTTTTTGATTTTTGTGGCGCCGAAGTTGATCGCGCGCGCGCCTTTTGCTGAGAGTTTTAATTGCAATCAAACGATCGAGAAAAGCGCAGGTTAGTTCCCGTTTGTGGTCTCTGCAAGTGCGTGTGTCTGTTGCCTGATATTGCTCTGATATTAAGTCATATTAAGGCAATAATTAATTAGCAAAATTAACTAACTGAAAAGCATAAGAGAAATGTGAACTCTCTTTTTGTGGCTGCTGCTGTGACTCTAACTGAAGCAATTTTGATCTGATATAAAAAGGCTTCCAGTGCAAAGACTGTTCAGTTTTGGTTGAACAACTTGCAGATTGTGAATTAAGTTTCGGTTTTTAGTTTTAGACAACAGATCCTGTGCCTTTGGGTAATTGCCATTTATAAATTGTGTGTTTTTTGCCTTAATTAAATTGAGTAATTATCAATTTATCCTGGCTTTGTTAACAATTTTGCGTGTAATTTATGCGTGAATGTTGTTGGCCAGAAATTTCGAAATGTGCTCTAAAATGTTGCTAATATCCAAGCTTATCATAGGTGTATAATTTTTTTTTTGTTTTTTCTTTGGGCCTGGCCTTTGTCGGGCGGACGCTATCTACACATGTAGAATTTTTATGTACTTAATATTGATTAAATGGAATTTAATTGTTGTTGTGCACGCCTGCCTGAATATCAAAAACAATGTACACACACCTACCCTATCAATATATACAAGGTTGTCGTAGTTGCTGTTGCTGCTGGGTTTTTTATTGTTTTCTATATAGTACCGCATTATTAGCTTATAATTATGTGCATTATTTTGCATTTAATGCACCTGGCAATCAAATGTTTCGCCCTGCACGTGGGAGAGATAGCGCATAAAATGAATAGCCATATTACATAACGGATCATTTCTTGTTACCAACACTTTCGAAAAGAGTCGGAGCTGACTTGAAATCGAATCGAATCGAATTGAATTTATACGAATTTATACGAATTTATACGTCTGGAGTTCAAAGTTGTTTGTCAAATGTCCGTTCCATATTCCATATTCGTATAAGTGCATTAGCTGCTTTCGAAATGACATTCAATTAACACTCAATGTAAATCAAAATAAAAAAAAATAAAAAGACGACAGCAACAACAAAACTGAAAAAATTATACGGTTTTTAACCGCGCATTCCGTGCAATTGCCTTGAATTTGTCTTATTTTTATTTTAATTTAAATACTCTTCTTTTTTTTTTTGAATTTTATTTTTAAAACATGCCAGTCTAGCTCTTTGGAAATATTCACGCCAACACTTGCGTATGTAAATATATGTATGCTGTTCCACTTTTTGTGCCATACACACATACATATATATGTCACAATGTATTTGTGTGTACCAAAAACTTGTGTCCAAGTATTCTGTGCTAATTAGGCGTGCGCGCCTCTTATCAAAATTATCATTAAACAAAATAAAGATTGCACTTTGATTTGGCATAAGGTCAACAATTGTATAAACTATATATAAAAAAGTCGCCTCTGATAACCAAATACTCCATATGCCTTGCATGGGACAGTTCGGATCGTACGATCCGCAGACTAAACTTCAATTCATAAAATTCTTGTGTGTGCTTTAATCGCGGCGCAGCCTAGTCTGGCAAGCCGCATTGTTATGCCAATATCACAGTATAATTCACGTATTTAGCATGTGTGTATTTAGCCCCATATATTTTTTATCTGAATGCCAAATAAGAACAGAACCAGCCAGCAAAATATAATTCGTTCGCCTTGGCGTCCACGCAACCAGATAAAATGTTTATGTGCCTTTATTTCTTTAAAGCATAATTTTAAGAAACACACAAATTTGGAAGCCATAGAATAAAGCTTTATTGACTAGCAGATACTCTGTACCTTAGGGCAGTTAAGGTATGATCACTTCTATGAAAATATCTATTAATCGATATATTTATTATCTTACACAGAAATCTAATGTAGAAATCTGTTTCTGTTCATGTTCTGTTTTCATAAAGCAGGGCTTTATCATATACTCAAATTATGAAAATTGTATGCAATATAATTGTAAAGGGCATCAATAGTCGAGTCAACTCTACACTCAACAATATTCAGGCTTACACCTACTTTAAGCCAGAAAGCTTTGATTTGAATATTATACATATTAAATTCCTGCTCTGCAATTCACAAACTTCAATAGAATCTAGCAACAAGTATTTACATTGGCATGCAGGCTAGCATACCCTTGCAACACTCTACACACAGGGTATTCGAAGCGTCGGCGTTAGTCTGCCTTGTGCTGACACGTGTGAACGCAATTCAAGCCGTTCAATTCAATGTTTTATTACTTTTTGTATATATGGCCCAAATGATATTTACCTAAAATATTAGCGGCTAACACATGAGTTGTTTAGTTTTCCATTGTGCTATGTCAATTATGAAAATTTCAACATTTTTATTCTTCTGGTGGGCGTGTTTCAAAAAAAAAAGGTTTAATTGCTATGCAACAAACAATTATATAAGACAAGCCATTAACACGACGAGTGACACATGACGACGGGGCTGAGAGTTTTTAATGGATTGACTAATTGAAACACATCCTGAAGCTCACGAGCAACTTGTTAATTCGTGCTAAACAATTTGACAAATCCATCAAAATGTGTAATAGAGCTAATCGAATCGCGTGTTCGATTTAACAGCTCGAGTCACACGCATTTGAATAATATTTTTATAACATTGCTCTATATGAATCTGTTTGCCAACTTAAATAACGCCGAATTTGATTATCATATGATCGCTAAACTGGTTTGACGTGGAAGATTTCATAGGAAACACACAATTTGAGGTTCGAGGTGTCACATTTATCGCTACACGTATATAAAATGTGTTACACACCTTCCTTCCGCTATGGATGAAATATTGAAGCAATCTGACATTAAGTATACGCACGTGATGCCCTACGAGTGCGATTATTATTATCTTTTTTAATGTGATTTACACAGATGCAATCGACGTTTTATAATTATGAGAAAGACTATCTTTGAGCACGCCGAACTTGCAATACCCTTTAAGACACATCGCTTATGTAGTTCGTATTTGTTTTGCTTATTCAAGATATTTCGAAAAGGAGAGCACTTAGATAATGTATATATGATCGATTTCTAATGTTATGTATGTAATGGGTAATGTAATGTTATGTATGTAATGTATACTGCCCAAATCGATGTGTGTGTATATCGCTAGCTTATCGATAAAGAAAGAAATTTTCAGTCAACAGACGGACTCGGCTGTTGACAGTTGCTCAAGAATATATATGCCATATGAAGTAGGCAAAATCGCCTTCCTAATTCCATGACAAAACTTTGATACCTTTTAAGAGAGTATAGACGAGTATTTAATTAAAATAATTTTGCATTGATTAAAGCAAGTCAAATACGTGTATATAAATTCGTGGGAGTTAAAGTGTCCGTCGATTTAGTCAGCAAACTTGCTGCCGATCAAATACTCTAGTCCGCATTCCAGTTGAGAATATGACGAATATTTTGCGAGGAATTCAATCAGTTTAGGCCGTGACCAGTTTCTAATTTAGTTCCACCTAAATGCGACTACCCACGATCTGTTTGTTTTTTTTTTTTTATTTTCCAGTTGCACTTTGATTTATGGCGGCATTATCGGAAACCACTTACAGATATTCGCCGTTTAATAATAATACTTTATGGTTTATTGCCTGGGCTTTGATTAGAAAACAAATCGAATTTTATTGACATTTCTGTGTTAGTCGGCAACGGCATTTGGTGCCTAGGGCAATATTGGTTCCGACACAGAAAATCACAGCCGATTTCTTTTATGTTGTTTTATTTGTATTTGTTGTACTGAGTACTCAGTTAGCAGCATAGTGTAGATAATGTGTTAATTAAGGCACGAGTCGCAGTCAAAGCAAACAACTTAATGAAGTCGTAATTACAGTGCATATAATTATAAATTATTCGCCAAAAATAGATAAGCATTCGCGTATTTGCATAATGTTAAAATCTTAGTAAAATTACAAATAAAACGTGTGCTATTTGCGCGCCCTTTTTGTAGGGGTTGACAGACTTTTGGCTTTAGGCAGTATGTCTGATAAGGCACAAGGTTCACTAACTTTTGGCGTTTGTCAGCTGTCTTGGCCAACGGACACATGACTTATTCCCGTCTAGGCGATAATACGAACACTCGTCGCGCTAGTGGGGCCTATCACAATTTTGACTGGGCCACTTTTTTCTTTTCTTTATTCATTTTTTCGCTTCGGTGCGTAAACTTCTCAATTTTGGAGGCATTATCGGAGGGGCTATAGACACGGGGCCCATAAAAAGAATCTATGGGCACACTCTGAAGTAGCATGTGTTGGCGCCTTTGTTGGCTTTTAACGTGTTGCGCAATAAAACGTCAACTGTTGTCACTGATAATAATGCCATTGATAAGCGGCTTACAGCAACAGCCAGAAGTCGCAGCAGCTATGTGGATCTATACGTATATAGTGTGTACTAAAAGTATACGTACTCTCGAAGCGATCGACAGGGAAGGACGCTGTCGTCAATGATGATCAATAGAGCTTATCAGCATATTAAGTAGTCAATGGCAGCCCGTGGCAAATATAATGAGCTAAATTGGTTATCAATGTGCCATGGAAACAAGATGCAGCTCGTCTGAACGCGACAAGCGTATCAAAACAGATGCGCTTCAACAAATAGATACGTAGCTCGCAAATGGGGAAGTGAAAACACGTTGTCTGCTTGTTAAACTGCGCTGGTATTTGCTAAGCAATAAAAAACAAGTTAGAGAGCTCTAGTCGGGAGTGCACGACTAGCAGATACCCTAGCTTCCTTCTAGATATACATGGGAAAGAAAAGGAGATATGTATTCGAGTTAGGTTTAAAAGCCGAGGTCAAAAAATCGATATTTATCGATATAACAGAAATGGAGAAGGATATCAATAAGAAATATGATATATGTACAAGAATATATATCTTCAATTTTCAAATATCTATAGCTTTTATATAGATACATAGATATATGACAACTATCACTTGATCGACTCAGCTCGACATGTGGATGAGAAGAATATATATATAATTTATGGATGCGCAAATGCTATCTTCTCTCTGTAACATACATTTGCACATGACCATTATACCCTTGTTACCCATTTTCAATGAGTGTAGGGCCTAATAATGTCAATATCTAATCCCAGGCGCGATAAGGTGCGTGTGTGCTGTAGCATAGCTGTCAGATCATTTAACGCAAAACCCCAATTAAGTGGGTCCAAATTGAACAATTCGTCATACCCAATTATCACGCAATTATGAACCACACACATGTATCTATGTATGTGTATGCAGACAGAAATCAGACGTTATTGTTTGGTTTATTATTTACCAAAAATATTGCTAAGGCCGAACCGCACTATAATAGGCTTAGCCTGGAAAGTTTCACATTGATAAAATCTAATAAAATTCATAATAAAGTTTACTTGTAAAAATAAATATAAATACGTACATAAGGGTAGCTAAAAATATTTGTGGTTCACTGACTCAACCTGCTTGGAATTTCCACAAAAACATTTCCAGATTTGTTTCTAGATAAGTTGAAGTTCAATGCTGAGATTACTAAAAGCTTTTTTGTTCTGCCAAAGATTAAAGCTAGAGAAGCTTTTGCACAGTCCTCTTAGAAAGTCTAAAAAGTCTACATAAAAGCTGCAAAAAGCTCGCACAGTGGTTCGCACTTCGACAACAACATTTGCAGCGCTTATCAATGGCGATTGCGGTTAGTGATTCTTCATATTAGATCTTATGCTTTCATTAACACATTTATTATTCTCGAAAATAAAACTACAACAAAAAGTTGTGTTTTGTTATTATAAATAGCACTATAATGATTTGAATCGAACGCTAATCGAATCAAATCGTTTTGCATGCAGCCAATTCATGACAACTCTCGCAGCTACTGCGTGATCCTTCTGGGCATATCAATTAGCAGTTTGTTTTAAGTTTATAAATAATAAACAGCGCACGATTCCCGCTATGGATAATTGATTTATTTGCATAGCACACTTGGACACGGGTAAATTCAACCTGGACAAGTTCCGTTTTAGGCAGCACAGCTCTGCTTTGATTTTGCTTCGCTTTTCTTCGTTTGCCAAAACTCTGAAAAAAAACAACGTGCCTGGCATTTTGAGTACAAAATAAATGCATCGAAATTGTTTTCGATTGTTTTTTGAACCAATGCGTGCTTACTTTCTATGTGTCTCATTTGTTTTGATTATACTATTGTAGAGAATATTTTCATTTTGTTGCAACTGTTAAAACTTTGATCACATATGTCACCTTGTCGGCCGGATTAGAACAATTAATTTTCGAAAATAAGGTTCCTATCTGCAAACCTTTCGTTTTTCAAGATATCTTGCGTATTAGCTTCTCTTGTAGGAGCAATATGCGAAGAGTATGAGAAATATCTTTTTAACATCTAACCACAATATCCTATAGCTGCAAAGAAATTTGACAGTTCATTCTTCTTCTTTCTTTTCTTTTTAAAATGGAAATCAAATATAACTCAAATAGTACTCTAATTTACAGCTTTTGTATCAAAGAAGTGCTTTATTTCAAAATTATCTATTTCTACAGATTAATCCTCGACCGACTAGCACCGGGTGATAGTTATGCCCTCTAGTTTTCATGATGTCTATTTTGTTCCCTTTGCCAAACACTGATCGATATCTTTTGCTTGCCGACTCTTTCTCCCTATCTCGACTTCGCCCGCATACGTTTATGTCTCCGTCAATCAGCTAACCAAATATTTACTTTGGCTATTTGCCAAACGTTTCTCGTAAGCCGTACACAAAAGACAATTGCAAATATTGTTATTGGGCATTTGTGAAAAGCGCTAAGCAGTTAATCAAACCGAATTGCAATTGCACATTTCAAATGTCGAAAGACCAAAGAAAAAGTTCACATATTTGTGTGGCTATAAAATAATTATCGTTTTCTGGCATATGACAGACTATAAAGAAACATATCTCGCGCGATATGTCGCATAATACATTTCCTATTGCCATTTTACCTAGGCAAGATTGCGAGTAGGCGGCTGTTTGCCAGCATTAAACAGTTTTTTATGGGAACGGGATTAAGATCAGAAAGGTTATCATGATTCAACTTGTGCAGTAAAAACATGTATATAAAAAATACATTTATATTTAGACACGCTCGCGTAGCTATATAAGAAATATATACACTACATAGTGTATATATATATGTATATATGTATGTTTATATAAGATGTGCAATCTCCGCATTCATTCAGAATATTTGTGTACCCTGAACCTAATGATGATTAAGAAATGTATTATGCTTTAGTCCAAATGTATGTGATAGGCAAAAGGAAGCAACTGACCCTATACAGTATATATATATACATATATACATATATGTGTTCTGGATCAGGAAGACTTGCTGAGTCGATCGAAACATACCCGACTCTTCATTTGAACGGTTCGAGCTCGAAAACTTAAGAGCAGAACATATATTCGGTATACCTCAGATCAAATAAATATTGTTCCGATATCTCCTCCTATTTTAATAATATCGATAGACATAGATTTTCATAATATGGAAAGTATGGAAAATTTCATAAAAATCGGATTCTAAATAACGAAGTTAATCAAGAATGCTTTACGTACAGATAGTGTGAGGCTCAAAGAAGAAGCACAGCCGCTGCGGAAAGTTCCCAGCTTGCGTGCGTGCTTGTCTGTGAGTGTTAATTTTTGGAGCACCAATTTGGCGCTTAATTTGGGGTATTTCCCAGCCGGCTTCTTCCCATTAGACTCTTACTCTTACTTGTTTGCCCATTTGCTCAATTAAAATGCGCTGCGATTGAGACATTTAACGCGAATTGCGTGCAATTATGGGCCCACTTTTGATAGACAAACGCCACAGAATCAGATCAGAAACAGAAACAGATCGTTGCACTGATTTATTTGTTCGCATTGCGTAGCACATGAAACGCAATTTCAATTTGCAATTGTTGCTGCAATTGCGACAATGTTATTGATGGACAGGCCAGTACTTGGGGCTCGAGTGCCCGGCTGTCGATAAGGGGACCTTTGGAGTTTCAATTGCAGCAAACGTCACGCATTCAGCTACTGTCGAAGTAAACACTTGCAGATGTGTTGTGGGTAAACTCTTGCTCATGACACCCATTCATTTCAGTCAGGTGTTAAGGCCCGCTAATACCGGCTGATAACAATGCGCGTATTTGCTTATATTGCTTTTATTTTTAAATTTATCTTTCATAATATTTAAATGACGGGGCAGCAGAGCGCACGAGAGGTTGTAAAACGTGCAGTCAGGAGATATATATATATGTATATAGATAGAGAGAGAGAGAGAGAGAGAGCGGGAGAGAGTGGGCCCCCTTGTTTTTTAAGACGCTAAACGATTCTAGAGACTGGAGCTGTTTTTCACGCTCGCCTCGCTCACACGCTGGCTGTGGAGGATTTGCTAATTGCGGTTCGCCTCTCTAGGGTCTCTCGCGTCTAAAAATGGGCTTTTGATTTACGCAAAATATATATATGTGCACATATGTATATGCACAATGTGGATACACATATATAAATATTTGTCTATGGCACTCCAATGCTCAGATTGACATTGACAGTGGAGCTGTCGCTTTGTGTACAATACCCTGCGATCGTTAAGCATCAAAACCGTTAGGAGTTCTATCTCATACCAGAGATATTGACGTGTTCAAGATTTACCTCTATATATTTATAGCATAATATTGTCAGAATGAGTCGCGAGTGCTTTGATCGGTAAATATCAAAAATAAACTTCCATAAAAAATGTTTCAGTATACATTTGTGGTTATAAAAATAATTTAGACTGTGCTTTTTGACAAATTACGCAAACTTTGCCATCCAGTTTGACCTTCAAATTAACAAAAAAAAAAGCATAGAAAATAAAAGGAAATTCGGGGTTTTGTTTCCGAAAAACCCCTAAAACTATTAAAAGTTTGGGTTTAGATTTCAGTAAAAAAGTTTCCAACTACATTTTTGATAATTCATTTTGGCGTTTGTTTTAGTAAAAATACGAGTATAAATTAAAAATAGCAAAAGCTGCAAAATTTGAAGCGAGAGTGTTTAAATATTTAATAATCCTTAACCTAATATTTTATTGTGTCTGTTATTCATGTTGTTTAGTTATTCAACAAATAGCTGGTGTGCCGAAAAAAGTACGTCAAATACTTGTAAACAACATTAAATTGTCGCTAAATTTGAGTGTCAATATTGTCTTTTGACTTCATTCCCTCGTCTTTTGGATATTCATGAGTTCGATTTCAATATTTATGGATATTGTTTGCCATATTTTAAGTGTGTTATATAAAACTTGGGCAACAGACATCCTTTATCATTGTCTAAAGTAGAGTTACAGTCGTCTAAAATACATGTCTATATCCTTGTCTAAAGTAGTGTGTTTCTTGTGGGGATTATAACCATGGGACTGGTATGTACAAGTGATATAGCCTGGACAGAGCGTTCCTTTTGGTAACAAAATATATACTCCTTTCGGCTAAACATAAACCCAAATTGGCCTGCAACTATGAACATAACCAAAACCAACCTCAACGCGCACTCTTGGATCTGCCCAACCCATTGTAACGACTAAAGATCTCGCGTAGCCTCCCTATTTCAGCCCCAACAGACCCGGCTTTGGGGCATTAGAAAAGTGCCTCTTTTAGTCGCCTCGTACGACAAGCAGTCACATACAGTGGTGCTTATTCTAGAGCCTGCCAACCACACGGGCGAAGTGAGAGTATCATATATGTCATACATACGAGAGCATTATATATGTGTCATACATATGCTACGCTCGTATATATTCATGTAGTATCATTACTTTCATATATCTGGTACTCTAAGATATATCGTACACTCCCATATATATACATATGATACTCGGTATATACAATTTGTACAGCCCCTCAAGGATATTTTTCCCCCAGAAAGAAGGCCCCAACACAAGTTCAAACCCTGGCAAAAAATTGAAGGCCTTTGTCAGCAATTCGCAACTATTCGAAGCTGTGTTTAGTAAGACATGAAGTAAATTTGGGTGACAGGATCTGTTCTTGCAGCAACTGAGCCGCAGATCTACTTTTACCAAGTAGTTGGGCATTGTACACAAATGCGTCAAAATGTAAAAGCAATAGTCATAGTAGATAAAAAGTGTGTGGTTTGGTGTGCAAGATCAAATTTAATTGAGAGGCTTTTGCATGGATGGCTGGGTGCTAATGCTCGAGCATGATTGATGGGCTTGATTTGATATTTTTTGGCCAAGCCAGGCGCCAAGCTCCTGTGGCTGTTTGTTCGGCATGCTAATGGCAAAGGTTACCCAAAAGAGCTCGAATAATTATCAAAAAAAAAAAAAAATAGATAGAAACAGCAAACGAATTTAGTTGCTGTCATTTGCTAATTAAACGCTAACCATTTGGCATTTCAGTTGTTTGAAGGTGTTCAAAATGAAGGCATCGACATTGGATAAAATCAGCTGCTTCCTGGCCGAGCTGCTGGGCACAGGCATTCTGGTCTTCCTCGGCTGCATGGGCTGCGTGAAAACGGACATCTTTCCCAACAATCATTTGCAAATAATTCTCAACTTTGGCTTTGCGGTTCTCATTGCCATCCAGTGCTTTGGCTGTGTGTCCGGCGCCCATCTGAATCCCGCCGTCACCGTGGCGGCCTTCATCTATGAGCTGGTCTCTTTGCCCATGGCCTTTGTCTACTTTGTTGGCCAAATGTTAGGTGCCTTCATTGGCTACGGCCTGCTCAAGGCTTTGCTGCCATACTCAACAATAAATGTGCCCAATGGCCTCTGCGTTACACTGCCCCATGCCGAAGTCTCTAGCCCGCAGGCCTTTGGCATTGAGTTTGCGGCCACCTCGATTCTGGTCATTGTTTGCTGCGGCGTCTGGGATCCACGCAATGCCAAGCACCACGATTCCGTGGCCATTCGTTTTGGCCTGGCCATTGCCGGCCTGGCCTGCGCAGCGGTAAGTTGCAGTCTGTGCCCCACTGCTGCAGGTTTTATCTATAATCATATTTTTTTGTTGTTTGTAGGGTCCCTTCACTGGCGCCAGCATGAACCCGGCCAGGTCCTTTGCGCCAGCGCTCTGGAACGGCAACTTTGATGCCCACTGGATCTATTGGCTGGCGCCGCTGAGCGGTGCCGCCGTCACTGCCATCGCCTACAAGGCCGTCTTCCGACGAGAGGTTGTCGAGGCGCAGATCATGTCCGACGAGAAACTGCGCCAGTTGGAGGATGTTCAGCTCTCATAGGCCAATGTCACACAAGTGCCAAAACTGCTCTGTACTGCTCTTCCAGTGCATGGGCAACCACTTAAACAAATCTAACTAGTTTTAAGCTAAGATCAATATGGACGAATTTTATATTAATACAAATGTTTGTACACTAATATAAAGCTTCGATAAATAAAGCACATAGACATTTTTTCTATCTCAAAAACTCATTCTATTGCTTTTAGTTGAAATTCATTCGAATTATAAGATTTTTCAAATAAACTCAAAGCTGTTACAGTTAGCTTCGACAGCTTCGTAGCTCTAATCAGTCAGGACAAACAAATTTATGCATAAACATATATATGCAAGTTGGCTTTATATAATCATATTATGCACAAAAACTTTTTCTTCTGCTGTAAACGTATACGCAATATGCTGAAAATAAGACAACTTGAATATATGTTACGGTTAGGTTTTCAAAGAGTATATATTTATGGACCTTTTCGGTTTGCGGAGACGGAACTGAACGTTGCTTGACTAATTTTGAACAAAACAGGCAACCCAAGTTAATGTCAAAAATCAGTTAAACGCGAATATTTATGCGTTGTCTAGAAACTGTAGAATTGATAGAAATCTCTAGACAGAAAAAATAAATTGCAGAAATACAGACAGACTGTTTGCCAGACTGATATTGTGTGAACAGAGACGCCCACAATCATCAATGCCAAGTAAACAATGGGAAGGTGGTTTTATTGCGTTAGACCTCAGCCTTAATCCAAGTAAAGTGGATTGGGGTCCATGATTAACTGCAATAATAGTATATTCCCTGCCACTTCAAAGTGCCCGTCGTGCGTATCGGAGGCGCCTCAAAGTAGGCCAGCATTGGGCGGCGTTTCGCTGTCATTAATCAACTGTGCTTAGCGGCCATTGCGATATTGGCCAAGCTGGGGCGCCATATGCGCAGCTGTTGACCATCTTAGTGAGATAAGATTGCGCATTAAATGCCACGCCGTGTGGCAATTCCAGTTAAACAGCGATCCACACTGGAAATTCTGGCTGGGTAGACCCCATTTAAAGAGTTCCAAACATGATTAATTAATTATTAATTTGCTTCTGGGCTTGACTCGACGATGACAATACCAAATGGCGTAGGTTGCCCTATCTAGGCAAAATAAAAATATCCGCATAATAATTAGCATTAAGGTTTTATAATTCATATTGATTGATTAGGGCCAAAATTTCAAAGTCGATACCTTGCGCTGGTCGGGGCCCGCTGCTACCACGAGCAGCCAGCCCAGCCAGCCCGCTCAGTTGTATTTGGACAGCATGTCGCAGCAGAAGTTAAGGATCAGCAATCCCAGCCCCAGCTCAAGCTGGAGATATCTGAGGTTGCGTAGGGAGCACAGATCGCGTATAGCTGCCTTTTTTGGCGAACTGGTGGGCACGGCCACTTTCATATTCATCGCCTGTATGGGCTGTGTAACCACGCCCATATTCCTTAACTCCCACTTCGAGCTGAGCCTGAACTTTGGCCTGGCCATACTGATTGCCATACAGAGCTTTGGCGCCATTTCGGGCGCCCATCTGAATCCGGCCATCACACTGGCCGCCTTAATCTATGGCGCTCTTGGTTGGGCCATGGCCATTGCATATTTGGTGGCCCAGGTGGCAGGTGCTCTCATCGGCTACGGTTTGCTGAAGGCTGTGCTGCCCCTGAATGCCATCATCGGTGTGGATGAACCGGCTGGTGTCTGTGTCACGGTTCTCAGCAGTGACATTTCGGTGCTTCAGGGCGTCTTCATTGAGCTATTAATCACCAGCTGCCTGACGATGGTCGCCTGCTCTGTGTGGGATCCACGCAATGATAGACTCAAGGATTCGGTGCCAATACGTTTTGGCCTGACCGTCGCGAGTCTCAATTTGGCAGCGGTCAGTATGAAGCACACATTTCTGAGTTGGACAGTTTGCAATTTCAATTGAATTTCTAACAGGGCCTATTCACCGGCTCGAGCATGAACCCGACACGATCCCTGGGACCGGCTGTGTGGAACAATTCCTGGCAGCATCACTGGATCTACTGGGTGGGTCCTTTGGTGGGTGCCGCACTAACTTCGGTCATCTATCGATTCGCGTTCAAGGGCCGCAGCGAAGAAGTGATTGAGCTGCGCAGCTCAAATGCGAACATACAATTTATTGATAAGGTTTAGAGGTTGGGCTTATGCTTTAGAAGCCATATTAGTTATTAAGTTAATCTTAAGTTTAATAAACTACCAACTAGTCCATGAAAATCGCATGGAAAGGCGCCGTGAAAGAGAGAGTGCGAGTGCGTGAGGGTTAAAGCGAGTGAATGTGAAAAGCAGAGAGAATGACAGAGAGACCTTTTTTTTTGTTTCTTTATATAGAGATTTATGTGATATTATATATGAGAAAGCAGATGAGAGAGCCGGTATATAGAAGAGAGAGAAAACTCTGTTTCTGTGCAAGGAACATAAATAGAAAGTATCTCAAATGCAGAACAGCTTCGACAGAGAAAAAAGAATAAAAGGTCTGAACTTACTCGAGGCTATGAAAATCGCATAGAAGGGCGAACCGAATCTAGTAGGATATGAGTGTGACTCATTTGCACATGAAACGACAGGTGGCTAAGTTTCAATGCAAAATATTTAGTTTGACAGAAAATAATCAAATCAATAATTATAAATCTGGGATTTCCAGTTTTAATGGTCACCCAAACAAAAAAAATACACAAAAACGCGATTATCAGAGGTGTCTGTACTAAGTTTACTAGCTACTTAGCGTCATGACTAAGAGACTTGGCTGCACAGCAGTAAAAAATAATAATCAAACAGACATCAACTCGTTCATCGACTTTTAATATTAAGTGATAACGTCCTGTTCAAGCTGAAGACCTCAAACAAATTGATAGCCGGTAACGCCACATAACTCTAGACATAAGACTGAGCTTTGAACTGAACTAAATACAGAATTAGCTGTCGATTCTTCTGATAGCAAATACTCAATAAAAGTTAAATTCGGTATTTTGTGCAATGACAGCTAGCGCCAAGGCTTTATCTTTAGTTATCAGAGCACATTGCAGATGATATATACATGCATTAAGTCTCCATGGCGAATCATTCCGAATCATTCCGAAAATATTGCTTGGAATGCAACCTACTCTAACTACCTATAAATGAGCTTTTCTTTATAGAATGTACTCCTTTCGTTATTAAATACTTTAGTATTTGATTTAATGGGAAATTAAATGTTGTAAAGCAAATACATAGTCAGAGGTTTAACGACTTTCTAAAGAGCTCTCAGAGTCTATAAGTGGTCGGCATTTAGGTATAACGTATATAAATAATGCAACTATCTTTATTTAGTTCAGCTTAAGTGTAAAATCTATCCTTGAAAACCCACGCAATGTGTAATAAAGATTGTTATTTTTGTTAAGTCTGAACGCCAATTTTGCTCGAATCACGCAGCGTGATTTTTATTATTTATTAAAAGTACTGTAGTCAAGAGTAGAGTAGTAGAAGTCAGGAGTCACCGACTAGCAGACACGCTATGCTCAGCTCTAACTAATAATTTAAATGCTAAACCTAAACAGTATATCAAACTTGTGGAATCTGCATGGAATCGATTATGGGGAAGCAAGGATATAGGTGAAAATGGTTAGGGTAATTACCAGTCGATCACTTTCGACTTGTTTGTTTAAGTTTGTTTTTACCATTTAGATCTAATGGATTTTGGTTATCAGGAATGTTGCTTCGCATAAGTGCATGTCGAAGATTGCAATCAATATTTGAGGTGTACTAATAGTAATATATATGGCTACTACTACCAATAAAATACACTCTCAACATGTTGGTCAGCCATAAAAAATATAAATATTTAGCAAAGTTCTCAGCAGTAATAAATAAATACGCATATAAGTAACAGAGTCAGCTGATAATTGGCTTTAGCGTTTGATAATTTGATAATTGATAATAGCCATTGTTGAAGATTAGTGGCAATTCAAAGTCGCCAGCATGGACGCGATTTCAGAGAGAGAGTTGAGTAGCTCTGCAAGTACCTGTCAATGGGTCGAGTGACAGAGCTAATCAGCCAACGACAACAAGCGAACACGCACAGTGTCCCAAAATTCCTTCTCTCTCTATGGGAATTTCATTAATATTGTCCACACATAAAAGCTCTATTAGAGTCCATACTCAGTTTCAAGTGATGGAAATATTCACTGCGAAATCCAAGGCAGAATTTACTGCGACATTTACTGTGAAATCTATAGAGCACAAACAAAAGTTATGAACGATTTCCACTTGATGAAGTCTTAAAATAAGAGCATAACATATTTGTGTTTGAGTCATGAACCGTCTACGGATTAGGTACATCGAGTGTGTACGCATAATTCTAATAGATTCCCAAATGGAAAGGTTTTTTGAGGAGCAGATAGCGGCTCTTTTGAAGTTAATTAAAGAGACTGTCAGCGGAAATACGAATCGAATTGGGATTGTTAGTAGGCATTGCCAAGATGAAAATACAACCCGAACTTTTATATAAAAATCGAACTTGGCTTTGTTGATCTGTATCCGTGGATTAACATAGCCTCGTTTTGATTGAAATACATCAAAAGCCATTCTTGTCCAAAAACGTTCTTCAATCGGAATTTTATAACTAATTTGTCGGATTCTGATAATTTATTTCATTTGATTTACGCTTTCCTTAAAAAACTCTTTGCTAACTTGCGTGGCCGTCTGAAACCACTGTGCACAGCCATAGTGCACTCTCATATTCGTCTCTGACGTGGAGGCTCGATTCAGTTGCGTGCTGTGCGTCGGGGTAAAACGTTGGTAGTCCCTCATTTTTACATACGTGCTGCTACTTCCATAATGGCCGAGGAGAACAAGAGCCGAAGGCAGGTGCTGCCGTTGGTTTTTAGTGTGATTAATGTCTAATCCTTTGCCATTTACTACAACTCTTGCAGGGGTCGGATTCTGGACAAGATATGCATCGTCTTTGGCGAAATGATTGCGACGTCCTTCCTAATGTACCTGGGCTGCCTGGGCTGTGTGCAGTCCACTGCGATCGTCAACTCACACATCCAGTGTTCAATTAATTTTGGATTTGTCGTGCTCATCTGCATTCAGTGCTTCGGTTGTGTGTCCGGTGCGCATCTCAATCCCGCCGTAACATTGGCCAGCTTTGTGTACAGGCAGATATCGTGGATGATGGCTCTGGCCTTCTTCGTGGCCCAAATGCTGGGTGCCTTCATTGGATATGGACTGCTGAAAGCATCATTGCCCGACAATATGGTCTGCAACGCGATAACCCCAAAAGGTGCCTGTATGACCGCCATTGCCAGCGGCGTCGCACTATGGCAAGCTGTCCTCATCGAATTCCTAATCACCAGCGTGCTGATCACCATCTGTTGCAGTGTTTGGGATCCACGTAACACCAAATTCCAGGACTCGGTGGCCATACGCTTTGGTCTAGCCATTGCGGGTTTATCTATAACTGCGGTGCGTATTTAACCCCTCCCTACCAGACATACCCATCTCTATGACATTGTATACCAATTGATTCTGATTTATATCCACATGTATTATAGGGTCAGTTTACGGGCGCGAGCATGAACCCAGCCCGTTCATTCGCCCCAGCCGTATGGAACAATGCCTGGGAGAATCACTGGGTCTACTGGGTGGGTCCCTTGGCTGCAGCTTTGGTCACATCGCTTGTCTACAAGCATGTTTTCCGGCGCCAGGTAAAGCACACCGAAAAACCGATCGACGGTAACGAGTCGAACCTATAGGAGCCAGCATTGATACATTTTAAATGTGTTATGTGATTAGTTCTAGCTATATTTTAATTTGCAAGTGAATTCGATATAAACAATAAAGGTACAAATAACCAGAGCTGCATGTTTTGCCGGCACAAATTCGGGGTTTCTACTAAAACAGAAATATAATGGCGAAAAGTAAACATAAAACCCCCAGCTCGAGCCAGCCTAACATCCAGCCAGACATTAGAAAGGTCGCCAAAACAAATAACAATTAATGAATATGTATGTCGTGTGGCCTAAGGGCAATCAAATAAATCTGTTTAATGAAAATTCTTACATTTGCGTGTTGCTAACATCTCTTGAATTGGTTCCATCAGAAATTACATCATTTGTTAACTATTAAGTCTTATTGTGCCTTGACTGTTTGGTAAGTAGTTGTACAATATATTTCCAGGAAAGGCCATCCTCAGCCAGAGTAACCCACTCATTGAGGCAACAAGTCAACGAGAATCCGGCTTCGAGTCCCAGGCGAGTGTATGTCTGCCTCAGCCGATTCCCACAGTTGCGAGTGCTATATACATATATACATATATAAACAAGAGCTCCCGACTAGGGGATACCCTGTACCCTCTTCTGCCAACATCAAATGCAGATTATATACTATTCTAGAAACTACATGTCAAGTTTGGTGGCTCTAGCTCTTATTATTTACCAAAATTGCTCAAAAAACAGGATGTCGATATCGATTTTTATCTATTGCTTAGAAACGGAGATAGTTATCGATTATCGGAAACAAACTCGATCTGGGTGGGCACTAGGAGGACCTACTGCTAAAATTTCAAGCTCTTATAGGTTCTGAGATCCTTGCGTCCATACATACGGACAGACGGACGGACAGACGGACATGGCTAGATCGACTCAGGTGTTGATGCTGATCAAGAATATATATACTTTATGGGGTCGGAGATGCTTCCTTCCCAAAGTAAGAATAGATTTCATAAAATTAAAATATTAGATGCGTTGCAACAAATCTTGAAAATTTTTCCATTACAGCTGGAGCTCAACATGATGCTATTTTAAATTAGATTATTGTCGAATCTTATCTAGTTGGTTAATGTTACAATCATTTCTGTCACTGTTAGGTTATAAATTATTTTTAATAAGTTGTATTAGCTCAGATGATAAACTACGCGACGGCAGTCTTGCAATTTATGTAGATAAGCACAATGTGAAATTCTTAAATTTATCTAACGCAATTGTCGCAATTATAAAGCTGCGCTCTAATCCACATGGCAACTTGTTAGCCGGTGGCCTTTGTAGAACCCTTGAGTTAAATAGACCTGGCAGGGAACCAACTAATTGCTGCTAAATGACCAGAACGAGTTGATAAATAAGTACATCGATGCAAATTTCAACTTGTCTTTGTATATATAACATTTATTTTGACAAGCATCATTCTTATGGGCTGAGATACAATTCTGCTGCGTGACTCTCGGGGGTTTCAATCTGTAGGGGCCGATAGCTCGGTGTGTAGGCAAATAGCCACAGCTGTGGTATAATGATGGAAGCCAGCAATTGGCCGCCTAGCTGCAGCAATACCGATTCTGGATTGCCCTTGAATAGTGTGGGAATAAGTATCTTTGCCGGATTCATTGAGGCACCCGTAAGATGGCCCTGCAAATGGGTTTCTAAAAACTATATGAAAGAGAAAGGTAACAGTCTACGTACGCCTGCCAAATTGCAAACGGTCACAAGGCAGCCCATACGTAAGGTGACCGAGTCGAGAAAACGTCCGCTGCGCACATCCCACAGTGCGCTCCAGGCGAGGATCAGCACCGATGTGAGAAAGCCCTCAATACTCAGGATCTGTATACTTGAAAGACTATTCATTGGCTCCACCATGCAAACGCCCAGCTTGCAAGAATCAATCAAGCTTTGAGACAGCATTTGCAGCAGCATGAAATATCCGAATGCAGCTCCCGCCAGCTGGCAGCCAATATAAACAAACATCATATTGGAGCCAATATAGCCCAGTAAACAGCAAGCGATCGAAACGCAAGGATTGGCATGTGCGCCAGATATAAATCCAAAGATATGCATGACCACAACTGTGGCCAATCCGTAGTTAAAGCTTGAGATGAGATTTCCACTGGTACCCTGATCGCGCACGCTGCAACCCATGCAGCTGATAACCATGAACAAGGCGGTTGCGCTGAACTCGCTGAGTCCGCGCATAAATGTAAAACTGTTAAACAACATTTTCGACAAATGCAACATACAATTTGGTAAACGCAAGAGAAAAGTTTTATAGAAATATGTATGTATGTGAACTGCTGAAGTCGAGATAGGTGTCTTTATAAAAATGTTTACTGAATGTTTTTGTCACGTTCAAATATTTGTGTGCTTCTGAAAATATGACAGCTTTGTGAGTTCCTTTAGTTTTACAAGATATTTGCCAATTGGAAACACACGCCTAATTGCTCTTAAGGAGAGGTAAGAGTCAATACAGGTGCCTAAGCAAGTAATTCGAATGCTGTTACAGTATTGGGTGCTTGCGATTCAGCAATGTTCTTAAAAATATTTCCAAACTTAGACAGATAAAAAAAAAAAAACGGGTACGTTGGCTAACAGGAAATAAATTCAAATTTTCAGAAATTTACTCACTGCAGCCGTTTTTTAAGGTGACCAAACTCTTCCAACGAAAAACAACTCATTTAAATACCAGAAAATAACAGTATTGAAAATATGGTCACTCTAGATTGCACGAGTGATGCCACACCGTGGTTTTTAAAACAGAGTGGCAATTGGAGCAATACCTGCAGACACGTATTTATTTATATTAGATGTTTTTTATATAAATTGCACTCTGCCTAAATTAAGTAAACAACGCAGTAAACAACAAGCGTAGCAGCTGTCTAACAATGTTTGCCAATCTAAAAAATAAGCTCATCGAGGAGGTGAAAGCGTCGCCGTCCAAATTCCAACAATTTGCAAATGCAGCCCAGGCAAGTAACAAAAAAAAAGTGCAAATTAATAAAAACATACGCACACAAACAAACTGCTGGCTGTGTGTGCGTGTGTATATTGGTATGTGTCTGCTTAACGGGGAAGGGAATGCACCCAAACAGTCTGTGCAATTTGCAAAAACGGTTTTATTTGACCCATTTAACAGAAGCTAGCAGCTGTGTGCCCCTCCAACCCCCCAAGCGTACTCATCCCCAATCACGTCGCATGACACACACACACACACACACACACACACATGACTTTTATCGGTATGCTTTTATAGGCCGCCGTGAGCTCATCGTCCAGCACAACAGCACCAAACAGCTCGGAGAATACCGACGCCGGCACCAATGAGAATTTCTTCAGCATCACGGAAGAGGGTAGCATTTCTTACGATTCATTTTCTTTATCAGTGTCAAATGATAATTAGTTTCTTCTTTCCACAGACACGCCACAAAACTCGCCTTATCGCCTACAGAAGCTGCCGCGCTACGGACGTGCTTCGACCCAGTCTCTGAATGGCATGGGCGGCAGCGGCGCCATACCGCGCACCCGCAAGCTATCCAACTCGTCCATGGCAAGCGATGTCTCCTTTCGGCTGCCCACCTATGATGCGCCACCGGTAAGTGCGTGTAAATTTCAAATGTGTCTCATTAGACCGCCGACTAACTCTACGCGTTTTAAACAGACGTATCACTTGCAATCGGACTTGGATGAGACGAGCAGCGAATTTGATGACTCCGCGTCGACGGCACGCCTGGATGTTATTACTAAAGATCAGCTATACGATGCGTACAAGAAGTCGCTCGACCGTTATCATAAATACCGCTGCCGCTACACGGATTTGGCCAAAAAGTACAAGGAACTGGAGCGAGACAGCAGCAAGGCGAGGGTATGAGAAACAAGGAGAAAAAGGCATCTGAAACTTTGCAGACAACTTAAAAAATGTTTCCAATTTGAGCTATATTTAAGCTTTGTTTAAATAGAACTTCGAATATCACGTTGTCCGAATTTTTACATACGTTATATATATACAATTCCACGTTAATATAAGTTTTACGTATTATAGTACCAGTTATCCAGCTGATCTTCTCTGCGAAGTAAATCGAAATTCCTTTCAAGACAAATCGAACCTAAGTATCTAACGATACATATATATTGTATGGAATCGCGATTAGCTTTTAACACAATAATAATATAACCGTCTGCAAGGGATCATAAAAACTTTGCAACATTTCGCCAACTGCAAACGCCTCTAATCACATATCGCTTTCAGTCTGTGCTCGTGGAGACGCAGGACAAGGCGCTGCGCCGCATCAGCGAGTTGCGTGAACAATGCACCCTGGAGCAGCAGGCGAAGGCACATCTGGAGGAAGCTTTGCGCATCGAAATGGATGACATGAGCTGCAAGATGCAGGCCTACCAAACCAAGCTAAAGCTACTAGGCGAGAATCCGGATAACGTGACCGCCGCACTGGAGCGAGGCCAGGCGGACAAGCTGATCGATCTTGAGGAGCCAATAATAATTCCTGAGTCAGCGCCAACCGCAAATGGTAGTCAACCCGCACAGGAGCTGGACGAAGAACTGACGAAGCTTAGGCAATCGCTGGCCGAGCATGAGACACAGCTAAAGCAGCTGAGCAAAACCAATGAGGAGGCCAACAGCACGATTGCCGCGCTGCGCAAGCAGGAGGAGGAGAATGTGCTGTTGCTGGCACAGACCAAACAAGCTATACACACGGAGCTGGAGCATAAGGAAACCGAAGTGCGCCAGCTGCAGAAGGTTAAGCAGCTAGAAATTGAATTGGACACGGCCAATGGCAGGGAAACGCAGTCGGTTGACATCAAGGAGCAACTTAAGAAACTACAAAGCGCCAAACAAGAAGTGGACGCTAAACTCATTGCAACGGAGCATGTGCTAAGCACACTGAGAGTGGAGCACACGGAAAAGGAACAACAGCAAAAGAAAATAGAGTCCAAGCTGGCCAGCAAAGAGAAGGAGCTGCTGCAGTTGCAGGAGCAGTTGAAGCAACAAGAAGCCGAGCTGGCACAGGCAACCAGTCGAGAAACGCAGGCAAAGGACATCAAGGAACAGCTGACGGCGTTGCAGAATGCCAAACAAGAAGCAGAAGCGAAACTTGCTGCAGCAGAACAGGAATTAAATACTCTCAAAAATGGCCAACAAGCAGAGCAGCAGCAAGTGGCGTCGCAGCTCATGAAAACAACAGATGAGCTGGAGCAAAAAGAAAGCAAATTGCAGCAGTTGGAGGAGCAGTTAAAGCAGCAAGAAGCTGAGTTGCAAATGGCCAACAGTCGGGAGACGCAAGCCGAAGCTGTGAAAGAACAATTAATGGAGCTGCAAAATGCCAAACAGGCAGCGCAGGCTCAGCTGCTTACAACGGAGCAGTTGTTAAATACACTGAGATTAGAGCACACGGAAAAGGAGCAACTGGCAGCAACGCAGGAAAAGCAGCTGCAGTCCAAGCTGGAGCATAAGGAGAATGAAGTGCACCAATTGCAGGAGCAGCTTACAAAAATAAAAGCTGAGCTCGAAACCGCCAATTCTCAGGATGTGCTCAAGGAGCAGCTGCACAATGCCCAACACGCAGCAGATGCCCAGCTGGTGGCCATGGAACAACAGCTGAACACACTGAAAAACGAGCAGGCGGCAAAGGAGCAACAGGTGAATGCGCTGAAGGAGGAACTGCGCACACTGAAAACGGACAGCGAGCAGAGTTTGCAGGATTTACGCCTGCACAACACTCAGCTAAATGAAATTGTACAGCGCTATCAGCAAAATGAGTCGAGCTTGGATGAGCTGCAGAGCCAGCTAGAAGACGCCCGAGTACGACTGAGGGAGCAGGAACAGCGTGTGCTTGAAACTGAAAAGAGTCTGGAAGTCGAACAGGAAATGGTAGCCGCACTCAGCGCTGAAAAATCAGCAGCTGAGGAACAGACGCTCAAGCTACAGCGTGAGCTGCAAGCCCTGAGCGATCAATACGCCAGCAGCAATAAGAATGAGTCGGAGGCGACGGCAGCTTTGAGGCTGCAGATCGAAACGCTCAACGAACAGCTGACTGCTGCTCAGGCCGGCACGCTGGCCAAGGAGAAGGAGCTAAAGGCGGTCGGCAACAAACTAAACAAGCTAAAAAAGCAACACGAGCAGCTGCAGGCAAAGCATAGCGAGCAAGGCACCAGCCTGGAGCAGCTCAAGGCAGAGGCGGCGAACGCTGAGCAGCTGCGGCGCGAAAAGCAAGAGCTGCAGGAGCGCGTCAATGTCATACTCGAGGAGATCACAACCATGCAGGCCCATGTGCAGGAAGTGCAGGCCGCACAGACGCAACTGGAGCGCGAAAAGAAGCAACTGGAAACACATATTGAGGCACTGCAGCAGCAGCAGCAGGAACGCGATGCGCAAGGTGAGCAGTCGTCGGCTAGGCTTGAGGAGATTGAGCGCGAGAATAGCAAACTGGCCGAGCACAACTGTCTGCTGCAGGAGCAAAATAATCATTTGCAGAAACAGCAGGACGAGCTCAACAGGTTGCAGAACAAATTGCAGCAGGTGCTCGATGAGCATTCCAAGCTGCAAAATGCGCAGGAGATTATGGAGCATGACCATCGCACGCTGCAGGATAAATGCGATGCGTATGAAAAGGAAAATCTCATAGCAAAGGATGAGCTTAAATGCCTGCAACAAGAAAAAGATGCCTTGGAGTCGCAAAGAAGTAGCTTGCAGCTAGACCTGGACCAAGCACAGCAGCAGCTGTCAGAGGTGCGCGAGCGTCAACGCGAACTGGAGCAGCACTTGGCAGAGCAGACGCAACGCTGCTCTGAGCTGGAGGCCAGCAACGAGCAGGTGGCCACCCTGCAGGCAACCGTCCACAATCTACGCGAGCAGCTGGACTCATTTAAAGAGACCGAACAGGCCATGCTCGAAAAAGCTCAGGCTGCCAGCGTTAACCATGCAGCGCAGCTGGAAACGCTGGAGGCACGTTGGAGTGCCGCCAATGGGGATGTGCAGCGACTGCACGAGGCGAACGATGCACTGCAGCGCGAAATCGAGACGCTAAAGAACTCCACGCATGAGAAGTCCGCATACGAACAGCTACAAATCGAAAACGAATACCTAAACAAGCACACCAAACAACTGGAAATGGAACTCTCGCAGGCATTGACCTCGCACGGCGACAGCGGCGTGAAACTGAAGTCGCTGCAGTGTGAGCTGTACGTGCTCCAGGAGCAGGTCTTGCAGCATGCCACCCAGCTGGCCGAGAAGGACTCCGACGCGGCCGCAGCCAAGGCGGAGGCGGCGCAACTGAAGTCCGAGCTGGAGGAGCAAACACTAGAGTTGACACGCCAGGCGGAGCATGCCAGATTTGTCAGCGAACAAAACGACACGGTGCAAAAGGAGCTGATGCAGTCACAGCAACAGCTGCAGGAACGCCAAGCTGAGCTGTCGAAAGCGCAAGAGCGCTGTCTCAGCCTCGAAGAGCAACTGAACAAGCAGCAGGGTGAGCAGGATAAAGAACAAGCGCAGCCAGCAGCAGCACTGTCCAACGATTCCGAGCATTTGCGCAGCCTCAACGAACAGCTGCAACGCGAGCTGGAGGATCTGAAGCATAAAAGCAATGGGGAGCAGACAAATCTGCAGCAGGAAATCGATGAGTTACAGGCCAACAACAAGGAAATGACGGAACGAATCACGGAACTGGAAACGTTACGTGCCGGCATACAAGCACAACAGCTGCTGGCCAGCCTGGCGCCCAAAAGCGTCCAGCAGGCAGCTGCCAACGATGAGAGAGCCCAGCTGGAGTCAAAACTGAAAGACATCATGAACGAGGTGCAGGATGTGACCAATCGGAACCTGTTTCTCGAACAAAAGTGCGAAAACTTTCTCATACTCGAGCAATCCAATGAGCGTCTGAAGCTGCAAAACGCAAAACTATCGCGCCAATTGGATGAAACACTGGTAAGTGCCCAACGATTCAACGATTTCCATATGCTAAACCGCTTTTTCACGTCTTGCAGGTATCCATGCAGCATAGCGACAGCGTGCCAGCTAACACGGAATTCGAGTATCTGCGCAACATTATGTTCCAGGTAGGCAGCGACATGGTGCACACACGAACAATGGCTAAATCGCCCTAAAGGGTTGTAGACTGTCTACTTCCTGTATCTGAAGTCGATAAGATTAGGCTCATGTGGTAGAACTGGTAAATGCCCAGTTTGGTCAGGTTATCTTAGACAGACGGACAGACAGACGGACTTGTCTACATCTCAGCTGGGGTCGCAGATATCTCTGTCTTTGTGTTACACATTTCATGACAAAATCATAAGAGCTTCTATAAATGTTTAGTGATTTGTAAGGTAAAGGTATACGCATACATAATTTGTGAGTCCTTTGGTATGTGCACATACCTAAATGCCTTCTTCTGTGTCATAAAATTGTGTAACGATCGGACAACAAAGAATCATGATTTCTTCCTTTTTTTTTTTTTTGGAGAAAAGAACAAATATGTGTATTTCCTAGTCGGGCAATTGCGACTGTTAAAATGTAATAGCTTGTTAATTTATCTTTCCATATTTGCAGTATTTGACCGGCAATACAAACAACGAAACTCTGGTTAAAGTCATATCGGCAGTGCTGAAATTTTCGCCCCAGCAGGCACAGGTTGCCCTCGAAAAGGAGCACCAGCGGCGCTCACTAGTATGTAGACGAAATAAAATTAAATTCAATAGCCTTATATATTTTTCTGATTGCAGCTAAACAAACTGATCTAGCAAGAATTGTTGGTACTCTACGGAAGCAGCGGCAGCTGGTGGCAGCCTTGCAATAAAACGCTTCTAGACTACTGAAATCGAAGCTAAACCGTTTAGCCCAAGTTCACAAGTACCTTACCTCAACTTAGCCACAAGTTGTTGCTCACCGCTGCATAAAGGCATTTCGACTTGAGGGCGTTGTTAATAATACTTATATATCATACTGCAATATATGGACATACTTACATATGTGTAGCCCATTGTACAGTGTCGGGAAACTACAGCAAAAATAACCGCTCTACATACTTTGTACATTTGACAACTATGCTAAAAATTTCTGTGCTGCTCGTTTAACACCAACTCCACGCTTTTTCCATTTAAAGTGCAATCATTTCTACATTTAATGTGTGTATTCCTTGCTAATTCGATGTTCATTTTAGCTGTAAGTGAAAAATTGTAAAGATATCAATTGCAGTTAGCATTTAGTTTAATTCAAAATAATATATATATAAATATATACATAAATAAATAGTTACAATTCATACTCGAAATTCGGAAACCATCCTTAGCGATACATCTGATACTGATGCCGGCGTTCAACAAAGCTGCGCAGCATGGCGCGTGTCAGAGATGTTAACTGATAGCTCGGCCTATAGCCCTGCAGGGCGTCCAGAGCAAATCCGTAGCCGAAGCGCTGTGTGCGCAATATGGCTTGAACGGCTGCTTGCTGGACAAGGGGTCGCGGCGCCGCCACGAGTATACGCTTGAAGAGCGCTATGTACCCAGAGATATCCGATTTGCCATCCAGCGGCAGCTGTTTGACAATCATTGAGATGCACTGCAGCAGGCACTCTAGCCGCGCATCGTACTCCTCGCTTTGGACGCATAGATCACAGTAGCTGTTCGCCAGCGGCAGCAGATGTTCCGCCAGCACATTGCTAACATTCAGATGGGCGCTTCGCCTGCAGAATAGCGCAAAGGCATAGCTAAGCTGATGGGCGCGGCCAGCTTTTATTTTCTCCACCAGATTCTCGATCACCTGCTGCTTGGTGGGCTCAAAGGGCTGAAAGTGATATTCAAATCGTAGCTTCGAGATTAGCGCCCGATCGGTTCCATTCGGATCACTGACATTGTACTGATGGCTCATCAGTAGATGCTTGATGACCGTAATCAACGGATCCGCATGATCATAATCTCGTTCCTCTCGATGCGGCAGCACGGTTGGAAAATGGCATAGCACCGCCAGCACCAGTTGCGTCATCTGCTTGCTATAATGGTAGAGTATTTTGGCCAGCAATAAGCGTGCGGGATTAACATAACTGTCGACGGGACTCGTTAGGCTTGCTTGCAGTCCAATCAACTGCAAGTAGAGTTTCACAAATCTGATTGCCACATGCTCTGTGAGTCGCTCCTTCAGGCTAAATAAACGCTGCTCCAACGTGTTCATGAAACGCTCGATAAACGTGCAGCTCTGGCACTCCAACTGCCTAAGCACAGTCAGCAGACGCTCCTGGGCGCTGCCATCAGCAGCTTCCAGCTGCAGTTCTCCATATGCCGTTATCAGCACGTTGATAAGCACCTGGGCATCGGTTGTTGCCAGCTGAGCGGAGCTCAACTCCAGCGGCATCGAGTGCCTCAAGTAATCAACAATTTTTGGTTGTAGTTGCTCCATTTGTTTCTTGTTTAGCTTCTGCTTGCGATGTCCACGTTGTTTGGCATTGGCTTTGACAGCGTTTACCAGGAAACATAGCAACGCCTTTGGCACACTCGCGCTGTGCTCACCACCGGGCGGCTCCAGTGGAATTTCGATGGGCTCGCAGTCAATCACCTCGCAGCCAACCGGCGACATGGGCGAACAAGCATCTATGCAGCTGGGCTGCGTTTCACTAGTGCCTTTGATCGATTCCTGGTTATCTGCTTCAAGCAACAGCTGCTTGGCTTGGAGTCGCGTAAGACGCTTCTCAACCGGCTGCGACTCGGACGAGCTGCGCGTGCTGGAGTTCCGCTTGCGTTTGCCAGTAGGCATGCTCACGGGCAGCTGCTCAAGAGCATTTTCAAGCTTCATTTCTTCATCGTGTTGATCGGAATCGCTATAATTGATAACTAAACGAATGTTCGTGCTGTCCGCATCAGAGTCGGTTGTCTCTTCACTTGTCGTCGCTTGAGAAACGGATGTGCTACGCGTGCTTACTCCTCGTTTGCGTTTGCCAGGAGGTGTTGTCGCAGTCAGATTATCTATATCATTAGGTAGCTTAATATCTTCATCGTGGGGATCCGATCCCCTGGATAGGTAACCATCATTAATAACTAAAGGCCTGTCCATGCTGTCGGTATCCGAATCATTTGCTTCTTCACTTGACGCCGCTTGAAACTCGGATGTGCTGCTCTTGCTTGATTTTCGACTTCGTTTGCCAACGGCCATCCTCATATGCGACTGCTCTACATTTGGCAGTTTCAGTTGATCATTGTGGTAATCGGAATTGCTTAGAATGTCACCATCATCTGCACTTGCGGCTGGCCTAGATGGATTCATGGATTCGCTAGAGGGCATCGTCTCTATAAACCTACCTACTTTATTGTGCTCATCGGAGTTGCTGCGAAGATCCACATCATTGATGATTAATTTGCTGTCAGAGCTGCCTGCATCGGAGTCAGTGGCTTCACTTGACACGGATGTGCTGCGCTTGTTGACTTTTCGCCTGCTTTTACCAGCTGACCTCTGTGCAGTGAGAGTCCTTACGGCATTAGGAATTATTACATTTGCCTGGTGAAGGCCAGTGTCGCTGTGAATACCATCATTGGTAAACAAGATCCTGTCCATGCTATCCGCATCCGAATCGTTTGCTTTTTCATTTAATGCCGGCTGCGACTCGGATTCGCTACGTTCAATTGTGTTTTGCATGCGTTTGCCAGCGGGCGGTTGCTCAACAATTGCAACTTTTATAGCTTCCTCGTGCTTTTTGGAGTGGTTGCAAGGATCACGCTCATTTAGGACTGAAGGTCTATCCACGCTGTCCACATCGGAATCCATTGCCTCTTCGCTTGTTGTCTGTGGCTGTGACTCGCAGTTGATAGGGGAGCTTGCTTCTTCGCTTGTTGCCGGCTGTGACTCACATGTGCCGGCGTTGCTTGCTGTTCGATTGGGCAACTCCGTCGGCAATTCTTCTCCAGCTTTTGGTTGTACTACCCCCCCATGGACGACTAGATTTTTGAAGTCTATGCTGTGCGCACCAAAATCGTTTGCTGCCTTGCTCGCTGCTTCCCCCTGCTGACACGTTTGTTCAGTTTTATGTTGGTGTGCTTCTCCATCTTCCGAATCGGAATCACTGCCAAATAAAGACCACAATTGCGCTTTGCTGCTTTGATCTTCGACAGCAACTTGCTCACAATCGACATTTGTGACTGGTGACTGTGGATTAGCCCCTTCTGTACTGTACTTTTGGGGCGACTGATGCTCCTCTGCAGCCAGTTGTATGTCCAGTCTATCGGGTGACTGTGCTGCAGGACTTTGTGAGGCAAACTCCTCACAAACAACAGGTTTGTCCGGCGCCTGTTGATTGTTTGCTGTTGCAGCTGGCAATCGCAGCCATTGACGCTCCTCTGCATTCAATTGAATGTGCAGATTATCACAGTTGATGTTATGGAAAGCATTTAAATTGCTTAGGAAATCTACCGCGGTTTCTGTGGGTGTGATGGGCTTTGCAATTGCCTCTGGCTGCGGTTGCGACTTTGGTCGTGCGTAAGGTGTAGCGCGTCGAATTTGCCTCTTTGGCTTGGTTTTGGGCTTCGGCCTTGCCCTGAACTTAGGTTTGATCGGCAGACGTATCGGTGTCAGATCTACGCCAATTTCCGGTGGCGGCTCTATTATGGGATCAATGCAAACATCAAGCGGCGCTCGCTGCTCGGCCTCGGCCAGAAAGTCGGGGGATTCTGCAAGCAAGTTGTTCAGTTGGTCTCCAAGTGAAATCAATGTTAAGGGCTTACCCCTGTGGCTGCCTTTGGTGCTACATGCCACATTCTGCGCCTGATGGGTTTCGTAAAGCGTATCAAACCAGCTGCGAAAATCTGCTTGGCTAATTGAGCTCGCGGAGCGACTCTGCAGGGCAACGAGCACCATTTGGCCCATCACTTGCCAGACCTCCTCAAAGACTTGGGGCGGCATTTTAGCGAGAACGCTTTGATTATGCGGCAGAAAGCTAAGCAGCTCCTTGGCCATGTGTTGGCTATTGCCATCAAGAGCAGCCGCATCCGCAGGTATCGCTAGCTCATCCTTGACGCTGTCGTACATGGCACGCGACGGTGGCCGGGAATCAGAGCGCTTCAGTTGTGCTGGCAGCTGTGGCAGAAAGTCAATCTCACGCTGCACATTGCACAGATCAGTGCAGGTGCCCACACTGATGGTGGGAAACGTTTCGGTTGCCGGTGTTTCATCTACGATGGGACTGAGCGGTGTTATTGTCCAGGAGAGAACCCTATCCAATATTTGATGAGCATTCAGGGCGGGCTTAGGCTCTGGAAAACACGTGCCCACATCATGCATTTGGATGAACGAGGCTGTCGTCGTTCCGCGAGTTGTTGTTGTGTTTTTGTGCTGTATGCCCTGATCCCGAGTGGTCACAAAACTCTCACTTTGTATGGCTATCGAACACATTTCTGGCTTGGTGGCTGCAGGCGGCGTTGGTAAATCCGGCAGCGGCTGCGTTTGTGTTGCTTGCGACAAAGCTGCCACCCCCTTTGATCGTTTTTTTGTGGGGCTCTTTGGCGTGGGTATAGAAATATTCGCTGACTTGCAGTAGTCCTTCAGCTTGCGCAACATATTATGTTCGGCGCGGGTTAGACCGCTGGCCAGAGGATCGCTGACAATGCGCTGCGCCAACTGCATGAAAATAATGATCATTTCTTTGGCATCAACTGGCAGCCACTTGGTCTTTAGCTCTTCCTGCAAGTGCTCACAGTTTAACTTCTGAACATCCAACTGCTTCTCCAGATCGACGCAGCGCTCACTGTGCTCGAGTGCACGGCGCTCGAGCTCGATGCGTTGTTGTTTCTCCCGCTGGTATAGCTCGGTTACCTCGCTCGCGGTTCGCTGCATGCCACAGAGCTGCTGCTGTTGTTCCTGCAGCTCCTTCACCTGGCGCACCAGCTCATCGTTGTTAGCAATCAGGTCGGCGACTCGTAGGCGCTTTTTGGTAGACTTCCCATTGGTGGGAAAGCTATTGTTGATTTCATTTTGCGACAGTTCTTGTGGTGTGCTTAACAGAAAATCGAACTCCTCAAAACCTAAATTCTCAGGCATGGCCGTATTCCGTTTTGTTGTTTTTGGTTTCACGTGTTTTTCAGTGAGCGGTAAACGTTTATGTTCTTTGGCAGGGCGCGTGCGGCTTACCGAACAAACGCAATTATATTAAAACGAGTAGGGTGCATATTAAATTCTTCAATTCCATGAACAAGCATTCTAACAATACGCTCTGTGCATAAATGTTAAAATTATGAGAAAAAACAACATAAAATTAGCGCGTTTCACGACCGGCAAGGAACTAACAACATTAACACTGTGAATGGCAAAAAGTGTGACCGTAGCAAATAAATTTTTATTTGGAATCATTTACGTTACAGTAAAAAAACAAAGTAGTCTTTATAGTTAAAATATATGTATATATACTCTTAGGCTACACAATACAATTTGAAATATTACAGTAAACATATCAAGAGCAAATCATATATTTTTCTCACAAATTTTCGATTGTATATTACCATCAAAAGATCAAAAGTTGGCAGTCCCCGGAATTTGCAACCAACTTCACGTTTTTTGCAGGGCTGCTGTAACACATTAAAATATTGTGGTATTCTCTACGTCTTGCGAAGGTACGTAACTGTGGCATTCGGACCGAAAATTACATAATTGTTCATATTTTGCAAATTAATTAAATACACAGTAACCAAATCACAACCATGGCCGACAAAGCTGCTGCTGAAAAACCCGTTGGACGTCCAATGAAATATCCATACACTTTCTCGGCTAAATTGGCCCAGTTCCCAATCAAGCATTATATTAAGAATCAGTGGATCTGGCGCTATTACTTCATTTCAGTGGTTGCTTGCATACCAGTCTTCTACAAGATCAGCAAGTTGGGTAAGTGGCCATCTTGAGAATCTTGGATGGGTTTTGCACAAGTTGCTAAACTTTGTTTTTATTGCAGCCAACTCGCCCGAAAACAAGAAGGCCTGGGCTGAAAGCCAAGCGAAGGAGGCTGCCGCGCACCATTGATTTTCTAAGCTATGCGGTGCTGTCATTGATTTAGTTGTTTAAAGTTGCATCTATATACATTTCAAAGCTGCATCAGTTGGCTTAACATGAATATTGATTGGTGAATAAATGATTTAAAACGGACATGACTACATTCATTAAATATATAGGAAAATATAACCTGCTATTCTGTTGGGCAGACATTCACGTTAATGTCGACGTCTTTTCGTCATTCACGTTTTGTCGTTCAGGGCTGCAATTTTTATTTGAAAGATATTTATGACAGTGTGGCAACGTTTAGCAACCAGCTGGTAGAAAATTGCCATCGTGAGCAAAGTTTGTAAAGTTGTATTATAACAAATTTATTAACAAGGTAAATAAAAATGGGTCATCAGACATAGACCCCTTATTGTAATGTGTTTAGGTCCCTTTAACACTAAACTGCCCAAGCTTTTGTCTTTTCAAGCCAACAAAATGGTTATGACGAGCGAACAGGTACATATGTAGCCTCAATAACTTTTGTACAGTTTGAAATATAAGTTGTTTAATTTGGCATGTTTATCTAACAAATCTTACTTGCCCCCAAATAATACTCAGTGTGTGCTTTCAACAGAACTCATCGACTTCTGCAGCGAACAAGCAGAAGAAGCAACGGCAACGCAATCGGCCCAGAAACAAACGCAACCGATTGGAAGATAACGAGGCTCAGCCACGCAGCGACAGTGCAATGCAAAAATCCGGCAGTAATCTACAGCAGAATGCAGCGGCGGATAAGACCCGCGACCAGGTGATGGCCGAGCGAGAGGCTAAAAAGCAAGCGAAGCAGGCCAAGAAGCAGAAGCAGCCCAACACGCCAGCCACAACAATCATAACACAAGTCGAGCAAACGACCATCACAAAAAAGCTAACGACCACAACAACAACAACGACGAAAGAACAGAACCAACTCCAGCTAGCAGCAGCCGCGCCCGCGCTCACGCTCACGCCTGCATATGATGCCACCGTCACAGGTAACGCAGTTCAGATCACCGCACAAAACTCAACAGACTCCGTTACCAACGCTGCAGGAGCTGGCGAAAAAACGCGCGAGCAAATCAAAGCGGAGCGTGAGGCGAAAAAGGCCGCCAAACATGCTGCAAAGTCCAACAAGTCTAACAACGTGGATGCAGTGGCTCAGCAATTAAACAACGTGCAACTCACTCCCAAGACGGCAGTTGACGAAACTGCTGCAGCTGGAGTAGCGGATCAAGACAAGGTAAGAAGATTGATTCCTATTCGATTTTCATATATAATGAAGCTGCTTTAATCAGTTTTACATATACATAAGCTGATTATTAAAGCGACCTTTTGCCGTTTAGGCTAATGCAATTACAATCCATTACTCGTTGTATGACCTTTTGAATTCTTCATAACCAGACAATCGTATCTTTTAAAGCTTTCTGTTTAATCAACATCTGATCGCAATTGATTTGCAGAAAAAACCAGCGCTAAGCAAGGCAGAGCGTCGGGCGATACAGGAAGCGCAACGCGCGGCCAAGGCGCAGGGACAAATCAAAAAGGCGACACCAACGCCCGGTGTAGCTAAGGCCGCGGCAAGCAGCGTTAAGGCGACGCCTGTTGTCAGTGCCACACCCGTTAAGGAGCAGAAACGAGAGAGTGAATCACCCGCCAAGTCGCCGTCAAAGCCAACAACGCACAAAGCAGAACGAGAGTGGAATGTAAAGCTGTTCAATCATTTGGTGAGCGCTGACAAAGACGCTAGCTTATTCATAAACGATGCCAGTGTGCATCCCAGCATTGCTCGGCTGGGTGTGCAGTATGCCCAGCGTACTATCGTGGGCTGCAATGCGCGCTGTATCGCTTTTCTGCATGCGCTGCGACAGGTGGTGCAGGACTTTGAGACGCCCGCGAAGAAGGAGTTTGGACGCAGTCTCGATGCGGCAGTCAAGCATCATGTCGAACATCTGCACAAGTGCCGACCGCTGGCCGTGTCCGTATCCAATGCCTATAAGCAGTTCAAGAACCAGTTGACGCAGCTGCCAGACAAACCGGAAACGGAGGTAAGCGCAGCTTGACAAAAATTCCAAGCACAGCCAATTGCATTTGTTTTCTATTGCAGTTAAAGGAGCTACTAGGACACTTTATAGACACCTACATAGAGAATCAGATTGGCAAGGCTGCGCAGGCCATCAGCAGCTCCATGCAGGAGAAGATTACAGACGGCGATGTGCTGCTCACTTTTGCCTGTTCCTCGCTCATACAGTTTATCTGCGAGGAGGCCAAACGCCGCCAGGTGTCCTTTCGTGTTATTGTTGTAGATTCGTTGCCTTTTTGTGAGGGACAGGAGATGCTGCGCCGACTTCACGCCTGCGGCATACCCTGCACCTATGTGCTGATCAACGCCATCAGCTATGTGATGCCGGAGGCCACTAAAGTGATGCTGGGAGCGCATGCACTGCTAGCCAATGGCTATGTTATGGCTCGAACGGGCACCGCCCAAGTGGCGCTCGTAGCTAACTCCCATAATGTTCCCGTGCTCGTCTGCTGTGAGACGCACAAGTTCAGTGAGCGTTTCCAAACTGATGCTATTGTCTATAACGAGCTGTGCGATCCCAATCAACTGGTGAAGGATGGCAAATGCTGTCTCCATAACTGGCAAACCAAGAGCCGGCTAACGCCGCTCAATCTGAGCTACGATATAACGCCTCCCGAACTGGTCAGTGCCGTCGTCACCGAGGTGGCCATTCTGCCCTGCACCAGCGTGCCCGTCATTCTGCGTATTAAACCAGATATTGGCTATTAGAGCTCCACATTTTGTTTGCTTTCTTTTTCATGGAGTCGACAAGAGAATTGTATAATTTATTGAGAAATTAAAATCCGTGTCTCGAGTCAGTGCGGCATTTGTTGAATAAATAATCCTTTTTATTATACTTTTGATCAAACATTTTTGCATAGTACCATTTACGGCTTGTAAAGCAGATAAATTGTCTGATAGCTTGTGTAGTACACGTTACGATAGTTTTCTTTAATATTTAACTTTATCCATGCAATTGTATGCTAGTATATTTAATTATACATATGTATGTAATAATATGTAAGCAATTGTACTTCTTATTTGTGTGAGATAAATGAGGCAAGAACAGACCGCTCCAAATTTCGCACTCTTTCTCAAGGTAAAGTAGGCAGAAATATTTGAGCCTGTCGAAAATACGTTGATAGTTCAAACTATTAATGAACAAATTTGGATGTGGAATGCTGTCTGAATAGAGATTCTGTAACATTAAGATATAGTTTTTGTTTTTGTTAGTCGTACTAAAAGAAGGTGTAATATGTCAATCCCTTAGAAATACAAATATTATATTTGGGAATTTCCATTTATGGAACAGGTCTGACACTTAGAACTTTGAAAATCAACAACATAAAATAGTTTTGTGCCCGATTCGGCAGATTTTTGGTGCACGGCTAGTTTTGAATGTTTTTTTGATTTGCGCGCATTAACTCGAAGGTCGAGGGTGCTTTTAAGTAGCTACAACTACAAATGCAACAATAAATATAATATAATAATATGTATATATATGTATATCTGTGTTAGTATGTGTATATGTATTTTATGCCACAAAAACGCACCCGAAACAAACACGTCCACTCTCTCGCACGCTGTCCACATTCACTCCACGTCACATGCTCAACAATTTATAACTAGGATTATGCTAGAATGGGGCTTATGGACTCTGCTTTTGCATCTGTCGGTAGCAGCCACGACAAACGGGAACCGCCTTGCCGCTATCGTGTCCAGGCAACGCCACGTTCTTATCAATGCATCGCTCACAGAAGATCTCGCCGCAACGCCAGCAATGTGTCTGCGGATTGGAAGGCACGTGAATGGAATGAACTTTTGCTGCTGCAGTGGATGCCACTCACCTTCTTGCTGAACTGATCGAAGGGCGTGGAGCAGGAGCAGGTGGTTACGTTTCGCATAGACTTCCAATCAAGGGCCACGGAAGAGATTTCCTCGGTCAAGGTCTGGGGGCTCGCCTGTTCGGCATTTAACGAGAGATTGGCAAATGACATGTTGCTCGCCTTAAGCGGATGATCATCATCAGCGGCAGACAATTCGCTTAGCTTCTTGTCATAATTGTATCTGCAAGGCATAATTAAGACGATTAGGCATTAACGGAAATACAGTATTCAATGATTCTGGCTACTTGTTGTCGTTGATCTCGTTGGTGGTCGCCTCCTTGCTAGCTTTTGTGGTGGTTGTGGTGGTGGCATCCTGCAGCTTCTTGGCCGACTTGGAAATGTAGTTTTTGAAACTGGCAATGCGCTTCGTCAAGTGCTGCACATGATCCTCCAGGGAGTTGCAGTGCTCCTTGCTGTCCAGCAGCAAATCACCCAATGGTTCGCGTGGGTGAATGCCGCTCTCAAAGCGGCTGTACATGCCACGCCAGAACCTATGGAGCACACAAATTAGGTATATTTTTAGGGTTCAATCAATTGAAGGCTCTCTCACTTGATGCACTGTGGCGCCAGGTTGGCTTTGATCGACTCGTCTATGTTGGGTTTGTACAGCGGATTTATGTACTCGTTCAGATGGTTGGCCATGTAGCCCCACAGCGAGAATGTGCGTTCGGCTAGCTTTAAATCCAGGCGATCCTTCTCGCAATTGCCCACAAAAGTGCCGAACTGACACGAGTGCACATGGTCATGGAGTATGAGCAGAAAGCGCTCATTGAATTCAAAAGACTCGCTGCGCTGCGACATTAGCTGCCAGGTGCAGTCCAGGAACTGCGTAAAGATGGGCGACACCTCGCGCGCATCCGTCTGTATGTGGCCGCAGCGTTCGCTGAACTTGTGCCCAAACGCCAGCCAGTCCTTCTCGATGAGCGCCTGAAAGCCCTTAATTGTGCGATAGTAAGGATTCAACATGAGCTGCGCCAGCGAGCAAACTTGAGCTGTGCGATCCCAGCCATCCGAGCAGTGTACAACCACAGAGACGCCCTTGTCGACGGCGTTGGCAATAAAGCTGCAAAGGAAAATTAAGTTAATTATTCATAATGAACTCGTATTAATTGAATCAATAACAAGCGAAAGTATGCCCTAATAGCTTATTTAAATGTAATCAATTTATTTTTTCTCGTGAGCTGATGTAATATCAGGTGCCAACGCGGCAGACAAGCAAAAGGAAGGTCGCCGGTTCAAAGTCAGCAATAATAAAAATATGTTCTGTGTCGAGTGCTTAGCGGGCACAGCGAAAGATTGTCCTGCCTTGGGATATATATTAAATTGTTGATTGTTTACTTACCTCGACGTGTCCAATATGGAGCGAATGTGTTTCAGCCAGCCGGATGACTCCAGGGCATTCAGAAAAGCGCTCATTGTGGGTGATTTCTGTTCGCAAGCCTCCAGTAGCTTTTGTAGGCTGGCGCGCTGTACGTGAATGTTCTCAATGCCAAGGAAATGGAACTTGATGTTCTCGTAAAAGGCCTCGTTCTCATAGCCTTTGCCGGCGGCACGATTCGCCATGGCATTGATCTATATAAACAAGAGGGGTCACAATCGGTTTGTTATTTACATATTGTTTTATATGCATTAGTTGTACTTACGCGCGGTCGCGTATCCACAACGAACATGTAATCGGTATTGGGATTGGTTTTGCGTATGGCCTCCAGCATTTGCTCGTCCTCGAGACAACGGGCACTGAAGCCCGACAATGGCTGACTGCAGCGGCATATGGACGCCTGTTGATATTAGGGATTGCATATTTATTTGCATAGCTTCAGATGAGATTCGCAAGATTTTCGGTTACCTTATTGTTGTGCAAATAGGTCAATGCGGGCAGGCGACCCTTGGAGCGAAAACGTGAGCTGCTTATGAGCATCAATGTGGTGGCCTCCTTGGGCACATAGATCTGACGCGGATACGTGTCGCACAGCTCGTACTTTTCGTTCATGGAGCACAGCGTCCAGTTGTCGTTGGGCACCAGCATGTGCTTAAACTCTGCCTCCAATTTGAAAAAGTCCCAGCCAGCATTTTTGGGGTAATCATCCTTGGCTGGCTGATAGTTGAAGCAATACAACTTGTTGATGGAGACTACGAGATAAGAATTGTTAAGAGAACACATCAAATGCAACTATTGTGGTGCTGCTTACCCGGCTGAAAGAGTTTGATTAGCGAAGTATAGACATCATGGCACTCGGAGTCCTTCGGTATGACAAATGTCACCGACAAAAAGGTTTTGCAGCGTATCAAGAGCGGCGAGCCGGTTGTGCTTAGCGGCAGCTTCTCAATGCTGGCAATGTGCATGTGCAGAATCTGTAATGAGCAATGGCAAAGGCCAGATAGTTAATAAACAGCAGCCACTCAATAGACAATCTCCAAACTCTAATCATCCAACTTTGAGTGGCACCCAGTTAATACCCTATTTGCCCGCAGGTCAGGCACTAAAACTTTTATAAAGTGTCGCTCCGTCTCGTCACGAGCCAGAAAATCGATATTTAAAGCCTCCTCAGCTCATAATTGGCAGCTGGCTCGGCACACGAGTGCCCTAACTTTTAATTACGAACATGAAAGACTCAACGTGACGTTAATATGCGCATTTGCTCGGTTCTCGTGCGGCCACTTGTCGCGCCGTTGCAAAGTGCATAATTGATATAATTATGGCAAGGCAATTAAAATCGCAAGCCCGGATGCACACAGAACCTCAACCAAAATAAAAAAAATCAAACAGTAATTAGTAGATTAATTAAACATGTATTAAATAACTGCGTTACTTAAATATGCACATCCTCTGCTTTGATTTTGCATACAAATTGAATCATAATGAAGTCGGGCAGCTCAATGCAATAGAGAGAGAATGCCGCATGATGGATTTTTTTTTATTTATATGTATATGCATATTTATGAATTTCTATAATTTATATATCTATGCATATTTTATGTATTTATGTATATTTACTTAAGGATGTTTATTTTGCCTGTATGTTCAGCGAATTGAAGTATTCACGTAATCTTCCCCTTAACCCAAGACGGAATTTGCAAAAAATCCACATACAAGCGTGGAAAGTGAGTGGAAAGCTATTGTAACTTTGTTTTAAACACCATTGTAAACTCTTCATACTGAGTTTTTCCTGTCAAGCTTTTATTTTGTAAATAATCCATCGTTAAGAGTCTCGCTTAATAGAAGCTATCCACAAGTGTGGAAAATGAATGGTGGAAAATGCGTGGAATCTATTTCACCGAACTTTTTAAGACTATATATACTGACTTGTAATATATACTGCATTTTTTACGTAAGGTTTTTTTTTTAAAAATCTTCATTATTTTTTCGAATATCTTAGTCTTAATACTGATTTTTCACACGTGCAGAAAATTAAAGGGGAAATTATATAGTCCAGGTTAAATTGGTTAATGCGAGGGGTATTGTATAAATATCTTTGAAAGTGCAACTTAAGTTTGAAAGTTTTTATTTTTGTGACAGACTCGACTCTTCTTCGTATCCTTTGCCACTGGGACAGCTAGTTTTGTATGAATGGAAATGGAATTGCAGTCGCTTAGCAGCAATTTGTTTGCTTTTGTCAGTCGATCTGTCAGGCAGTCAGTCACTCAGTCACTCACTCAGTCAGTCAGTCAGTCAGTCAGTCAGTCAGTCAGTCCCCAAGCACATTTGGAATATTGGCAGTGAATATTGTGTTGCTTTTTCAATGTTTCTCTTGCGCTTTGTGAGTCTTTTGCTGTTGTTCTTGTATTTGCCATGGCTTAACACGAATTGAATGCATGTTTTGTGCTGAAAATAATGTACGTTCACACAAACAAACACAGCGGCGCACAGCGGGCACGCCGACAGCGTATTTTAATTTGTATTTATGCAATGGGGCGTATGCGCAATCCGCGCGCGCTTGTGTGTGTGTGTGTGTGTGTGTGTGTGTGTGTGTGTGTGTGTGTGTGTGTGTGTGTGTGTGTGTGTGTGTGTGTGTGTGTGTGTGTGTGTGTGTGTGTGTGTGTGTGTGTGTGTGTGTGTGTGTGTGTGTGTGTGTGTGTGTGTGTGTGTGTGTGTGTGTGTGTAGTTGTGCGGGTGGGCCTAGTTCTGTTAAGCGAAACAAAGACAAACACATTTTAATTAAACTCAAGCTCTGTCGGTTTTTAAAGCCGACACAAACTTTGGCAAGCACAAGTTTTAAGCAGCCTTGGAGGCACCTGCTAATAAAAGAAACTTTACACGCACACTTCTTCAGCCATGTGGCCGGAAGTGCGGGCAATGCAGCTGTCAGAGAGGCTCCCACACACACACACACATACTCACACACACACACATGCACTCACATGTACATGCTATGCGTAGGCGTTTGTGTATTTGCAGAAGACCAGAAGTACTTTTGTATTATGACGAATGCCAGGCCCAGGCAGCAGCCTTTAAGCTGCCAGGTTTCTGGTTCGGCTCCAATGTTTAACGAGCGAGGTCAAAAGGTTGGACCGCAAGTGCAGATTTAAGCATGTTCGTCGTTTCTGACGGTAGAATACTTTTTTCGTTAGCTAAATCAACATATATTTTATCAGCTCTGGTAATTTTTCTTTTTCGTTTTAAGTTAAAGAATATTATTAGCTTTTCCTTGAAAATTGTCTGCATAAGAAAGACAAGACAGAGTATAATAAAAGTTATACGGGTAGAAAGTTATATGTGTAAATATGTTAAGTTTAAGAGTATACGAAATATTAAAAAAGTTCTGAATACAAGTTTAATGCAAACAAGCTCAGTCCAAAATAAAAGTACTGGAATAAACCTTTTCTTTAAAATCGGCCTTTATGCATTATTTTAGGAGTCTTGTAGCCAGTTGCAATTACTTTTGTATTCTCAGTAAAATGTCTGCATGCAATTCATAAATAAATCATAAGTTGGGGTACCTTCGATAGGGGTAGGAAATACAACATTGTTGGCGTTTCAATATTAAAAATGAATAAATTCATAACGTCATGATTTATGTGGTATTCAGAAGGGAAAGCAACATGTTTGCGGCATGCTACAACAACAAATCGAAGCGTGGCATGCCTCTGCGGTCTACTATATTTCCGTAACATACTTTTGCGGTTAGCCGAGGACAGGCACACACAGCCAGATGGGAGGCGTGGCGAACGCCCAAAAATCAACCCAGAAAAAGGTTGTTTGCCAGGAAATTGCACAAAACTTTCTGCTTGAACTTGACGAGGTCCGCAAAGAACTTGAGGCGCACTCGAATCGGCTGGCTCATCGAATAATTGATGATGTCATAGGGGGAGGGGGAGGAGTGCTTGCGGGCTTTCCACTTACCCAGGTCTCCTTATTGCTGTCGGGCTCCACGAATATCAGATGCGTGGCCGTCAGATACAAAGTGCCAACTGTAGGATTTTTAGTGTTGTAGCGATCAATCATGCGCACATTTTCCACCTGTAAAATAGAGCGCAAGAAAAGTATTAATGTTATAAGGTATAAGCTCTTCAACAAATATTTTCTATACATATACATATAAATGGCTTGCAATAAATTTCCAGCTCCCTTGGCTCCCGTTAGCTGCTTCTGTGCAGAGCTCGCTCGCTGACGTCAGCTGTAAAAGCACCCCACAATTTGCACTATACCGTTGCAGCCACACAAACAAGCATGCCACCCACACACACACAAGCGAAAGGAAGCCCAAAACTGTGTAAATAATATAAAATGAAGGAAAGCAATTTTATTGTCTGACTGTTGAGAGCAAAAGTTTGCCTTGAACAATATAGTTAAACAACTTTCAATAACCTAGGCTTTAACTTATAACATAATGCATAATAATAATGTAATATATAAAATAACACAAAACGTGGGCTTTCGCTCTTACACTTGATAACTTGCTAGCTGCGCTTACCCTGTTTTCACAAGCTCTCTTTTTATGTAAGTAATTACATATTTTCTATAAAAATAATCAGTGAAAATATTTTAAACAGTCTTTAACATCCCTGTCTCATGATTATAAATTGAGCTAGGCTTAAATACTTTTCGCGTTGCCAGATCTTTAAAAAAATGTACATTTTTTCTTTAAGAAATGCGGTAACACTCTTTTGATTATTTAAAAAATGTGCATGTTGATGGTATCTCAGGATGCTTACATTTTATCAAAACTACAACTGAACAATACAAGTCAGCAAACTATGTGACTACAAAAACAGTAAAGAATAGCTGAATATTTAAAGGCCAATCACAATTTCTATCAACAATATGCTTTATTCCGTATTCTATGGTGCATGCAATCTAGCCCCATATTGAATTGTAAATAAGAGAGAAGACAAATTGAATAGCGGAGATTTGTGTGTGACATTAACTGAATTTCCCCAGTGAAAGAGTAAACGCAAAGCACAAATAAATGCAACATCTGCGTCGACTTTTAGATTGATTACAATTCAAAGCCCTATACTGGCTATAATCGACTACGCTATTCAATTTGCGAGTTGACCGCAAAGCCGTCGTTTCGTTAAGTCCATTAGAATGAATTGAATACAAAGTACAAGGCTGACTCAGGTGAATTTCTCTATTAAATAAAAGCGTTGTACTCCCAGTTTCTTTGGGCTTTGACAGCCAACAAGTTCGCTGTCATCGCTTAATTGGCTGTCTTAATATATATATTATATATGTACGTACATATATAATCGAGGAAGAACACACTTTAAAATTTTAACGATGGGAAAAGAACTCAACGTTTTTAAAAGGGATTAATTAAAAAATACTTATTATAAGAATTTGCATACTTGAATGCTGTACTTGGAAGGCTGCATTTAAGTCTTCTGTAACTTGGGGACTTTGAAAAAGTTTTTTAAACAAGAATGTCATATTCAGTTTAAGAAATTTCTGCTCTCGACAGCAATTTACTCAATTTGAGCACAAATGCCTGCCTTTCTCAGCGCAGAACAGCTTCGAAAGGTCGGAAACCGCAATGTGAAAATCTCAAATAGGGTTTATTTTACATAAATGCCAGTCTTTTGTGCGCTTCATGCAGCCGCTTGACCAGAATTCATGCCAATGCACTAAAACCACATTTATTTAATTGCCAAGTCAGGCAGCTGGAGTCTTGTGGCACGTGCAACAAGACAACAATTTGTTTTTCAAATTTTCCGACAGGCATTTGCTGCGGTTGACTATGAACGGAACGCAATGGCCCAAGGATGCGGATGAATGGCACTGGGAGCACCGATGGATAAGTTAGGTCCCGATAGGCGACCTACATAATATACATATATATATGTGCCGCCTAGCCTGGCAAGTCAAAGAACTCAACGCATTGCCGGGCATGCTCGTAATTTGCATATTCCGGCCGAGAGCCAGCTGCCGGCGGCGGCGTTGGCAAGTGAAACAAAAACAAAGGGAAAAAAATTAGCTGGATTTCTCTTGATTACTTTCTCTTGATTATTCGCCTAATGACAGCACAAAGGAAATTAGCTTGGGGCTAGCTGTTGGGTTACCTTTTTTAGGACACAGTTGCCGTTGTAGTAAACGGGCGCCTCGTTGAACTCCTCCTCGATCCAGGAGACGACCTTATCGGAGACAAATGGCGGCACTGGCACACCCCACAGCCGCTTGCCATCGGGCGGCTGCTCGCTCTCCGGCGATATATTATCAAAGCTCAGACGCAGCGCCGATGTGGGCGAGAGTTGGCGTTCGATTTCGTTGAACTTATTCATGAATCTTGTAAAATCCATTGTCACACACGCGCTGCCAAAAAATATATATATTTCGGATACTGTTTGCGCTGGTTAAATCTTTTATTGATTTTAAATCAACAACAACAAAAACACCAGAAGCCTTGCCACCCAAGCAGCCTTTTGGCTTGGCTTTTAAATCAAATCACGTGAATCGGCCAGAAGGGCGGCGGGGCGCTGCGTCGTTTATATTACTTTCACTTTTTGCTCAGCACACAAGCCCGAGTACGCTACTTATTTGTCTAACCGCACATATTTATTTATGTGTGTATAAATATATATGTGGCACTTTGTTATTGCTGCCACTGCCACTGCCACTGATACTGCTGCCCCATGGACGGCTGTGTGTGTGTGAGTGTGAGCGGGAGTGTGTGCCGCGCAACGTCCCAACAACCGTTTCCAACGAAAACTCTGTAACGACTGCGAAAGGCGCGCGCTTAAAAGCATGCTACGAGCGCGTTTTTGCACATTTCTGTTGGGGAAATTCTTGCAAAATGGGAAATTTTCAACCACATTGCTGGACGCCATCAAATAAACAGGGACTATTTTAATACCCTAGGTTAGGGACACGTGAGCATATGAGGGGCGAGTGCAGTATTTCTAACAACCTAATGTTAAATAATTGTATGTTTATTATAATAGCAGAAACCGGAATAAATTGTTTAATCGAACTGGATATAAGACTTGGTTCGGTATAAATTCTTTGAAGAATACATGTTATTTGTCTGTTTACAGCCCATTTATCGATGGTATCGATGGTGTCTAGTGTTTTAACTTTGTCCCCAAATCAATAAATATAGCGCTTGTAATTACTCAGCATATGCTCCTCGTAGATACACTAAAGAAGAGGTCAAGAATGCGCGCAACGGGTATAGGGTATCTTCCAGTCGAGAATCGTTGAACAAGTAAGTTAAATGCTATTCCCATTATAATTATCGCCAACGTAAATTTGGCAGGCTTATCAATTTTGAAACTCTAGGCTTTTAGAAGTAGTTTATTAATGAAAGATAAAGTAATCTAAAAGTTGGTTTTATGTGAATTGACCCAACACTCAGCTAAATATTACACTAATATTTACATCAAGGCTACAAAATCGGTTTGAACCGAACCGAACCGAACCAGGTTCACGAACCGAACATCAAGGCAACAAGTCGGTCGAACAGTAAACACTTTACTTGGGGTTTGCATCCCTGATTTACGTAAATATTTAAATTAATTCACACTTAGCTTGCGTAATATTTTTTTATTATTGATATGTTATGGTCAATATCGCTAGTGCGATTGTTTAATAAAAAGGGCGTTGAGGCCGCCAGAAAAACGGTAACAAGTTCTTAGTGTGCGAAGTGCGATAAGGTAGTCGCTATCCCAGTCAAATGCATACATACGTACCATATGTATATTTAAACGTACGTATATACTTACGTTACAAATAACGTAATTACTTGCACTCTGTCGCGTAGTTGCCGTACAAAATTGTATAAACATAACTGTTGACTGCAAACGGGGTTTTGTTTGCGACCACACAGTTCCCGCTTATGCGCATGATTTACAGCTATGTTTATGTACATATATTATGAACAGATGAACAGGTGTAGGCGCCGTTGGCTGGAACGCCACTTGGCCAACGCGACTGTCTCGTCCTTGGCCCCACCTAGCTTGTGGGTGGCGCAAGGGCTGGCGTTGGCCCCTGCCGGGTCATATATGCGCGATTGTTGTTGTTACTTTTTTTTAGCACAGGAAGAGGTTTTACCTGGCCATCGATTTTGAATAAAACATAAAAGCCTCCAAGTGCATGACTCACAGCTGGCGCCAGGACAGGTGAGCGAAATTGATAAATGGCTTACAGCAGGCATATCTACATGCTTAGCAAATTCCGCTCTTTATTAAACTACATATTTACATACCTTTGCCAGCTTGATATCGTCCATTGTTTACGTTTTTTGATGGTTACACTGTTAACTGGCTGCTTTAAACACTTTACGGTCGCTCAACGGGCCGCGTTTCCACTCGCGCGGCAAATTTAATCAATTATTCACGCACCAATTAATTTAGATTTAATATATTTGCCAGAAACATATTGCAGTTTATAATAGTTATAAATTAAGATTGTTGATATTGTATCGATATTGCCGATTCATAATTTTCGATACGATACTATTGCTTAGGCTGCGCCCAAGAAAGTGGCGGCTGGGCGATAAGCAGTGGTCGTTTTTCATTTAGTGTTGCCACTTTGAGTGCGGGAGTTCTGTGCGCGATGCAGCTGTCTGGCAACGCTCAATTCCGTTAATTTAAATATGAATGGTGCTAAGATTCATTTAATAAAGTCAACAAATATCGCACAAGCTATAAAAATGGATTCACGTTATTTCAACTACATAACAATAAGTGCACTTTCTGTTGTGGGGTTCATTTCGAGTGTGTGAATTAATAACTCATTTACGCAAACCCACGTATTTGGTCCAAACACCTTTGTTATCAAAGTAGGGCTTGTTGCGCGAACAAATAATCGCTTCTTTAAAAATGGCAGCATATGCTAGCGGTATTGAAGCATGCTTGTAAAGATTATAAAGAAATTCATAAATCTGAAATGAGCACAAAATTATAAACAATATTAAGGGGATACATGGCTTCAATTCTTGCCTTTGCCTCCTGATCCTTCCAAAATATGTGATCACACAGAAACTGCAAGCTCTCAGGGAATAATGCGAATCGTTCCTGGCCATCTGTGGCCACGACATCCACACTGCCTAGCAGTACGGCACAGCCGGACAGCACATCCACTGCCAATATAAAAATGTCCAGCAAATATAGCGCTCTGTTCAATTTCTCTTTGTTGGACGCCTCGGCGAGCAGCATTTGAATCTCCAAAAAGATTTCCATTGTCCAGTTGCACGCATGCTCATCGCTGCCAAAGGCGTACAGTGTAGTAGCCAGATGGCGATAGAAGAAGGGGCGCTCCTCCGCTCGGCGTTCGTAGGCATCGATAATGGGCGTTAGCCATTTTAAAGGGTTCGGCAGTTTTTCGTTATAAAGCACCAGATAGCAGCGGATAATGGTTGCCTTCTTAAGTTTACCCGCCGGTGTTTCCCACCAATTCGCTGGCGTGGTTAACCCATCGATGGCATTGGGATGCAGCACAGAGACCACTTCGGTGTAACGCTCAAACAATCTTGAGTCCAAATTCATGGAGTCCATATAACGCTCCACTATGAGCGTGAATACGTCTAGAACCTCGGGTATCTCACATTTGTCAGTGTATATGTACCTAACGCTGTCCAGGAACTTCTCAAACAGGCAACCTGGAAAGCACACATAAGTCGCGGGCGCTGCATACAATTATGGGTCATAAGCTTACCCTCCGCAAAGTCGTTTAGCTGCGATTCCTTGAAGCAGTAGACAGCTACCTTCTCGGCAAAGTTCTTCAGTATTTGCAAGCTCACGCTGTTGCCAATCTCAGGCAGCAGGGAGAACAATAGCAGCAGATCCTCCTCAAAGCAATTGGGCTCAAAATCGGATAGGAAATTTTCAAGCAGCCGTCGCGCAGTGCCGCTGTGCAGCGCCTGGTTTTTCGCTATCATGATGCAGTATTTGCGGGCATCAAACGACAGGTGAAAGAAGCTGGTCAGGCAGCTCCAGTCCATCGGTGGTATCGGCTTGGCGAATCGCTTGGAGAGTGCGCGCAGAGCATAGGTGACGGCATAGGGTTCTGGCACGTAGTCGCCGAACCGAGACTGATTCACCAGATAATTGCTGACAGCACGCAGCGGACTGGTAGCAAAGAGACCCGCCAGCTTGCGTGGCTCCGGTTTGCCCTCGGGCAGACGATAGACGCCGCTGCGAAAGCCGCTGATCTCATTGCCAATATAATGGGCCACCAGATCGGCAGCCGCATCGCCGCACTCGGGTCGTATCTTTTGCAATAGCTGCACCCATACCTCGCCCGGAATGGACTCCTGCTGCTGCTGCAAATTGATCACCTCACGTGCTCCTGTGGCCACACCCACAGCGCCCACTGCGGTAATTTCGAAGCGAAATTGCGGCGGTATGTGGCGCAGGCACAGCGTGTTGCCCGGCTCATAACTCTTGAGCGCAACAAGTGCATTTCGCACCTGTGTAGCGTCTGTGTTCGGGCGGCTAACAGCTTGCCACAGCTGCTCCAGTGCATCATCCGCCAGTTTTTCATACTCCAGCGTCGGTGTTTGCAGCAGCGGCACCAGTCCAAACAGGTGATAGAGCGATTTCAGCGTCTGGGGACGCTGTTCACTGCGAAACTTGCTGCCCAGCGCCTGCCATGTTGAGGCAATGTTCACGGTGTGGCTGTCGCACAACGCATAAATGGCGTCCAACGCCAGCGACGTGGCCAAATCGCCCGATTCATCGGTGCAGCTGTTCAGCGTGTTGCTCAAATGTGGCAGCAGCTCTGAGCCATGCAGCGTGGGTCTGCAAGATACACAAAATTAATAAGAGTTTACATAATCAATGCTTTGCTAGATATTAGTTACTTTTCCTGGCAGATTTCGCGCATGGCATGGGTACGTGCTATTTCCAGCTCCCAGCGTTTATCGTTGTCCGGCAACGGCTGTGCGATTTGCTTCAACAAAAAGGGATAGGTGCGCGTTTCTACGCGCCACAGTCGCAAATACAAATCCACACAGAAGGTGGCATTGTCAGTTGATAGATTGCGTATGGTGTTCAGTATCATGGGCACATTATCCTGGCGAATGGCAACAGATTAGTTCAGTTCAAGCGATATGGTAAATGTATGTACCTTGGAGACGGCAAAGCTAGCCAGGCCGCGTAGTAGCTCCAATTGCAGCTCTGGATTGTGCTCGTGGGCGAGCTTGAAAATGTATGTCATGAGGAAATCGTAGGCAATGGTCTCGTTAACCTTGATGATCTGCAGTATGACCTCGTAGATCTTGAACCAACAGTCAACGGGCGGTTCACGGGACAGAAAGAGCGCGCGCAGAAACAAATGCAGACGCTGACAAAAGGCCGTATTGGCCTTCACGTTCAGGGCGTCGACGAAGGCAAACACGTCCTTGTTGTCAGCAACATCAAAGGACTCCACCAGATTGGCCAGATCGAAGGCAATAGCTATGTCCGGATGATAGTTTCGCATATGTGCCGGCTGCAGCTCATTGGTGCAGATGCGCGTCGCAAACTCCACGCTGCCATCCTGTTGCGGCTTTTGCTGCTCCAGCACGCGCTGTACAATTTGATTGGCTAGCGCCAGGCCCTCTGCGGGTATGAATGCAGTCTGAGACATCCACTGAATGATGCCGTCCAGACACATGTTCAGAATGTATTCATGGCCACAGCGCTCCTGCACCACCACAAACACAATAATGCGCAGCAGATCCGCCAGGTAGAAGGGTGACAGCACGTGCAGGCATTCGGCGAGCAGCACTAGCAGCACATGGTAGTGATGTCGCGTGTGCTCCCGTGTGGCATGCAACACACGCAACAGGCACTGCAGGCTGGGACGCGGATCGATGCCAAAGTGGGCCAGCTGTTTGATGAGCTGCGCCTGGTAAATGCACAGATCGATGGACTGGGCATGGTCCGCCTGCTGCAAAAAGTAATCGATGGCCTCGATGACCAGAATGCTGGTGCACCGGCAGGTGCTGGCATTGTTGAACTTGCTCCACGACAACAGCTCCTGCATCAGCGCTCTCGCCTCTGGCTGGCTGTGGCTCAGGCCCAGCAGGCACGTCCAAATGGGCTTGACATCCTGCAGCGTCTGGGGATTGCACAGCACATAGAGAAACACGGGACGCAGATACTCAATGCTGTAGTCCCGAATGCTGCAATCAAATAAACATATTTTAGTATTATGCTCATAACTCCAAGCTCTCCAAGCTGGTTTTTACTGCTTGTCGTGATGCTGGCAGACGCCTATAATCTTGTTGCTGACATCATGCATGTTGGCGCTGCTGTGCTGCAGCAGCGATATCAGCGGATGCAGCTGCGTCTTCAAGCCATAGGGACACTGATACACCTCCTTGTCCTTAAGCAGCGAAGTCTTCCGTTTCAGACCCAGCAGCTGCAGGCCCAGAATGCTCTCCGTAATAATTGCGAAATGCATCGGTCTGTTGTAATATTAAGAAAAAACGCACATTCGATTAGAATCTTAAAGAATTTTAGCTAATAGTTCCTTAATTGTTAATTAAAGTGTTTATTACTAATATAAGTTTAGATATGTTTGAATAATTTCGACTGCTTCTTTTAATATTAAACTGAAGATGTCTTCCTGAAGATCATATTATTTTAAAGCAAAACAATTCGTATTTCATTGAGAGCGTCCGTTGAAAGATATCCTTACCCAGCGCAAAGCTCGACGCGTTTATGCATACGGACAGTCGGACATGGTTAGATGAACTCGGCTGTTGCCTCTGACGTTCAGACTTGACGTGCATTTGGATGAAATCATAATACCCTGTAACTCAAATTTTTAATGAGTCCAGGGTGTAAGAATGAATACTTGAAAATCGCAGCTAGTTTTTATGCGTGCGTGTCTACAAAAAACTGACCATCAAAGTGGGCAAGAGAAAGGAGCGTGCTGCGTGTGGAGTACAATTGCAATTGCAGTCTTTGTGCAGGTGAGGCATATGTATATCAGTTGTTAGTTGAAGGGGTTTAACTAGCGTTTAGCACCCACTTCCGTCACACACACACACAGAGAGAGAGAGAGAAAGGGTTCTGGCTGGAGCTGCTCCTGGCTACTTGCTGGCGAATCGTTTTGCGTTTGACGCGATAATTACAGCTCGCGCGACTGGCACAATGGCTGCTCGCTTTAATTGCTGTTTCTGGTGCAAGGGGCAATTAATATGCAATCCTTTTTACTGGCACCTGCACTTGGCTCTTATCAAGGTTAATTTCCGTATTACATGCTGTTTACTTTTTCCCTTTTTGGTCAATGTTGATGGCTGTGGTTGTTGCTGTTCGGTTGGGGGCGCGGGCGTCCTTCAGAATGTGAAAACATTTCAAGTTCAATGCCGCGCACGTTTCTCTCTGGCTTGCATATCAAATATTTGCCTGGCAAGTAGCCTGGCGCGTAATTTGAATATGGCCAGTTACAGCCACAAGGCCAAGACGCTGTCCTTGATAAAAGGCTTCCTCTGGGAGTCGCATTACGGAAATGGCTAATAGATTTTTTTGCTTTGTTTTGGCATTCTGCATACGTAATGCGTACATTTCAATTGCTTCGTGTCACTGTTGCTGCTGGGCAGCAGGATTGCGGCCACTGGGTCAGCAGCAGGAAGCTATGCAAATTGCTCACGCACCTGGCAAGTCAATGTCAATGTGCGTGTAAAAGCGTTAACAACTTGGATTTCCTAGTTGGCATGCCGTGTATTTCACTTTTCGCATTTATCACATGCCAATTAATAAGGGCACAAGCCACGCGCCAGCCGGAAGTGCGAGGGATTGCCAGGTGGGCATGGCCACTGGCACAGGCAAGCCCTACAATTGGTTAGCTAATCAAATGCTGCAAACAATTGTTCAATTGTCGGTGATGCGCCAATGCAGGCAGAACGCTAATTTATGCTCTTGTGTTACCAATTTTGCAAGTGCATTCGCCTGGGCTCCTTTGCCATGCCAATTAAGCGGAAGTGCCACGGCAGGGCGCGCCCCTAAGACATGAATGTGTGTGTGTGTGTGTGTGTGTGTATGTGTGTGTGCTTGTATTTTGTTTGGTTCCGTACATACCCCGCATTGGGCAGCATTGATAGGAGCGTGTTCTGTACGCTGTTGGCATCTAGGACACCCTCGTCGACTAGGCGGACCAGCGTCTGACAGCTCATCAGGCTGAGTTGCATGTGCTCGTGCTTGCATTGGGTTTTAAGGAACTCGATTTCCTTGATTTGGTGCTCGGCCAATTGTTTTTCCTTCGACTCAACGATTTTATTGTAGATCTTCTCCAAGCAAGCGGCTATCTTTACCACCGAGCTGTTGGGCTTAATGCTGTTAAAGTCCTCCATGTAAGGGCCGTTAAAGCTGAAATAGAAACGGTTCAAATGTCAGTTAAACAGGACAACTTTTGTCAGTCACTAATTCGAATGTGAATTTTTTACTCCCTCGAACACACACAACGGGAACACGATTTATTGTTTGTTTGGGCACCACAAGTATCCCACTTTTAAATGCAGCGACGCGCGTGTCCTTTCGCCAGCTCGTTCACCACTCGAATGACGGCGCGGCATTTTTTTTGAACACAAAAAAACAAAACCTTTTCCACGTTGCGCTCACCTTCGCCTTTTGGCGGAAGTACGGGAGCTTCGCGCGTGCTCTTAAAATTCCCTGTTGTTGCTCTGTGTGCAAGTTATTTAACATCAATGTTGATTATTTCGACCGGCTTTTAAGGATGTTGGTTTGTCTTTATTTATTTGATTGTTTATTTAATTGTTTTCATGCGGCACGCCAGCAATTGTAAACAAACTTTGTGGCGAACGCAAAATCAGCAATGCAAGCGCAAACGAGAGCAACGTTAACGCAAAAATGAGCGTACAACGCAAAAGACAGCAGCGAAAGCACACAGCCAAAACGTAAGCGCAAAATCAGCGTCGTAGACGCAAAATCAGAAACGTAACAGTTTACGTTATCAACAGTAATTCAATTGAATGCGGTGGATTTGGCGCAGGCTGCGCATATTTCTTCAAGTACTTTAATAATAATAATAAAGACAAGTTAAGATTTAGTTAGCGCAAAAGTAAACAATTCAACATACAGTATCTAATGCTGATTTTGGCGACCTTTTAAATTTTTTAAATATTTGGAAATGTAAAAGAATATTAGGCGCTTTAATTACATTTAAATAAATGTATTTGCTTTTAGGTCTAATATCCAGTATCTTTTCACAATCTTTATTTAATTTAATTTATACTAGTCTTCTAGTAAAAAGTTTTTTGTGTTTTTGTTAAGCGAGAATTTATGTTAATATTTTCATTATAAGCCATCTATGCAAAGAGCTCTACTTCATTCCAGAGCTAATTTATATCATGCTTAGTTAAGCTACAATTATTATAATTTTTTTCTTGTTGCTCTTTCAGTTAATTGACTTTATATGCAGTTCTGCAAAGCGCCGCGCCGTAAAATAAAATTAATTATGCTCCTGCAGCCATAAAAATGTGCCCAGCAAAAAGGGAAGAAGTGGGAAAGTTGAAGCAAAAGGTAACCAAATCTCATAAATGAGAGTCGCCATTAAATAGCAGAAATTTGCAGCGACCCAAAAGAATGCTCCATAACTGAGCAAATAAAATAAGAATGGCAAAATATAAACTGCAATCGCTCATTGCAAAAGCAAAAGCTCAAAGGTTGAGATAACGAAGCCTTAACCGTAGACAGCCCAACATCATTTCCGCTTCCTGGTAAAAGGCCCTGGCAAAAGTCAGCTACACAACTCGATTTTTCCTCTTTTTTTTTTTTTTTTTTATTCGCGTTGCTTTGGTCGGGAACTTATAATTTTATTACAGCAGCGCGTTGCATAGCTCAGCCGGTGAAATGCGCCGTGAAAGTTTTGTGTTTCCCTTTAAAGTTGCCTTTTTTGTTCTTTCACTTTTTACATCTCATCATGACTAGCCCACGTTCGCAAAGAAACAAAGCAAGCTCCGATTTCTACGCATCACTATCATCGCCCGAAATAAAATTTCCTCCGGGCACAAGTGAATAAGTTAATTTATAAAAAAAATGTTTTATTTTTTTTTCTTGGGTTTTTATGCACAGTTTTTTTTCTTTGTGCTTTATGATTTAGCCCTTGATAATATGGTCCAGACCTCAGCTGCTAAGCCATTGCGTTTGTTTCGGGTGTCTGTGTGTGTGTGTGTGTGGGGGTGGGTGTGTTTCTAACACACAATTAATATGCTTATATTAACAGAGAAGGGGGTGGGGTGGGGTGTCCGCTTTTGGCTTATGCATATTTAGAACCAATTTATGCTCGTTGAAGATGTGGGATAACGTTTGAGTCTCGTTGTCCGGGCAACATTTGTACTTATTTTTAGTGTTAGAATAATTGAGTTCTATGGAAATTAAAAGATCTTATTATGTTTAATTTGCCCACAGCTTACACATGCGTAGAACTATGAATGTTTAATCACATAAGATGGTGCAGCTGTTCGGCGAAGTAATAAAGATAATTAAATAATTGAATACTAACTAGCTGGCAGATATATGAAAACGAGTGGGAAATCTATGGAATTGAGAACCAACCATTGGATTCAACACCTTCTGACAATCGTAGACCTGCCGTGGAAATAGAAGCTTACTTTTACCTGACATTTTCATCCAAGAAGGATGCATTTTCCAAAAAGTGTGAAACAGGTCTCAATTGAATTGCAAGAATGATCTTAAACTTGGAGGCTGATTGGATAGACAACAACAAATTGTTCATATAAACTCTTTCCACATTTGCGGGTGGAATGTCTCAAAACCCTGCCTATGCGTGCACCTCAATCAAGAAAAGTAACTACAGTTAAACTTTCACAATCCTAGATCTTATTGCTTGGTCTGTCAGTCAGGACAAACTGTTTGCTGTAAAGAAATAGGCCAAATAAAGTCAACCCTTTGTAGCTTATTGATTTAATTAAATTATATATTATTTTTAGCAACCGAAGATGAAAATTATGCAACTTCAATTCAATTAGCATAACAACTACCTGCACAGATTGTAAAGGATACATTGAAAGCTTACTTTTATTGTTACTTCCGATGCTATATACTTATATAGCTCATCACTCACCAGCTCATTTGCATTTCCATATGCATTTGCATAAAATGATGCCACATGCTGGTTAATATCTGAACAGGACGTACAAGTACAAATTGTGTTGTGCCGCGTGTGTGTGTGTGTGTGTGTGTGTGTGTGCGTGTGTGCGTGTGTGCGTGTGTGCGTGTGTTCATGAGCTGTTTATGTTGGTGTTGATAAACTAAAGCCCTGTTGGGTAGCACGTGGCAACTTGCGAATTTGCATATGGCTACAGTCTACAGCTTGGGGCTACAATCACATTGCCTCAATTAAATGGTGTCGACTAATTAATTATGCACAAATTTACATTATTCCAACTTAATATGCTTTTGGCGTAAATAAACAAATGTGTGTATATATACCTCATATGCTTATAATTGCACAATAAAATTAGGATTAAAGCTGAACACACAAGCCAGGCCAACTTAAATTACTTTAGATGAAAAGCTTGTGGGCATCTCGGCGGCGATTCCCCTCTCACTCTCTCTCTCTCTCTCTCTCTCTCTTTCTATCTGTCTCTGTCTCGCTGTGCAAAGTTTATAATATGGCAAGGGCGTGTATACATAGCCAAATATGAATATTTATATTCACCTGTTTGCACTCAATTTCCACAAACTCGGGCAATGAATATTTATAAAATGCCACGCCAGCTCGGTGAGCTAAACCGCCAACAGGCACTTTAATGTAAGTTTCCTTCAATATTGGCTACAATATACAAATATGTGTATGTGTTGGAATTTTGCCTGCCGGCATTTGAAAAATCATCTGTTCATCTTACAATTAGTTGCCCGCTAGTCGCTAATTGGATTAAATACAAAATCCACAACAATGCATCAAGCAAGAAACAGTAATTACACTGGTTAACAGTGAGTCCAACAAAAGCATGGATCACATTCAAAAGGTGAAGCTCCAGCAAATAAGGCAACCAATCCAACGAATCTTGAAAGATATCTATAGACGATAGCGCGATAATCGGATTTGGCATTTGGCTAAAATGTTGTAGCATAGTGTAAATGGCTTAGCAGCTCAAGTTGCAGTTTTCAAGCTCGGCACAGCGAATCATGCATACGCCATGGTGCACACCATTTTCTGTTGCCTACCTTTCAGCGCGCACAAGCTCATCGCACGCCTGGGCCTGAGTGTGTGTGTGCGCGTGTGCGTGTGTGTGTGTTTGGTATGTGTATACAAGTTTGCCTTTTGCTTTGGTTTATTTCTTTTTGAAATTTGCTCTCGCCCACGGCACAAATATATAAAAAAAAAAAATTTCAACGCTTGGCAACACGAAACAAAGCCAAAAAACCTTTTCAATTTTCAGCTGGATTTTTATTTTATAAATTAGAAATTACTAATACATATATATGCGTGGTATGTACAAATGTACGGTAAATATAATTTGTTGCCGCACGTGCGTTAAATTTAATGCGACCCACAAATTGTGAATTCTGCGGCCCGTTGTTAACCCTGCTGGCCCCAGAAGCAACTGAGCCAAACAATTATTTGTTGACTCAATTTGATGTGAAATGCCTGAATACATAACTACTCCCACATATTTGTCGAAACATAAAACTGGTCGACCTGTCTGACTTATTTAGCCTGATTGACTTAGCTAGAGCTGGGAAGGTTGAATACTTGTGGACTAACGTGTGGTTTCTTCAAATTCCACAAGCAGCCGTGGAAAATTGGTGGAAAACGTACATGTCAAACTTTTTTTCAGCCGATCATTCATTGGAGATGTGCTTTAAACATAGCATGGTGGAAAATTTGCGGGGTTTTGGGCTCAACAGCATTTTCCAAACTAGTTTTAAAAATCCATTTAAACAATTTTCGAAAAATCAGCTACTGCTGCGTGGATAATGTTTGCAGTTAACTGTTTGGCGCGTGTAAAGCCGGGTAATTGCCCTGTCTGGCTTTTTCTGTTTTGATTTCAATTTAAAATAATGCTGTTTTTATGTCATGTGTGCGTTTATATTTACGGATCATTTCTTTTGGTCTATGTTTATCTGCGCGTACTTTTTTAAATGATTTGAAATGCCCGCAACCTTTGGCGAATAAGGGGTTAGCTTAAGGGCGGGGTCAACTGCGCTGGGTGGGCATAATTTGCAGCAGGCACCAGGCGCTAAATGGCAATATATTGCGAGCGCAACATTAATTAAGAAATTCAAAGGGCAGCCACAAGCCGCCGCTTGGGCATTCATTTTGCTCTAAACAAACTGGCGCTAAGGCTAACACACTCGCGGACACACACACACACCCACACACACCGCCGTACACATACTGGCGCATTCACACTCATGTAGTGGCGACTTTATGCGGCAAAGGGTTCAAAGCATAAAAGCCCGAGGTGTTTAAGCATATTTACACAATACGTGCATACAGCACACATGTGCATGTGTGTGCATGTGTATGTGTGTATTAAGCATTCAGACATGTGTGGACTGTTACCCGCTGCTTTGTCCCCTCGCACAAGTGCCTGTGGTTACAGAGTGTGAAATATTTTGCTCTGCCACATCCTACACACTCACAACCCAGCCACTATACACACACACACACACCCACACACACACACTTACGCACACAGGCGACTAGTTTGTGTTAGTTGAATGTGTGCATATTCTTGTACGCCGTATCTTATCTGAGGGTCTGCCCAGCAGCTCCTAAATAAACAAGTCCGACGCTTTGGTATTTCCTGTATAAAGTTGAATTTCGAGCACAATATGTTTTCGAACAATTCGTATTTGCAGATCTGCGTATACCACCAAGTCCATAGAAACTAGAGCTCTCGTAGAGCATATATGAAACTATATAGTGCATTGTTGTTGTTCGCATTGCTGTGGTTTTTCGCTTTATGGAGCGACCTTTTCACCAAGTAAATGGACTCAAATGAAATGGCTCATCTTAAATTAAATTAGGCACGCCTTTGACATTTCAACACAAGTTCTCATAAATTGTGCAAACATTTGTCTTTAGATGTATTTATGCAAGCGTTAATTTGAATACGGCTGCAAGAGGCAATTTATTATCACCAAATGGCCAATGCAAAGAAAAATTTAAACGTAAAATGCTTTAGAACTCGACTGACTAGCTCTTTAATATGATGAGAGATAATCCGAGCCCGGATCTGTAATTCCTTTAAACATAAACGTATGTGTAAATATATACATACCTTAAAATTAACGTACGCTTGATAAGTATATTCCATCTACAAGTAGAAGAGCGACCAAAGTTTATAAATGCATATTACTAAAAGTAAATGAAATCGATTGTAATGCATTGGGATTATATGTATACATACATATATACTACACACATAAATACACGCATAAATACATACAAAAAGGAGAGTAAACTTACCCTGTGCTTGCGACAAGCGAGTATGCCAAGGCACGTCTTCAATTTTTACGAAGGGAGGAGGATTTATTTACCAAAACTGTTGCTTTTGCAAAAGTCAACTGAACTAAGCCTGTTGTCATTGTCTTTCTTAAGCGAAATTAAAGTTTTAATATTTACATTCAGGTATTAATCCCTGCCGCAATCCTATTAAATACACCTTGTTTAACTGGAGCACACTCGACACAGACCTATTTCAAGGCAAGTAAATACTAGAATTAGACAGAACATTTACAAGTATAATTCAAGTTTTGATTTTGTGCCGCTTGTGAAGACAATCAGAAGCTTAGTTCGCTGTTGTTTTACCACTTAATTGGCTTTATTGATTATATGACATTGAGTATAAACTTATGCGCTATATGTAAGTGCATTTAGCCCTGGTAAGGCTGAGCGGCCGGCTGCGGCAAAGGCTGTCCGGACGTCAAAGCGCCCAGGCTCACCTGCAGGGAGCGCAAAATGCCAATGGGTATCTACGGAATGTGAGAATATGGACAAACAATTAAATGGACATTTACACAATCGTCGGCGGGAGCTTGAGTTACTCACCTCAAGTGCGCCGGTCACAGTTCCTTGGACCTGAGGCGCAATGACGTGGCTGCCGACACCCTGCGGCCTCTGGCTGGCGACCTTTGCGTACTTGCGCGTCTGCACCACCTTGGCTTCACTCTTGGGCGTCGCCTGTGAGTGCAAAAATAAAATACATGTATATATAGCAACAACGAAAAAATTGCCAATTCATGCTGGCTATGAAAATAAATGGCAGGCAAAAAACATGGCTAATAAAAACGAAAGCTAAATAAATGCCAGAAATTATATTTCGCTGCCACCAAAACTAAACGAATAAACCACAAACAAGTCGGTTGCAACCGACTGCGCAATGCTCGTTCACAATTTGATTAAATTCTGAAAATTGACTATTCGATAAATGTATGAATAGGTATTGATTTGTCAGGTTTTCGGGAGTATTGGGCAAGTTCCGTCCTGATGGAAGTCGTACTTCAGAAGAGTCGATATGCCCGTTTGAAATTGAATTTTTAGCTGAAGCCCAACAGATTCAGGAGAGCTCAAAAATCGTAGAAAATACCTTTTCCTATCCAGTATTTCTTCTGTTTGCTCTGTTTCTAGACCCTAAATTCAGTAGCGTTCAATACGGACAGACGGGCGGGCATTGCACAAACCCAATATACTTTCTATACACGCAGTGAACGAGCATAATAATCAGAATGAAAAACACATGCAAAAATTATTGAAAATATCTCAACAAGTTGGAGCAGCAGCTGCTGGCGCGCCAAAAGGATGCAAAAAAAAAAAAAAAATCGCCCGCAAAACGTTTTAAATAAATTTACAGCATAAAGTGGTCAAATATTTTGACCCAAAAGCGAAAGTTGCAACCAAAAGCCAAAAGCTGTTGCTTCTGGCCATTTTCCATATCAAAATGCTGTCTGCTGTTTGCCGGACAGTGGGTGTTGTGTGGCTGTGTGGGTGTGTGTGTGTGTGTGTGTGTACTTGTGTGCATATGTTATATTTGTGTGCGTGTGCTGTTGGCTTTCTCTGCCGCCCATCGCCTGTGTCTGCGTTTGTTTGCGCTGCTCTCGTGGCTATTTTGAGAGTATGTTACCTTCGCCGACTCGTCAGAGTGTGACTTTTGGTGCTCCTCTTGTGGCTGAAGCTGCTCCTGATCCTCGTCGACGCCCACCTGCGTTATGTAAACGGTGCGCTGCCTTTGACGTGGGCGTTTCACACGTAGGCGTGGTCGCTTCACAATTATTAGAGGCGTCGGCTCCTGTCTACTCAGCCCGACCTCTGCGGCTGGCAGAGCTGCAGCGGTCTGAACATGATTTTCATTGATTTGAGTGGTCGTACTGTGGTCTGACTGAACATGGATAGATTAGGGAGGGTTCAACACACAACCAGACACACACACACACACACTCACAGACACACACATTTCGATTTGTGTGCTGTGTTGGCATTCACCACGAGCTTAAATTAAATATAACACACGCACACAGTATTGCCGCGCTGAGCATTGGCATTTGGCTAAAATATGCCTTTAAGCTATATTTAATAAGTGAATTATATTCCATTAACAAAATCAAACTTGACAGCTGCGCGAATATAGTTTAGACCGTCAAAGCTGTCTGACAGCATTTGTTAATTAGCATTATGCTAATTTTTAGTAATTTCTATGGGTAAAAAATAATTATATACTTTTGGCTAACATGATGAAATATCCCCAGCAAATCAAGCTCGTTGGTTTATTCTCTAAATATAAATAAATAAATATAAATATTTGTCTGTATCTATATAATATTTGACAAATGACGGCTGGAATCTGGCAAGCTTTGAAAAGCTTTGAAATCAGAAATACACACCCTGCAATTATTATATATATGAGATATTTTGTGGGCATATCGTCGACTGCAGCACTTAGCTTTTGTATTCTTTTTCTTATTTGAAAAACACATGGTAAAATGAAAGAAACAAAAAAAACTCTGAATTGATCTTTTGCCCTGCTATCAAATGATGTCATCGCATATTATTCAACTATATACAAACTCTCCTTCTAAAGTATCGACTAACCAATATCCAGATGATGTAGATGCTCCAGACAGTACATGAATGCATTAATAAGCTTCTTGTCAAAATCTTTAGCAATTACTTACATGTTGTGCAATCAGCGAGTATTTTTTTGGTGGCTTGACCCTCTGGATATGGCTGGGCGCCGTTGGCAGCACTGGAGGCAAATCTACGACATCTGGCGGACCAGAGGTCACATGTTGTGGGCTGACTTGTGCGGAATGGACGGTCACCTTGCCGGGAACGTGCGCCTCGGAACCGATATAGCCGCGCTCGCCCACACTGCCGCCGAGCAGGGCGCTGGCACCAATGTCATCGTTGGCCTGAGCCGCTGCATATGCACCGCCAGCCGTGCGTCCTACGAATGTGTTGGATTAATGTGTGAATCAAAATCCAATTAATAAATGCGTTGTATTACCGTTAAGGCCGCCACCAATACCAGCTGCGGCACGCGAGCCCCAAGGGGTGCCCGCCGAGGCGCTGAGTCCGCCGTGGGCTGCGTTGCCTGTCAGCAGACCGCCGAGTCCGGCATCCGCATGGTAGCCGGCGAAATTAACGCCCACCTTGCCGTCGCGCAGTGTAATCAGCTGTGGGCAGGAGATACGATACAGATTAGAGAGATGAGCTGAGTGTGGTGCAGTGAGTTGGCCAAAGTTAGTTATACATGGCGTATACTTAATGATATTGAAAGTTGCGCTCATTGTTTAGGCACGCCAAAAACTTTGTGCACAAGATGCCGGCGCCATTTTTTACAAATAGTAAAAGTTTTTGCGCCCCGAAAACTTTGACTGAACAAAGGTACAGGTGGGCAACAAGTTTACACACATAATAATCCCGGGCTACCGGGCAGTGCGCGCTGCCGACTGCTTCCTGCCCCAAAGATCTAGTTGCCAAAAAGCTTCAATCAATTTAAATTAGGTTTGCCAACTTTCTTAAAAAAAAAAGACCAAAGCACGAATGAAATTCGATTGAACACCTGCGTTTACGGCATTTTACCATATACGTAGCAAAATATCAATGAGAGCTGCTCTTAAATCAGAAATTTCAATTAGAGCGGAACTTCTGTTCTTCAAATATGATTTATACGATTTGAATAGTAGTTTAAAGTCTTTTAATAGTAAGTTTGTTCAACTGAGGTTTAGTTTTCGAAAAACATAAATCAATTTTGTCAGTTATTTATACGACAAGAGTAAGTAAGGCGTCTGAGATCCCAATGCCCATACGCTGCATGAAACGTTTTATTAATTGTTTATGGAAGGGTTCATATGTATATATATATATGTATATATATATGTATTTATATGCACTTTGTGGGAGCGGAAATATCTTCCTTTTTGATAAAAAATAATGCTCCCTAACATGACACTTTAATTTCATGTTGTTATGTTATATTTAATCTTAAATGAGCTGGTTTGCTGGAAAGCATTGTTGGGCGTTAATATGTCTAATAGCTAGGGCCATTGTCCTATGCAACCTTATATTTTCCTCAAATTAATGACATTGATTGGATTTCTACATAAATAAAGTGTCAATATTCTATGCCCCAATATCTGTCCCTCATCTTATCTACTTGTCTATGTATTTTGTCATAAATTATTTCGTCATACACTCTCTGCAGCGTAGCCCCAAAATTCCGATTGCCCAATCCCATATGTGTACGTGTGTGGGCTGTTCCCTTTGTAAGCGTACACATTACATGCTTTAAAATAAATTTTAAATATTTGCACAGTTTGCTGTTGTTGTTTCATATTTGATCAGCTTAAACAGTTAACATATACGTAAATGGGAGCGCAGCCGACACACACAAATCTATATCAAAGTAAATGATAAGCTGATAAGCGTCAGTCGCAACTCGACTGGGAGCGAGTTTTTAATGTGCCAGTATAGCATATCGTGGTTGTGAATGCAGACTGCCTTGTGGAGAACGCCGGCTGCACAACACTCAAAACAAACAACAGCCTCAGCAAACGATATTATCAGAGTTGACAGACGGAGCGGAGCGCGCGTTAAAAGAAAACAATGTGCAATAAATGAGGCACGACTGCTGCCAGCCAAGAGCGCGGTAAACAATAAAAAACAAAAGCGAAAAAATATACGTGCAACTGATAAGCAATTTGAAGGTAGACAAAGCGACAATATTTAACTTGGTCACCTGGAGGCAAACCATTTGAGTTTCACACCTAGCGCGTTGCACGAACCTGTCAGGGCGGAGGTAACTGTCTCCCTCTGTGTGTGTGTGTGTGTGCTTGTGCCACCTGTCGTCATGTTGACACACACAACGCTGCGTATCAAGCGCAGCAGCCAGTTGCTGCCGCTGCTGCTGCTGCTGCTGTTGGCGGCATTGCGCTGCGATGGCGCCACGGTCACCTGGGGGCAGGTGAACAAATACGCCAGCACGCTGCATGCACAAGATGTTTACCTCGCGGATGCGAATGTGAATGTCACGGATGTTGTATATGGCATACAGGTAAGCGTAATAAACATGTGTCCACACAACATGTAAATAACTATACGGCATGGACTTGTTCACACACAGAATCTGAAAGCTGTCGATGCCTATACGATTACGGCGGTGCACGCCTACGATATGACGCCGCCCGAGGGCGATGGCGGGCGGGCGCAACTGTTGGGCGGCGGTGTGGGCCAACAGTTTGCCACGGTGCGTTTCCAGCGGCACAGATCGGTGCCCGTGTTGCACTATCAATTGGTCATTTATGGTGTCGAATTGTGAACGCGTGACAGGTGACAGGGGACAGGTGAGTAGTTGCCACTCTACCATATTCTCCATCTCATTCGCTCTCTCCTATATTCATCTAGCTCGCACGCACTGGCGCTCTGTGTACTTTGCTGCTGCTGTGTTTTTGTTACCCATTTTTTTTTTGTGTCTCACAACTTAATTAACTTCTAATTAAAGATGGAATTCGACGCAGTCGGTTTCCTGCTCGACGGCAACAGCGACAGACAGTTGCTAACTAAATTATAATAATTTCATAATTAAGAGCATGAGTTGCGCTTATTAAGTTGAAAAATGCGAAAATTGCATTATAAGTTACACACAAACACACACACACACGCACGCACACACACACGGGCAGACGACACGTCGGAATTTAACATTGTGCGACATCTTGACAAAAGCCGCGGATGCTGCTGTTGCAGCTACTCGTAATGAGATGCAAATGCGCCCGCTCACACCCACACACACACCCTTACCCACAAAAGCACCCGTACACACACACCCTCACTCACACAGACAGCCGCTTAGCGGTTTGGTTTGCAGGCGTAAGTCGCTTTAAGCGCCTGATAAATGCAGCTTAATTCGAAAACTACCTCCCTCCCCCCCCACTTCAGCCCCACTTAAAGTACAATATGCACGTAAGAGGCTTTAGGCCGATTAAGAAATAATATATCTATAGTTGTGAGCAATCGCATCATTCAAGAGCTGATTTTGCGCTTTGCCTTTACCTGTTCGACTTCAATCAGCGACTTGTGGGCGTTTCTGGGCAATTTCCATCTGCGAATGGCTGTTTTTATGCCTACGACTTAATAAAGTATTCATAGATGTCATTAGTGACTGTGACTAGTAAATCTATATGCATTCAATTAATCCACTTTTATGTAAAAGTTAAGCCCCAATAGATATTAATTGAATGACTAACACGAGCGATAGTTTATGCACGGTAATCATAACAAAACAATTGCGTTTTCTATAGAAAATAATAAATGACTTGATCAGACTTTCATTAATAGATAAGCAAAACTACCATTTATCTGATTAGAATATATAAATATTTGGCCTTTAAACAGCATATTAGGGCTGCAAGATACGATAAATGTATCGATAACAATCTTTTTTTCAACACGATATGTATAAAAATGACTATTATATAATAATTATTCAGTCGGATTGATGATTAACATATCATTTATTATCAAAAGAAAAATCCTGTATTTTTGCGATGCGATATTTAAGGTTAGTTAGGCGATAATAATTGGGCCTGAAAACGATAAATTATCGATTTATTCAGTTTAATCAATGTTTAAAACATTCTAAATTACCAAAAACAGTTTTCAAACCTTTTTGTTAAACTTGAAAGTTTTTATTTAATGTACCTATGCTCTTTTTAAATTTGTTTGTTATTTTATTATTTATATTATTATAATATTTAAAGTTTATATTATAAAAATTATAAATTTAAATAGTTTCAATCTAACTGCTGTTTTTCAAATCATTTTAATTTGTATTTTTGTTTATATTATTCAAATTAAAAATATTTCAAATTTTCAACCCTATTTCTTCTGTTTTTCAAATAGTACATTTTCATCCTTAGCCTGAGCCTTGAGCCCAGCGGCTCCCTCAACAGCGCCTCCCTCAACAGCTCATTGTCGCCATCAAGTTTATATGTGAATGACAAATGCCTTCACGAGTCATAACTTAATTGTGATAACCTTTGCACTGCATTAAAAAGCACTGACATTGTTTTTATCTAGTTTACTTATCTCACTCTATACCCGTTTAATATATGCTACTCTTTTGTGTTTATCTGGAAAACCTGTTTTATATTCTCCGCAACACAATGTAATTGATGACATTCACATCTAACTCTCGAAAGCTTCTTTGAAAAGTTAGCAACATCTTTCTACAATTTATGAAACTAATTCGCCATTGTCCCGCAAGACGTTCTAAAGAACGATTTCAACTGTGCTTAGGGCTGACAACAAAAGGCGATCTAATTTATAGGAACTATTTGAACTGCTGCATTATATTGAAAACATTTATTTGGCATTTTGTGAAGAGCTGTTTGTGCTTTGTTTGCTTGTTAAATATTTGCACGAATTCATTGAATTTTGCTGTGGTTCGGCAATTGAGTTGATAACTTGAGTGTGTTGCTTGTAAATGTCTATATTTGCACGTTATTTATGGAGCTGACAGAATTAGCTGATAAACATCGGAGCGTCAACTCTTTGAATGCTGCCAAAATATAAACATTCGACCCGAATGGGACATTGTGTTGTGCTAATTTACGCTGCAGATTGCAGATTGCAGCGGTCCTAAGGCCACAGACAATGCTTAAAGCAACTCGGGTCTTGACCTATAATAATTTTCCACACTCAACTCTTTGCGACTCGTTGCCGCAAAGCATTTGGCCCCAAAATAAAGCGCTTAGAGTATTTGCATGAATTTACCATGAAAGCTGAGCTAAAATTATAACTCTGGCTGCAACCCTTTACAAAAAAGGCCATTACGCGGCCCTTAATTTCAATTTCAATTGTGTACAATTCCCACGGCACACACACCACAATTTAGTGGCTGTGGCTTTGTATATATACATATTTATTTTTGGGTTTTTTTTTTTTTTTTTTTTTTGCTGGCCGCCTAACAAATGCAAATTTCATGCATGCGTTGATTAAAATCTAAATTCCAGTCGCCCGCCAGCGCCGTGCCCGTAAACAAATAGAAATAAACCCAAGTTTGCCGAGATTTTCAAGTTGCGGTCGCCGCCGCGCAAAGTGCCCGAAATTGTTACGGCTTGCGGCAACCCCGAAAACTTTGGCTCGACGACATCCGGCGAGCAACAAAAAAACTGGGCTTATAAAGTGCAGCAGACAAACAAAGAGTGCGGCGAGAAGATACGCCCAGCACCTAAACACCCCGCGGGCTAACATGTTTTACAACTTGCCGGCGAGCCCGTCCGCAACGGGCCACGTTTGGCCTTTTGCCACCTGAGCGCCCCCTGACAGGCGGCACGGATGCAGCCAGCACCCAAAAACTGACAGGACACGCGACAGCATGGCTGCTATGCGGACAAGTGTTTTACACACACACACACACACAAGCACACATAAGCATGCATACACATGCATGCATGTTGTCTTGCAGTGAAAATATGCGCCGTATTTGGCGGGGGCTTGCACAATGCGGCGTATGCGTAATTAGCTAAAAATTGCTAAGAACCTCGCACTTGGGTACAACCGACTGCTTAATACTCGTTCAGAGTCCCGCCAAATGAATAAAGACATAACCATTCTGCCTATAAGATATATGTAATTGTGTGCGATACAGATTATTGTTATTTCCCATGCCCCCTGTGAGTGTATAGTTCATAGCACTTAACGTGACAATTGAGACATTTTCGGATCGATCTCTAACTTGAAGCTGCTGAAAATGGATAAAAAGGGTTGAAAGGTATCCTGCAAGTTCATGCCGCATGCAGGAGTCTTCTCTGAGCCCACTTTTTATGTAGATGAGTGATTTCCTTAGTCCATAAGTACTTGACTTGATGAAAAATCAACGAGTTTCCACAAAATCGATATCGACTCCTATTCTATCTCTCAGCTTATACGAGTTGAAGACAGCAGAATATGGTATGAAGGATATCTTTAAGTCTGTTCTGTTTCAGTTAGAAGCTTCTAAGCGTAGTGAATCACATCAGCAGACAAGCTATTGGGCGGACATTGCACAAGGCTAACATACTCTCTTTAGAGTTCGTGAAAGGGTATAATTACCCTCCATTTGTGTTTGTCTCAAAGCCATATCAGATTGCACATAGGCTGGTTGAAAGTTCAAGGTGGTCGCTGTTATTAAAATGATATATGTATGTATAATCGTTAGCTCTGGCCAAGGAGTGAAACCAACACAAACACACACTTGAACGATGCTCGAACTACACTTGCATACACTAGTCGTGCTCGTGGGTTAATGAGTTACCCGCACGGCGTTTTAATGTTCAAAAGTAATTACCGCTTGCGTCTTGGTATGTAATTACACGAACTGCTGCATGGCCATATACTAAAATTCTCCATTGCCGCATTTAATAGCCGGTGCATTGCGCAACAATTTAATATGCCCAAAATCCACACATTGCCTAACCACCTTCCACCTTTCACCTCCCATTGTGCAGCCCACGCCAAATGGCGCAAATCAAGAGCTGGTCCCGTTATCGTTTTGTATGTGCAGCAAACCGCGAGTGAAATCAACACCCAGTGTTTGTGCTTGCTTTGACCCTTGACCCTCGTGCAACATTGGCAATCAGTTTGATTGTTCAAGTTTATGCCGAAACTCTGTTTGCGAATTTGTCATTCAGCTATCCATCGATTTTGACTTTAGTGCTCTTCTTTAACAATCACAATATTTTTGTCTTTTATTGACCATGTACTCTATGATACAGAAGTGATATTTTATCATTATTAAACCTTTAAAGAGTTTTACCATCTCTGTATTCCACAAAGTCTACATAGCTTTGGCCGTCTGTCTGTCTGTCTGGTTCCCTGTCTTCCTACTTCCTGTCTTTCTCTATTTCTAAACTATTTCCTTAGTTTTAAAACTGTTACGATAAGCTTTACAGAGATTCATCTAGCTTTTGTAGGCAGAATATGCATCTGAGTTGACCGAATCGGAGATCCATATCTATAGGAATTATGAGTCGAACAATGTGTTCAATCAACATTCGATTGCCATATCATACAACTTCTAAAGACAAAATCTTTTGGAAAGAATGTTTTTATATGACAATATACCTCACAGCTGCCACATATCTGCAAGGGTATATAATTCTTCAAGAGCTTTAAAGCTAGACAAATTTGACGTTAGCATCAAATAATAAAAAATGTTGAAGAGCCCTTCATTGAAGTAGAATGTGCAGACTTAAGGCGAATAACCAAGTGTATGATAATATAATGATATTTTTTTACAGGAAATTCTTGAAAAGCTCTGCCGCATATACCCTCTATTTAAATGTGAGTGTGTTCGTGTTTGTTTGCGCAGGCCAATCTTTGCACAGTTGTATATAAATAAAACAATTTGAGGTCTCGCGTTTGATGGGCCGCGTATGCGTACATTCCATGGAAAATAATTGAAATATTTGCATTTCGCAAACGGACCGACCAAAATTGCTAAAAGAATTAACCACAAAATGGTTTTGTGGCCCAGGGGTGGGCATATGCCGGTCGAAGTTGTTGCAAGAGTTAGCTACGAAGCTGGTTGGCTTGATCATAAAGTTCGCAGCACACAGCACACATGAGTGCGTAGTTATGAAAGGTGTTTTCAAAGTACAAACAAGAATATACTTTATGCTTCGTACTTAGTGGCTAGTTGGTAAAAACTCACCTGTGCCGGGGCCAGTGCGGCTTGCAGCAGCAGCAGCAGGCAAACTGCTCCGAGTTGGGCAAACATATTGCGGCTGAAAAACAGGTGAAACAAAATTAATTTCTTGCTTGGCCAACAGACGCCATACAGCCCAAAGCCGTGAGCTGGCGTTGCAAGAGAAGCTTCGTCTGTTTTGGTATGCGAAACGCGTCCACCAGCCGGCTGGACAGTCGAGAATGTGAATTCTTCAAGCCAGTCAAGCCCAGCACAGAGGCGTAGTCGGGCCAAAACCAGCTGGGCAACAAATCTCTAGGCGTGCCAGCCTCATCATACATAGCATCTGCTTAT